>CM053627.1:211266911-211286635 GCA_028646595.1 Phalanger gymnotis | reverse complement strand
TCCCGGGTGGTTGTACAGAAAAGGGTTGGGGAGGGAGACACTTTGTGGTTCTGAGGCTTATCTCACCTGAATTTGGTCTGCTCTGGACAGGTGAGCACTGAGAACCCATTAAAGCTAGTTTCCCAGCATCCCTAACTAACCACTCTCCCGGATCAGATGTCATGCAGGGCAAAGGGATTAGGGAGAGAGATTTTGAGGCTGGAGGAGAGGAGGGAAAAAGAAAGGGAAGAGGAAAAGGCAGAAGGTGGAGAAAAAGGTGCTATAGGGGGCCTAGATTAGGAGCGTATGTTGAGGAGTTGGGGAGGAAGTGTAGTCTATACTTCTGAGGGTTAGTGACAAAAGCAAGGGAGGAAGGGAAAGGGCAATGAGGAATGGAGTGTCCACACCCCGCCCCACCCCAGTCCCAGGCACTGAATGCTCTCATTTCTGGCCCTTCTCCCTCAGAGACACTACGTCAGCAGCTGCCTCCCATTCTTCCCTGCTTTGCTCAATGCCTCCCTCCCTGCAGTCTATTAGCTGTGACCTTGCTCCAGGTTTGGTTGGAGCTGTCCAGGGCTAGCTGGCTTCTCCCTCCCTCTTCCTGGAGAGCAGGGGGTAGGTGGTGGGGGGCGGGTCAAGGAGGTAGATTGGGTATTCTGGAGGTCCTGGGTAGGCGACCTGGGAAAGAGGAACTCAGGGAGAAGATTTAAACTTTCCCTCATGGCTGCCACCCTCTGCTTTTCTCTCTGTCCCTGTCCTTATGTTGAATAACCCTCTCTTATGCATTTATTTGTGAATTTAAATGGTACTCCTTTCTGTTGCAGTTAAACTCTAGCTTAGGGGTGTTACATGCAAATTCTAGTTTTCAATGAAACTGAAAGAAATAGAATAAGAGAGTGGACATCTTGGGGACAGAAAGAGAATTCCAGGATAGGGAGAACATAACCAAAGTGCCTAGAAAAGAGAGCTGAGGTTAGAAGAAAGGTGAGAAAGAACTCTCCCTCCCTCTCTGTCTCTCTCTCTGTCTCTCTCTCTCTGTCTGTCTCTCTCTGTCTCTTTCTCTCTCTCTCTTCCTCCACCCTGGCCATCCCTCCCCTCACTGTGTTGGGTGTGGGGGAGTGAGGATATTGAGTCAGTGTGGGTGGGAGATAAGAAAAGGTAGAACTTGGCTCGTATTGGGAGAGACATAGTCCAAGGATTGGACCTCATCTGGAATTCATTCTGGGTATTACCTGGATAGAATACTGGCCCTGAAGTCCAGAGGACCTGAGTTCAAATGTGACCTCAGACAATCACTAGCCCTGTGTGATCAGGGCAAGTCGCTTAACTTTGATTGCCACCGCCCCCCAAAAAGAAACCCCGACAACATTGAACTGGAAGATTATCAAGACTGGTTGAAGGACACGGGGATATTTAGCCTAGAGAAGAGAAGACTTAGGGTAGACATAAGGGCTCTCATTAAGAATTGGAAAGACTTTTTTATAACCTGAGCCCTTCCTACTTTTCCAGTTTTCGAAAGAGGGATTAAGTTTATTTTGCTTTTGGGTAGAAGTTGCCTCTACAACTTTGGGCTTATCACAGGAAATTTCTAACAATGAGAGCTGCCCCAAACTGGGATGGGTTGCTTTGGGGAGTGAGGCTTGGGGAGGAGGTGATGCATTCCCTTCCACTGCAGAGCGTCAATCAAGATTAGAGGACCATTTTTTAAAGAAGCACATATAGTCGAGGGAATTCTTTTTCTGACATGGATTGGGGTAGGTGGTCTCAGCGGTCTCTTCTAGCGGGGATTCTGTGGATTCTGGAAGGGAGGGGGACAAGCCTTTGGGTTCAATCTACACTTGTGGGTTGTACCTCAAATTTAAGAACTACTGTTCTTCTCGAGGATTGAGGGAAACAAACCTAGCTGGCCTGAGGGTGAAGCGGACTAGATTTGAGAAGCCAGATTTGCACATCGGTCTCTCCAAGTTGGGCCCTGTGGCTGTTCTGGGTACACAAACTTCCAACCGGTGTATAATTGTATCCTCTGGCTTGTCACATTGTGGTTGACTGTGTTTTGCAGTCTAAAAGAAGTCGAGCATGTGACCCGCTTGTGATACACTTCCAATGTGGGATACCAAAGAGAAGGCTGTTGGAGGCTCCTGTCCCAAGGTCCCAGTCTAAATAGGAAACAGACAATCTCTAATCCCTTGGTTTGTGGCATTTGGAGCGAGCAGTGGTGTGTGAAGAGAGCCTTTGGTTTGGGGATGCTCTCATCCCTGTTTCTATCTCCTCCTTTCTTCCTGCCCTGCTCTTGTTCCCATCCCATTTCCAAGGCTAGGGATTTTCCTTAGCCCTCATTCTAAGCCTCCTTGATACTAATTTATTGCATGACCTTGGGCAAGTCTGTTCCTCCCTCGGGGACACAGTTTCCTTCTCTGAAAAATGGAGAGGCCATTTGAAAGTGATCTCTTAGGACCTTGCCAGCCTGAGCAGTAAGCCCCGAGCTTCCTCCCTGCCCTCGTGGAGACCAGATCTCCCCCAAGAAATCCCCTGCTAGGCCCTGCACTGCCATCCTTCATCTGGCTTTTTAAGTGTTCTCCCAGGAGGAGACCTCTTGGGGTAGAAGCTGAAGGCTTCTAGGAGGGGGATGCCCTAGAGCACATGATATGTATGTCACAGAATATCTGACCAGGGACAGAAGACCCTTCATCCCATTTCCCCTCCCCTTCCACACAGGCCCATCCATCTGCTCCATTCTTCCCTCCACAAGCCTTCAGAGGTTTGTTCATCATGGATCTGGAATCTGGCTTTGGGGAAAGAGGAAGTGGGGCTGAGATGGGGGTGGGCAGAAAGCAGAGCAGAAGGATGGGAGGACGGTAGAGCGGGGAATGGGAAGGGAGAGTGTGTGCATGCGTGTGTGTGTGTGTGTGTGTACATGCATGTGTGAGTGTGTGTGCGCGTGGGTGTGTGTGTGTGAGTGTGCATGTGCACTTGCAGAAGGTGGCTCCCTACCACCTTTACTAAGAGTAAAGATAAAATCCTACCTTGGGCTTTCAAAGCTCTTCACCACCTGACCCCTTTCTGCCTTTTCAGCCTCCCGGTACTTCCCTCCATATATGCTTCGTTGCTGTTTGTGGCCCGTGGACCCTAGCACGGCAGTACCGTCTATGGGGTTTTCTTGGCAGAGACACTGGAGCGGTTTGCCATTTCCTTCTCCAGTGGATTAAGGCAAACAGAGGTTAAATGACTTGCCCAGGGTCACATAGCTACTGAGTATCTGAGGCGAAATTTGAACTCAGATCTTCCTGACTCCAGGCGCAGAGCTCTACCCACTGAGCCACCTCGCTGTCTCCATCCACAGATTCTGCAGTGCAACAACACTAGCCTTCTTGCTGTTCCTCGAACATAACGTTCCTATCTCTCCGCCACACTGTGCCTTTTCATCGGCTGGCCCCGTGTCTGGGGTGTCCTATCCCTCCTTTCCCAGCTTCCTTGGATTTCTTCAGGGCTCGCCTTTTGTAGGAGCACTTTGTCCTTTTCCAGTGCCCTCTGCCGTCACTGCCTTCCCTCTGACATCACCTCCCATTTATGCTGAATATATATCTTGTGTGTGTATGTATGCATGCAGCATACATGTATACATGTACATACATACACATACACACATACATACACACACTATATACATACATACACATACACACATACATACACACACTATATACATACATACACATACACACATACATACACACACTATATATCTACATACACATACACACATATACATAGATATATATAGTTTACATGCTGTTTTCTTCATTTTATTTTGTTCATTCATTTTGTCTTTCTTAGTGTCCTTGGCACAGTACCTGGCACACAGCAAGTGCTTAATAAATGCTTGTTGACCGACAGACTGAGACTTCTGGGATGACAGAGGAACAGAATTTGGAGAATAGGAAAGTGGGGAACGTCGGGAAGACCAAGAGAAGAGACTGGGAAGTAGGAAGATGGGAAAAGGGGGAGGTTGGAGAGCGGGAAACTCAGACGTAGAAGAGGACAGAGGAAGAGAGTTGGGAAGTTAGGATGGGGGGAAGAGGCAGGGAAGCAGTGGAGAGCTGGAGGGAGATGGGAAGATGGGAACAGTGGCCAGATAGAAGAACAAGGTTGGGAAGGTGGAAGTAATACAAGATGGGAAACGATGGCTGCACAGGAGGAAGTGGGAACGGACAAATGGGCTGAGCAGGATGGAAGATGGGAGGAGAGAGAGATGAGGAAAGAGAGGACAATGGGTGGCGGGGGATGAGGATGAAAATAGGGGGACTGAGACAGCGAGAGAGGTAAACTGATGGGAGGGTCCAGAGTGGGGGAACCGAGAGAGAGGAGAACAGAGGGCAAGGGGGGCAGGAGAGTGGAGCCTGGGGAGAGGCCTCCTGCATCATGGGCCAGTCGAGCAGAATTCTCTGGCTCCATGCCAGGCCTCTCGCCAGTCCCACAAAGGGCTGTGGTTGTTGATAGCTGGTGTAGGGCTCTGGCTATTGGGTGATAGTGATAATAAAAGGTTGGGAAATAGGAGAAATAGAACACTAAGCTGGAGGGAGGGGGAGGGAGGGGGAGGACACGGGGGACAAAGCTTTGGTGGGGACTGTGCCAATGTCGAGACCTGCTCAGCCTTAGGGGCCCGGACGTACAGGATGTGCTCAGCATACGCCTGACCACCCAGATAACGACGAGGCTAGGGCTTGTGCCAGGTGGCCATAAAGAGGAAGGAAACAGATGGCAGCGCACCCAGGGAGGGAAGCAGTGGCCCCCAGAGCCAACCCCACACAGGGCGTGCGGGGCTCTCCGCCGGTACGGGCGGGCGAGTGGATGTGAGATCCTGCCCCTGATGGAGCTCCTCCTTTGTCCCTGTCCCCCAGCTCCATTCCAGGGCTGCCCTGTGAGGCCCAGAGTGACTTTCACAGAGAGATCCGGTCCAGTCATGCTCCTTGTGCAGAGAGGAGCTGAGTAAGCAGATACTCTCCGGCATTCTGAAACACCAACAGTGCTTGGAAGCGCATTCTCCTTACCTCCCCGTTGGAAACTGAGGCCCAAAGAATGGCTTGTCCAGCGTTGGAGGTGACATTGGAATCCAAGTCTTCCTGATAATAAACCCAGCCCTCTCTTTGTCTCTCAAGCACTGGCCGTTAAGGCCTTTAGCTGTGGAGTCAAAGGACCTAGGTTCAAATCCTGCCTTACTGCCTGTGGAAGGTTGGACAAGTCACTTAACCTTCAGCTTCCTCACCTGTGAAATGAGGAAGCTGGACTACAGAGAGCTTCGACATCCATTCCTGTTGTAGATCTGTGGTCCTGTGACTGAAAAGAAGGACCGTTCTAGGCTCTGTGAAGTAGAAAACAGGGAGGAGGAGGAGGAGGAGAGGTTTTGTTTGTTTTTTTTTTCCTAAATTGGCTTCTTCTGGAGGCCCAGAGTTGTTAGAGATACAAACCTGACCTGTGTCTGACAAGTTGTGGTAACCTCTTGCGCCGCCTTGCTCCCCTGCGGGTGCCCCTTTGCAGTCGTTTGGCATTGGTGGGCAGTGGTTAGGGGGCTGGAGAGAGGCTGAGTGAAGCAGAGACCTGGACAGGCTTTTCTGTGTCTTGGTGGGATGTCTCAGAAATGGCCTGGATTCGAGGGTTCAGCGCTAGAGTCATCCTCTCCAGGGCAGCCAGGCCTCCTTAGCAAAGAATACCTGAGGGAGTCCATGTAACGTGTGGTCTCAGCCTCGGTTTTCTTCTCTGTAAAATGGGGGTAGTGATACTAGCCTTATTTAATCCCTCCAGGGTTGTGGTAAGCATCAGATGAGATCAGACTGCTGGGTGCTTTTATTTATTTATTTACGTGCCCTTTCATTCATTCATTCATTTGTTTATTACAAAGATCCCCTCCCCCACTCCTTTCCGTCCAGTTCCCTTAATTCTTTTCACTGTATCTTATTGATATGTCTTATTTGAAGTCACTTTTGGAAAAAGAGATTCCCCCCCACCCCCGAGTGTTGAATTTGGAGTTAGGAAGACACGGGTTCCAATTCTGCCTCAGACACTTAATAGCTGTGTGATCCTGGGCAAATCACCTAACCTTTCTGGGCCTCAGTTTCGTCATCTGTACAATAGGGATAGCAGCTACTTCACAGGGATGTTGTGAGATATAGATCACTTGTTCCCTTGTGTATGACTCTTTGTGACCCGGTGGACCATATTGTGCCAATACTCTCCACAGGGTTCTCTTGGGAAGGATACCTGAGCGGTTTGCCATTTCCTTCTCCAGAGGATTAAGGCAAACAGAGGTTAAGTAACTTGCCCAGGGTCACGCAGCTAGGAAGCGTTTGAGGTTGGATTTGAACTCAGGTCTTCCTGACTTCAGGCCCATTGCTCAGTGGGTACACTGAGCCACCTAGCTGCTATAAATCACTGGGCAAACCTTACCTTAAAGTGCTGCATAAATGTTAGCTGTTGTTAATAAGTTGTCTTTACCTCCACAGTATCAGTTGATTCTCACACCAACCTTACAGTGTATCCCCTAAAGCAGGCAGGGTGTGGGAGCGAATTTTGGCTTCATTTTGCAGATAAGAAAACTGAGACTCAAAGAGGCATGCCCAGAGGATTTGTCATAGATTGACACATGAAATTATTGATGGACATGCAACTAGAACCCAAGGTTCTTTCTCTTACAAAGCACTGTCTCTCCATGAGTAGTAGGCTCGGTCCTGAGAAATGCTTGTTCTGTCCCCTAGCTTGGATGGCTAGGAGTGTGTGTGTGTGTGTGTGTGTATAAGAAGTGGGAAGGGTCTGTTCCTGGGGTTGCCCTTGGCATGGAACATGCAGGAAAGAAGAAGGAAGAAAAGACTAGACTGCCTGGATGTGAGTCCACCCATCTCTGGTGTGCCCCCTCCTCCTTTCAGCCCCTAGGGAGAAAGGAACAGAGATAAATCTATTACCTGGTCTCCACTTGTGAAGTGGGCTGGAGTGGGAAAGACTGAGGGTGGGAGGGGAAGAGTGGGGAGCAGCGGATGCCCATGACTGGCTGGGAGACATGGTTGGCCTGCTTGGGTAATTACATTTCCAACATTTTATTCTGTTTGTCAGTTCCCACTTCCTGGGGATGTGGACTCCTGAATATTTCATCTGAGGCTCTTGCTGGCTGGTATTGCTATGGCAAAACCACCAACCTGGCCACTCGACCTGACCTTCTGCTCCCCCCTTTCTTCCTTCTTTCCTTCCTTCCTTCCTTCCTTCCTTCCTTCCTTCCTTCCTTCCTTCCTTCCTTCCTTCCTTCCTTCCTTCCTTCCTTCCTCCCTTCCTTCCTTTCTTTCTTCCCTTCCCACCTCCTCCTCTCTCCCGGGGCCCTTCCCCCACCCCATTCCCATCCTGGCACTTGGTGAATCCAGGCTGAATCAGGTCATCCTTTATATGCCCCTGTCTCCACCTTGCCTGGAAGACAGTTCATACTCCTTCCCTGGAGGGAAAGGAAAATCAGCTCAGATGATGGGTTTCTGGAAGTCCCATTTCCTTCTCTCCTGTGGCCTTGGGAGGAGCTAAGTTGACCCTAGGTCTGCTTAGTTGAGTTTCCCAGGGCTGGGAAAGGAGAAATTTTAGTCAGGGAAGATCTGGAGCCAGGCAGTAGCCTAGGAGGCTGTACCCTTGAGAGTGGTGTAGGGCGAGGGACGCTTCAATATTACTTAAAACGTGAGTTATTATTACAATTGCTTTTGAAATGCGCAGTCTCCGTAGCACGGAGGTATTTCTCATGTGAGAGATATTCAAGGGAAGTGTCTCACAGTGAAGGTTCCAAACCTCCGGGGGACAGGAAAGGGGTGGCAGAGGTACAACTGATTCAGGGTACACAGATCCAATATCGGGCTGGGTGGGCAAGGGAAAACAGAGCCGTTTCTTCATGCCTCTGGGGTGCCCGTATGCCCCTTGGGGAAGCAGGGAGAGGGGGAGGGAGAGGGAGGGGCGTCACCACGTCCTGGGCAGGTCCCCCTGTCAGGTCTAGCCTCCCCAGTGTGCTATCCTCAAGACACAAGCAAAAATCTCCTGAGATTACCCAGTAATGATAATTGCTCATGTTTATACAGTGATGCTTGCATTTATATTCAGATCATAGACTTTAGAGCTGGAAGGGACCTGTAGAGATCCACCCCCTCATTTTACAGAGGCGGGGGTGGGGAGGGGGGGGGCAGAATGGGGCCAGAGAAGGGGCTTGGACTTGGCCAAGGTCACAGAATTTACATTCAGGTCTCCAGATTCTGGCACCCTGTCCACTGTATATTTTGTTTATGCTTATATACGTATAGTTTCCCCCAGAGAGGATGTAATCTCTTTGAGGCAGTGTGCAGCAGTGGTAAAAGCATTGGACTCGAAGCCAAGAAGACCTGGGTTCAGATTCTACCTAGGATGGGTGTTAGCTGTGTGGCCTTGGTCAAGTCACAAACCTCTCTGTACCGCAGTTTTCTCATCTGAGGGAGTTGGACTAGAAGGCCTTTAAGGTTCCTTCCATCTCTAAATCTATCATCCTAGGACTCCTTCGTTCTTGTCCTTGTGTCCTCAGCTCTTAACACAGTGTCTGGTGTACACGAGATAGGGGCTGTGATTTCATTAGTATACAGAACTCCCAGGAGAAGAAACACCCTCTGCCGATGCTGGCGCCTTCTCTGGTCTTTGGACCCTAATATTCCCGGCTCTAAGTGTGATAGCACATTGTCATTGTTGTTCAGTCGAGTCTGACTCTGTGTGACCCCATGGACTTTCCAGGGCTTTTCCTTGGCAAAGACACTGGAGTTATTCACTACTTCTTCTCCACTGTGTCCCTATTTACAGATGAGGAATGAAGTAAATAGGGGTTAAGTGACTTGCCCAGGGTCCCACAGCTAGTAAGTGTCGTGATATGATAGCACATAGTAAGCCCTCAATACATACTTGTTTGATTCAGAAAGTACTTTTAAGGTTTAGAGAACATGTTTCTTTTTTTTAATTTTAAAATTTTTTTCTGTTTTTTAAAAGTTTTTTTGATTGATTTATTTATTTTTGTTTTTTTTTAAATTAAAAATGAAATAAAATGAAATGAAATAAAAATGAAATGCTCCTTAAAGGAGCAGCAAAAGGAGGTTAGGAAGAGCTAAGAGCTTCAGGGTATCAGTGAGAGTTCCCTCCAATGTTCTGTGTTTTTACCCCTTCTGCTTTCCCCAATTTTCTGACTCTTATCTGTGTAGCATAGGTAGGTTTTTAGCTGTACTGTAGCAGGGACTGTTGAGGACAAAATGGTGTTCTCTCCTCTCCCTCTCTCTCTCTCTCTCTCTCTCTCTCTCTCTCTCTCTCTGTCTCTCTCTCTCTCTCTCTCTCTCTCTGTCTCTCTCTCTCTCTCTGTCTCTCTCTCTCTCCCTCTCTCTCCCTCTCTCTCTCTCTCCCTCCCTCTTTCTCTCCCCCTCTGCCTCCCCCTCCCTCCCCCATCTAGTCTCTATCCCCTCTTTCCTCCAGGTCCCATCTTTTTATAAGGCCTCGATTTTCAGATGGATTTTTAGGAGTCTGTCTAAGGTGGGAGCTTAACATACCATCTCCCCCTCCCTACTTGGAAAATTTCCATTTTAATAGGGAGATTCTAGCCTAGGAAGCTCCAAAGTTATGCATCTCTAATGCTACAGTATGTGCTAAGGAGTATCCAGGTGGGGGGGGGAGGGGAGAATTCTTTTGTCAGTGTCTAGGCAGTACTGAAAAGAGCTGGGGCTGGGAGCAGAGAGACCCTCTGGTCTTAGGCTCAGCTTTGCCATTAAGTTCCTATGTGACCTTAGACCAATCACTTTCCCTCTCTGAACCACAGTTGGTTGTACTAAATCATCTCCAGCCTCTAGTTCTAGGAAATGGCACAGACACCTACCCTTGAGGATTGTACTGACATGGGGTCCCTGACAGGGCAAGGAGTAAAAGATGGGTTAGCTAAGGAGGAGGGAGCTGTCACATGGAGTCTGCTTTCTTGCTCCCATTCTCTGTCTGTTCCCTTTTCTTTCTTTCTTTCTTTCTTCTCTGACAGTTTTTTTTTTTTTTTGGTGTGTGTGCCTTTCTCGCTTAAAAGGTGTTTTGCCTAAATGGGTTTTGTGTTAAGATATTAGACCAATCACTCAGCAAATTTCCCCCTGAGTTAGGAGCCAGAAGCGACATGAATAATGCAGCTTTAAAAGCCTCGGCTGGGTTGGCCGACTGGCCAGCTTCCCTGTAATGAAATATTCAGCTTGAGCCTGGGCTCCCCTGGGTCTCCAGCCTGAGTCTTCCACACTCCCCATCTCCATGGTCCCCATATATACCCACGGTCCTCTCCAAACTCTATCCTTACTCCAACCGTGACCTTAGGGAGGCACTCCCTCCCCGCCACGACACCCCCCAAACCAATGATTCTACCTGCTGACCTCAGTTTCCCCTTCTCTAAGCAGGATTAGCTGGCACCCTCCCCCTCTGGTGTTGTATGTTTGTTCCAGTATTCTGAGGTACCTCTACTTCCGCACCCTCTGTCCAGCCTTCTGATTTCCAGGAGCCTTCCCTTCCTCTTGCCCACTCCTCTTCCTGGCTGAAAGTGGTAGAGGGAGAGGGAGACGGTGAGAGAAAGGTGTGGATGACTGGTTAAGGAGGGCTAGGGAGTGGCTGGGGCAGTTAAACCAACAGAGTGGAGGTGGGTGAAATTTCAAATTGGCTTAGAAATGTGTCTTCCTTGCAGCTGCCCCTGTCTTCCTTTGTCCTACACAAGCACTTGGTGTATCGGAGAGAGCATTTCAAGTCAGGATCCAGGTTCTAATCCAGGATCTCCTGTTAGCTCTGCGTAACCCTGGAAAGGCAATTTTCTCTCTCTGGGCCTCAGTTCCCTCATTCGTTAAATGAAAAGATCGGAATAAATTCATCTCAAAGATCTCTCTTTTACATTTCTGGAGCTTACAAATTCTTCTCCATTACGTTTCCCCCTCCCTTCTCAGAGCCGTGGTGCCCCATTCAAGCTCCCTCGGCTCCTTATTATTTATTTATTTTGGGAGGAGGGGAGTTTTTCTTGCTGCCTAACTGGGTTTTTCATTAAGATATGAAGCAGAACATTCACTCATTTAACAAGCATTTATTAAGCGCCTACTATTTGTCAGCTACTCTAGAAGTCACTCGGTAAATTTCCCTCTGCCCTTATTCTAATGTCCGTGTCTCACCATTGTTGTACTGAGAGGGTACCTCCATACTCCATCCCTTTCCCTCTCTGTCTTTTCAACACTTGCCCTTCCTTTGGTCTAACTCCCTTGAGTTTTCTCATTTGAGTTCCTAGGTATCTACCAAGGAACCTGATAAAGGATTGTAGTAAGGTGTTAATGGGTCCCAAGGTTACTCCTCCCAGGCAACACGTTCATCCCAACAAGGTGTTAATAGCTAGCAACAGCTTATGGTGTTAGCTTCCTACAGCCTCTGCACCATAAGGGAGACCTTCTTGAATCCTAAGAAGTGAATGGAATGAGAATTCTGTTAGTGGTGAGATTTCAGAGGTAGAACAGGCCTGTGGGGGAGATATTCAGGTTGCATCCTACTTCATCTACAAATAGGGCTAGTCCTGGGAGAGGGTTGTAGGTATGTGTGCCGGGGTGGGGTGGAAAGTGCAGGGTGTGAGGAAGGAGTGAGAAATGTGTTTATATATACATATACATACACATATACATATACATATGCATATATACATACATATACATATATACATACATATGTGTGTGTGTGTATATATATATATATAGAGAGAGAGAGAGAGAGAGAGAGAGAGAGAGAGATTGAGGGGGGGGGGCTCTTCTGTTGTTTTTTGTTTGGGTTTGTGGTATGGATTTATTTTTTCCCAGGAGGTTTTGGATGACTGCCAAAGCTTTTGTCCTTTTAGGATAGAGATTGAGGTCCTTAGCCCTAAATGACCCAGACAGCCAATCTAGCTGGTCAGCTAACATTTATTAGGTGCCTACTATGCATTGTGCAAAGTATAGTTCTCCAGTAACTAACAGATGGGGATGTTGGGATTTGTTGTGGAAATCACTACCCCTTCTCCCCTAACTGGCAAAGGGCGGGTGAGGAGGAAATGGAGGAGGAATAAAGTGGCATCCCACTATAGGATAGTGGGTTTGGGGGCTGGATGAGAATGCTTGTCTATACATTATAGTTTTAATCCTACCCAGAAGGTCAATATTCTCTGCCTCTAAGGCCTCTAAGGATCCTGGGAATTCCAATGAGCCTAGCAAGGCCAGAGGCAGGCAGGAAACAACATTTATTGAGCACCCACTGTATGCCAGGCCCTGGCGCTAGGTGCTTTATAAGTATTATCTCATTTGATCTTTACAACCACCCTGAGAGGTAGGTGTTATTACGATTCTCACTTGAGGAAACTGAGGCAGACAGGAAAGCCCTTTGTAAGAGTAAAAGATGCTCTCCAGAGCTTATAAACTAGTTGAAGAGAGAAGACAGAATTCGCCTGGTGATTCCTCAGAGATGCTCTAGTCCATATTCCCTTTCCATAGAATACATAGAAAGTTAAGTGACTTACCCCAGGGTCTCATAGCTAGTAAATTCCTGAAGCCTTGCTGGGTAGGCCCATTGCTCTATCCGCTGTACCACCAGAGCTGAGCTGCTGGCTCCTACCAGGTATTTTGGGAGTTTGGGGACTTTAGGAAATGGAACACGTACCCCGGAAAGGATGTTTGCCTGTCAGTTGGATTGAGTTGTCTTCCTTCAGGCCCCAGGGCACCTTTTTACAGAGCCCAAGGAAAAAGAGAGTGAGAAACAGCAAAGACAAATTTTACCCACTTCAAACCAAGTAAAAAATAACCATTTATTAAGAGCCTAGTATATACCAGGCAGCTTTGCCTGAGTCAGGGAGCCTGGCATGGGGAGAGAACCTGGGTTTGGAGTCAGGAGCTCAAAGGATCACAGATTTAAAGCTGGAAGGGAACTTAGGAATAGTGCAACCTTTCATTTTCCCGATGAGTAAACTAAGGCACAGAGAGAGAGGGGTGGGGAATGACTTGCGCTGTGAGCCTGCCAAGGAGGAGGCAGGGATCGTTCCAGGTCCTCTGACTCCAGATCCATCTGAATCTTTTTTCTTGGGCCCGGTTGCCTACCACAGATGGGATTCCCTGCGGGAACTAGGCTGAATCCCGTGAGAGGCCATGGCATTGTCACTTGTCCCAGGTCACACACAGGGAGGGAGTTGTAGAGTGGGGCTTTGAACACAGTTCCCTGGCTCCAGATCTGGCGTTCTCCCTTAGCCTAGATCGTACACTCCAGGGGTTCTTAGTTTTTTTTTTTTATGTCCTGGGCTGCTTTGGAAGTCTGCTGAGGCCTATGGATTCCTTCTCAGGATGAGCTTTTAAAATCCCTAAAACAAAATGCACAGGATTAAAAAAGAAACCAATTACGTTGAGATTGAGTTGTCAAAACAAAAACAAATTCTCTGAACCCCTGCTTAAGAACTCCTCAAAGCCTGGCTTGAAGACAGAAAGTCCCTGACAATGTTGGTGGAGTCTGAGTAACTTCACTTTTTTGGGTCTCAGTTTCCGCATATGTGAAATGGGGATTCTATACCTACTACCTTGCAGGGTTGTTGTGAGAAAAATATGTACACCTCCAAATGCTTTAGAAATGCTCATTTAATGTTAAACAAACAAAAATAAACAACAAAACAAAACAAAAAAGAAATGTTTATTTTATTCTTCTTGGTTTTCCTGAATCTCTGTTTCTCCCTCTGTTAAGTGATGACTTGGGACTGCAGGACTGCTGCAGACCCTCCCAGTTCTGATATCTGTTAAAGGCTCCCTCTGGCCAGCACCCTGGTCCCTGAATCCCCTGGACACCTGTGGCTTGTTTCTTCTAGCCTTTTCTCTTGTTCTGGGATGTTGGGCTACCATTAAATGCTTTGCAAAACTTAAAGTGATATATAAATGCTTAATGGCTATGCTCATTGTGGTCAAGTGAGGGAGAGTGTCATCAAAAATAGACATAGACATTTATAGAGATTTTTAAGTGGGTGGAGTGCTTTGCAACCATTATCCCATTTGCTTCCTCGACAATAAGCCAGTGAGTTAGGTATTATTATCTCCATTTTACAGATGGGAAATCTGACGCAGAGATAGAGTAACTTGTCCATGTCACACCAACAGTAAGGGGTGGGGAAAGAGAACAAGCATTTATTAAATATTTCCTATATGTTTTAAGCACGTTACAAATATAATCTCATTTAATCCTCATAACAACTCTGGGAGGTAGGTGCTATTATGACCTCCATTTTACAGTAGAGAAAACCTAGGCAGGCAGAGTTTAAGTAATTTGCCAAAGGTCACGTAGTATCTGAAGCCAGAGCTATATTCTAGTTTTCCTGACTCCAGGCCCAGCACTCTATCTGCTTTATCACCTTGCTATCCCAGTAAGTGACTGGGGCAGCATTTGAACCTAGGTCTTCCTCACTCTAAGGCTAGGCGGTGCTAAGGAAAGCCCTTTGTAAGACTCAAAGGTGCTCTCTAGAGCTTATAAACTAGTTGAAGAGAGAAGACAGAATTCGCCTGGTGGTTCCTCAGATATCATCTAGTCCAAATTCCCTTTTCATAGAATACATAGGAAGTTAAATTTTGTTGGTGTGAGAACCCTCTCCATCCAGACTAATCCAAACCTTAGGGTTGCTTGAAGCTCAGAGTGAGTTAAGGGAGCTGTCCATGGTCCTGAAGCTAATATCAGAGCCAGAACTCGGTGCAGGTATTCTTGAATCTCAAGTTAGGTGCTTGATTCTCTCTCTATTCTGCCTCTCTCAAAGCACAAAGCATGATTTAAAATGAGACAAGACATCAAGGAAAATTGTCACAAGCTAATGAGTGGCAAAGACAATAAGGGCTCTCCCACTTCAGAAGAGGGGGAGATCAGTGTGGAATGAGGTCTGGAGTTCATAGCAGAAAAGGATCTGAGACATAATCTTGTCTACTCCCTATGTTTTACAGATGAAGAAACAAGCCCAGAGAAAGAAAATAACTTACCCAGGAATACACAGCCAGTTTGCAGAAGAGATGGGATTCAAAACCAGGTTTTCTGACTCCAAATACAGCATACTTTGTCTATGTGAAGAAGGAAAATAGTATAGGGGAGCAAACATCCAGGATGGACTAGTAGCCCTGGGTTCGAATGAACATTCATTCACTCGTTCATTCATGCATTCATTTTTCATGTAACACTTATTAAGGCTCTGCAGTGTCCATCAGCCCTAGCAGACCCAAATTTTAGATAAGACATTATTCCTGCTATTGAAGCTTCCAGTTGTTCACAGAGATGGCAACAAGGTAGATAACTATTAGGCACAAAGACTTTGTCCTTTGTTGAAATGTAAATGAAGATGGAATGGTGATGGTGGTAGGATGTGGGGAGGAGAAAGAACTGCACACATTAAGCCTTCTCAGTCATTTACACTTTAGTGTAAATGGGTTTATCTAATCCTTCTTAAACGCTGGTTGTGACTGAGGGGTTGAGGGGGAGGGAGAGCTTGGGAGTTTTAGGATTTAGAGTTGAAAGGGATTTTAGAGAGCAGCTAGTCCAATACCCTCATTTGACTGGTGAGGGAACCTAAACTCTGAGAAGGAAAAGGGCTTGTCCTTGGTCACTTAAGGAGGAAGCTGAAGAGTTGGGATTCAATCCCAGCTTTTCCTGACTTCCAATTGAGGGCTCAGTCCGAACAACATATTGTTGCAGGGGAGGGGGGCCTACTGGGGCCACCAAGAGGAAAGGGGGAGCAGAGAGGAAAAGGGAGGAGGGGGAAATGGAAAGGGAAGAGGAAAAGGTCATTGAAGAAGGAAGGCCTCCTTCTCCAGGTTGTTCACAGTTTTGGCCTAGGCAGATGGCTCACCTCTTTGGCACCTAGGTTGTGGGCCCAAAGGGCTCCTGGGGAAGCTCCCATAGCCCATTCCCCTTCTCCTGGAGTGATTGTACGAGGTGGACCAACTGCCATTCGCTTCCTCTCATCTCTGCCAGTTAAAGCCATTGAAATCTGCTTCTTTAATGCTTCCCCCTAATGTAGATTTTTCCACTTGATTTCCTAAGGGTTTGTTTTCTTCCTTTCTCTCTCTCTCTCTCATTTTTCTTTCTTCCTTTTTTTTAGCTAAAAACAAGCACATGCCTTTTATGCAGAGTGGGTATTTTTGCAGCTGGTTCAGTTGTGCCTGGAAGAAAGGACCAACCTCTCCATAGACATTGTTTAGGATGGGGGAGGGGGGGAGGACCCATATGGAAATTACTTCTAACTGCCTTGTGGTGGGTGGGGTTTTTCCCCTTCTCTTTCTTCTGCTCCTGCTCTTTCTCCACATTCCCCAGAGGTAATCTGGAGAGTTAATTGAGCTGAGAGAAACCTGGCGGGGAAGGTGTGTAGGGAAGACTAAAGGTTGAGGTGGGGGGCAGGTTCCTGGTTACTCTAAAGCCTTTGGATACAATGACTTCTCCTCTAACCCCCAGCAGGGCTTTTCAAGGGACAGCAGGTGGGGAGGAGGAGGAACAGACCTCCTAGGGGTCTAAATGTTAACAACCTGCAAACAGAGGTACTATCCCTAGCATCTGAAGCAGGGAAGGCACCCATCCAGTCAGAGTGGGGAGAGAGTTGCCATCCTTCTATCTTTCAATCTTTCTCTTTCTTCCCATCCTTGTCCCTCCACTCCAAGGAAGGGCTAGACAGCTAAGACGGTGGAGAGAGACAGGCGTTAGAGACACGGTGGTGTGTTATGGGGTGTGTGTGTGGGGAGGAGGGGTAAGTAGTAGAAGCAGGTGATCTGATTAGAGGCTCTGAGTTCCTTTCTCAGTTCTGTCACCGTGTGTGTGAATTTGGACAATTTAGTTCTCTTCTCACTAAGCCTCAGTTTCCTCTCTTGTAAAATGTGTGGTTTGGCCTCGAAGTTCCCTTCCTGGTGCTCTAAACCCGTGCTCTCATCCTTTCCAGCTTTTATAACACTCAGGCACCAAAGAAGCAGGTGGAGTGCTGTGGACGAATGACAAAGAGAGTCATGGGGTGAGAACTATGTCTAGTTGCTGGTGAATGGGGCTTTGTTCCAAGGCCCCAGCATGGAAGTGGGGGCATGCTTCCTGAAGGAATATGCCCAGCACTTCCTTGTCCTCCACTGTGAGTGGGGGAAAATAGCCATCACCCTAGGGTCCACAGGCTGGTGTTGCTTGCCTTCCCCTCCACTCCCCCAGCTGAGGAGCTGGACTGCTTTCTTCCTGGAGTCCTGTATCAGTGCTCAGATTGTCCTCTTTGCTGCCACTGCCCAAGAACCCTCCACTCTCTTTGCCCCAAGAGAAAATAGTTTTCATCTTAACTCTCTATAAAATTAAGATCTTGGTGAGTTGGGGAACAGTGAGAGAACTAGCTTAGACAGGTGACTTTTTCACTGTTCGGGAGTCTCCTTCATCTTTTCTGCAATCTGGGGAATGAAGGTATGTAGTCAAGTCAACAAGCATTTATTAAACACCTATTGTGTGCCAGGCACTGTGCTAAGCATGGGGAATACAAGGAGAGGTATAACCCAAAAAATCTCTGCATTCTAATGGGGGAGACAACATGCAAACAGCTATGGACAAACTAGATATATTCAGGGTAGATTGGAGGGAATCTCCAAGTGAAGGCACTGGTACTAAGGGGGATCAGCAAAGCCTTCCTGTAGAAGGTGAGACTTTTGTTGAGACTTGAAGGAAGCCAGGGAATCCAGAAGGCAGAGATAAGGAGGGAGAGAATTCCAGGAGTAGAGGACAATCAGAGAAAATGCTCAGTATTGGGGGATGGGGCATATCCCATGAGAGAAACGGGAGGGAGGCAAGTGTCACAGAGAGCTTAAGCAAGTCCCTGCTTTCCAGCCGCCATCTTGGGTCCGCCCTGGCCAGTGTCACGGAATCACAGAATATATGGAGGGAAGTAGAGTAAGAAGCTTGGAAAGATAGGAAGGGGCCATGTTATGATGGGCTTCAAAAACCAAGCAAAGAATTTTATATTTGATTCTGGAGGTAATTGGGAGATGCTAGGCAGGTGGGGAGTCCAGGTCCTCTAGGTCCTCAAGGGCGGCCCTGTGGCCTGGAGGCCCTGGACTAGAGTTTATTGAATGGGGGAGGGCCAGACCTGTGCTTTGGAAGATCGATTTGGCAGCTGAGTGGAAGATGAATTTGAGACAGAGACCCATCAGCAGGTTAGTGCAACAGCCCAGGCACGAAGTGATGAGGGCTTGCACCAGGGTGGTGACAGTGTCAGAGAAGGGGGCAAACACCGAAGTTAGTACAAAGGTACAAACTGTACCGGGTGTTGTGGGAGATACAAATAAATACAGCTTGGCCTTCCCCTCAGAGATGATGTTAAACCAATGCAGCTTTCCAGTTGTCTTGGATGGGTCTCAAACACTTCTGAAATTATGCTTAAAAGAAGCATCTATAAGCTTTATAAGTTATGGTTTGCAAGCCAATTAAAATAATGCATCAATATATTTGGAATCTGTGGATGTGTGCACATGAATATGTGCACGTGTGTACACATCTGTGTGTGTGTGTGTTTGTTTTGTACATTCTGTTGTCTTACATTAATTGTTCACTCCCTATTTTGCTTCCAACCCTTTTCTCCTTGATGACCACCCCTCTATTTTAGAGAAACCCCCATTTGGGGTCCTGCTATCCGGACTGGTGACTTCCTCTCCAGAACCAATATTTCAGGAAGTCCCTCCCATAGTGTCCCACAATAGGAAGGGCTGAAAGGAACCTGACATTGCTTTATGAAATAGATAGATTCCTCGAAGGTCACATTCACTCACTCATTCATTCATTCAGCAAACATTCACTAAATACTTGTTATCTGCAGAGCTGTAGAATAGGATTTCTTTACTGTCCACCAACTTGCTGCATGTAGGTGGCTTAAAATCGGGGTGAGTTTAAAAGATCATAGCTTCTTTTTGGTCGTTTGGTCATTTTTGCATTTGTGTCCGGCTCTTCATGAGCCTATTTGAGATTCTCTTAGCAAAGATATTGGAATAGTTTGCCATTTTCTTCTCCACCTCATTTTACAGATGAGGAACTGAGGCAAACAGGGTTAAGTGACTCGCCCAGGGTCCCACAGCTAATAAGTGTCTGAAGCCAAATTTGAACTCAGGAATAGGAATTTTTCTGACTCGAGGCCCTGAACTCAACCCACTGTGCCACCTACCTGCCCCATAGCCCCCTACTTTTGCCTTTGTGTTAATATTGGGGGGAGAGATAAGGTTTAGAATGGGGCACAGAAGCTTAGCCAGGATAAACATGATCGCACTTATATGGTATTCTAATGAGATAACCTATAGTACTTGCAAAGTGATAGATATGTAAATGTTAGCTATTATTATTAATGGATTGGGGTTTGCAAAGAGTTTTACATATGTGATCTCATTTGGGGGTTGCTTCCAAGCACTTATTAAACACCTGTTATGTGCTAAGCAGCGTCTTAGGCATGGTGGATACAAAGGCAAAAAATGTCCCTGCCCTCAGGGAACTTATATTCTATTGGGGGAGACAATTGTACATTTGTTAAGTACATATAGTGGGGCACATAGGTGCCGTGCATAGAGCGCCAGGCCTGGAGTCAGGGAGACTCATCTTCCTGAGTTCAAATCTGGCCTCAGACACTTACTGGCTGTGTGACCCTGGGCAAGTCACGTCACCCCATTTGCCTCAGTTTCCTCATCTGTAAAATGAGCTGGAGAAGAAAA
>CM053627.1:211234908-211257090 GCA_028646595.1 Phalanger gymnotis | reverse complement strand
CCCTCAGTACACGTGGAGGTTGCTCTCATAAAGATCGATATTCTCCCCATCACCTTTGGGGAGGAAGGGGTAATAATAAAGGCTGAGGGATTTTTTCCTCTACTCCTTTGGTTTCCTCTTCTCTTTCATGTACTTTGAGAGTGAATCTCTCTACACTCTCAGAATTGTGTGGCTTCCAGCAGGGCCCTTCTCTGTGTTCACTTGGTCCAGCTGCTTTTTCCATCCTTGTTTTTGTTTTTATATTATATTATATTATTTGTACTTTATTTTTAAATTTATTTTTCAATTTTTCTCCTACCCCCCTCCCCTTGAAAACCAACCAACAGACTATACTCTTGTAATAAATATGCATTGTTAAGCTAAACAAATTCCCACGTTGGCTGTATCTGAAGATGTGTATCTTATTCTGCACCTAGAATCCATCACCTGTCAGGCGGATAGAGAGCTAGGCCTGGAGTCAGGAAGGCCCGAGTTCAGATTCGACCTCAGAAATTTATGTGATCCTGGGCAAATCACTTAACCTCTGTTTGTGTCAGTTTCCTCAACTTTAAAATGGAGATAACACAGCACCTACCTCACAGGGCTGTTGAGAGGGTCGAATGAGATGCTATTTGTAACATGCACATACTAAGGAGGGGATTAACCAATGCTTGTTTTCGTCCTTCCTTTCTTCCCCTGGTTAAAAGAAAAGAAAAGAAAAAACATACCGTTATAACAAACATGCAAGGTCTGGAGTCATCACCTGTGTGAAAGTGAGAAGCTTTATCGTTAGCCTCTTGGAAACACGGCTGGTCACTACATTGATCGGCGTTCTCAGATCTTTCAAAGCTATTTATATTTACAGCATTGTTATATAAATCGTTCATTGAAGCCTTCTCAGGTTTCTCTGAAAACACCCTTTTTGTTATTTTTTATAGCCTATATTCCACTGTATTCATGCCATACGAAAGACATTCCCCATTTGATGGGCACCCCCTTAGTTTCTAGTTTTCTGTCACTTCAGAAAAAACTGCTATAAATATTTCTTTTGCATGAATGGGTGGGTCCTTTTCCTTTTCTATCTCTTTGGGGGGTAGGCCTAGTAATGGTATCCCTGGGTCAAAGGGTATGGCCAGCTTAATGACTTTTGGGGGCATAACACTGAATTGTTTGCTAGACTAATTGACCAACTGACAGCTCCAAAAACAAAGCATTAATGTGCCTATTCCCCGCCCCTCCAACCACGGCCCCTCCAACATTGCCGTTTGCCATTTTTGTCAACTTTGCCAATCCGATGGGTGTTCACTGGGACGGTAGAGTTACTGAAATTTCCATTTAGCTAATTGTGATTTGGATTTTTTTCAAATGGCTATTGATAACTCGGATTTCTTCTTTAAAAGCTGCCTGTTCACATCCTGTGGCCATTTATCAATATCAACCCTGTCTTCTTTAGTACCGTCTCCCCTAGATATATATCTGGGACCGTGATGTTAGGAGTCCAAATGTTAAGGAGACTAAACAACCCCATTGTTCTTGGTGGGAAAACATTTGTTATAAAAACCTTTATAGATTTCTTCCATTCTTCATCTGTTTGTTGTATCCTTCCAGTTTCATCCCTAAATGTCCCCAGGAAGACTCTGCTTACTTAGTTACATCTTTAGCCAAACTTTCTTTATTGTTTCTTTTAAAAATATAACTTTTGTTTTACTTTTTTTTTCAATTAACAAGCATTCATTTTCTCTTTCTCCCACCCCACTAGAAAAAACCAAACAACCAAAAATGTATAGTTAAGCAAAACAAATTCTTGCATTAACCATGTCCAACCCATGCCCCTCAACCCCTCCAAAAACAAAACCAAAAACATTGCCTCAGCCTGCATGCTGAGTCCATCGTCTATCTGGACGTGGGTTGCATACTTCATCATGAATTCTCTGGAGCTATTGTTGACTCCATTATGTTGATCAGTGTTCCTCAGTCTTTCAAAGTCGTTGTCTCTTTGCATCATTAGTGTTATTGTATACGTGTTCTGGTTCTGCTCACTTATTGTCTACATCAGTTCATGCAACTCTTCCTAGGTTTCCTTACAGCCCAATACTATTTCATGACATTCATAATTCATAACTTGTTTAGCCATCCCCCAATTGATGGGGACCCCTTCAGTTTCCAATTCTTTGCCACCACAAAAATAGCTGCTATAAATATTTTTGTATATGGGAGTCTTTTTCCTCTTTCTTTGATCTCTTTGCAGGGAGGAGTGGTCCTAGTAGTGGTATAGTTTAAATTGGGCCAAAGGATAGGTACAGTTTAATAGCTTTTTGGCCACAGTTCTACAAGCTTTAAAACCACACAAACCTGGCTTCCCTTCCATTGCTTTCAAGGTTCTGTAAGGCAGAGCTGTTCCTAATTTTCCATTGTCCTTCTCCATATGATTTTACAAATGAGTTTATATTCCAAACAGATCCAAACACTGGCTGCCAGATCTCTCTGCTTTGCAAGGAAAGTCATGGGATCATAGATTTAAAGCTGAGAAGGACCTTAGAGGTCATCTCCTCCAAATTCCTCATTTTATAGATGAGACATGGAGGCCTAAATCAAAGGTTTGCTGGCTGAGGTGGTTTTAAGGCTCTTTTTTGTTTCCTTGTTATGGCAATTCATTTACATTGATTAAACTTCTTAATGAAATTATTCTAATCAGGGTTGATGTCCTCTTCTCCACCCATTTCCCTTTCCTCCATGTCAATAACTTGTTTAAATAGGTCGGGCTGGAGCCATTTTAATTGCCTGCCTTATCTTTTTCTCATTTATATTCTTCTGGTTTTGCTTTAATTTCGATCTTTGCTCTAACAAGCCAACGGTCTCACCAAGTGTATAGAGAGAGCTGATTCAGGAGTGACCCCCCATCAGTAGCAGGTCTGTTAAAAATAATCAGTTTCATTTTTAATGATGTTTCTCGGTGCTTACTGTGTCCAGCACTGCCTGATTCTTTTCTGACAGTGAGCATTCATGATAGAGGTGAGGTTCCGGTGTCATCTATGAGCCTTTGACTTATTTCTTACTCTTGAACCATATTTTCCACCATTTTTTTTGCCATCCTTCTGTCTTTCTATCTTTGTGTTGAAGTCACCCAGCATCAAATTATATATTGATTTAATTCAGAGGGTCTCATCAAGTTCTTTGTAAAATTTCTCTACCTTCAAACTCAGGGTTTGCTGGCCAAGGTGGTTTCTAGGTTCTATAAACACAAATGGACTTTTTCAACAGCCTGATTTGTCTCCCTGCCTCAAATTTCTCCCCGTTACCAAAGTGATATGCAAAAAGCATGAGGTCTGACCATGTCACTTTTGGTGCTTCTAGAACTGCCCCGCCCACCCCGCCCATTGCTTCTAGAATCCAACACAAAGTCCTCTGCTTAACATTTAAAGTGCTTCACAAACTGGCTCCAGCTTACCTTTCCAGGTTTA
Source organism: Phalanger gymnotis (assembly GCA_028646595.1). NCBI lineage: Eukaryota > Metazoa > Chordata > Mammalia > Diprotodontia > Phalangeridae > Phalanger > Phalanger gymnotis. The sequence continues at coordinate 211,253,650 of CM053627.1, read as the reverse complement.
TTACATATATCAGCCCCCTTCATAGACCTGACAGCCTAGTCAGATGAGCCTTCTTGCTGTCTCCAATGCAGGGCATTTCCTCTAACATCTCTACGCTTTAAAAAATATTATTTAAAAATATTTTTATTTATTTCATTAAATATTTCCCAATTACATTTCACAAAATTTTAACATTCATTTCTTAAAATTTTGAGTTCCAAATTCTCTCCTTCCATCCCATCCCTCCCTCCTCCTTGAGCTGGCAGGCAATGTGATAATTGATTGTACATAACATTAGGGACAACCAGGTGGTGCACTGGACAGAGTTGCCAGCTTGGAGCCAGGAAGACTCATCTTCCTGAGTTCAAATCTGGCCTCACACACTTACTAGCTGTGTGACCCTGGGCAAGTCACTTCACCCTGTTTGCCTCAGTTTCCTCATCTGTAAAATGAGCTAGAGAAGGAGATGCAAACTGCTCTGGTATCTTTGCCAAGAAAACACAAATGGGGTCATGAAGAGTCAGACACAACTGAACAACAAAAACGTGTGTAACATCATATATGCCCTTCTCCACCTCCAGATCTGGAATGCTCTCTCTTCTCACCTCTCTCTTATTGTGTGAGCTGGGCACAGGAAGTGCCTGGCTTCTTTCCAAACGCAGCTCAAATACCACTCTTATTGCTTTCTTTGCTGACTGCACCCCACCCAGTGTTTCCCATCAAAACGATTTTGTATTTACTTTGTATATACTTAGCACTTAGCTACTGTTTTCCTCAGTAGAATGTCAACTGCTCAAGGACAGGACTGGCATATAGTAGGCTCTCGATAAATGCTTGCTGCTTGATCGATAATCTATGATATTTTCATGGTGGCCTTTTGCAAACTCTTATCATGAAGACTGCAATAGATGGTGAAAGTTGTGTTTCTTATTGCCCTCGGGTGCACACACTGTGTGTGATCTCCACCCCTTGGAGGAAGCAGGAAGAGTGTTCAGGAACCAGCATGGCCATCTCAGTCTCACCATTTTTAAGGAGGCAGTCAAACAGGGGCAGTTACCCCAATCCACAGTGGCTGTGGAAGTATGGGGTGCCTCCATGTTGGGAGATGCGGGCATGCAAGCTCTGGGCAGGGCTCCTTGTCTAGGAAATAAATACAAGGTAATTTGGGAATCAAGTTAACTAGTACCTGGGGGAACTGATCCAAAAAGGCCTCCTAGAAGAGGTGGTGTTTGAGTTGAACTTTGAAAGAAACTGGGGATTCTAAGGTAAAGGTAGGGAGGGATGGGGAACAGCATGCACTAAAATGAAAACATGGCAATATGAGATGGAATGTCCGGCATTTGAGGTGGCAAGAAGGCCTAGTTTGCCTGGCTTGTGGATTATAATAAACCTGCAAAGGTAAGCTGGAGCCAGCTTAAGAAAGGCTTTACGTGTCAAGCAGAGGGTTGTGAATTAGATCCTAGAAGTAATAGGGAGCCCTGGAACTTATTGAGTGGGAGAGTAATGTGTGCTTTAAGAAAATTACTTCTGCAGCTGTGTGGAGAATGGATTGGAGTAGGGAGACACTCTAGGCAGGGAGACCAATTAGGAGGCTATTATAATAGCCCAGTTCCCTCCATTACTCTCCCATGGATTCCAAGTCTCCTCTGCATTGTGTATGTGCGAGTGTGCGTGCGTACGTGCGTGCGTGCGTGCATGTGTGTGTGTGTGTGTGTGTGTGTGAGAGAGAGAGAGAGAGAGAGAGAGAGAGAGAGAGAGAGAGAGAGACATGCCTACCGATACTTGTTATGGTGGGTGGGATCCATGTTTTTTATGTTTCTGGAGAGCGTGAAATTAAATACAGGAGAACGTCTGTATGTGATGTGCTGGGAAGCACATGAGCGAGCCACGTTTGTTTGTTGGTAGTTGTGTTGTATGTGTATGTGAAGTGGTTGTGTGCCTAAGGGAAAGGGTTTGGAAGGTACATCTAAGATATTTCCTGTGTGAATTGTAGTGATTCTAGGATCATAGGGCTGTGCGTGTGCGCACGTGTGTGTGTGTGTATGTGTGAGTGTATGTGTGTACATGCGTGTATGTAAGTGAACATGGGCCAAGTTGTTTTTTTTTGTCAATCTGCATGTGCTCTTTACTATGTGTGCATGTGTGTGTCTATGCATGCCTGTATTTGTATACACTAACTAGTTGAGACTTATGAAGAATCTCGGGTGAAATGCTCCCCGTATTGACTTCCCTGTTAATGCCACAGAGAGGTCTTCATTGTAGTCTTTAAAAAATAGTGGGTGAAAGGAAACAAGCTCAGGAAGGTGGGTTGGGAGTGGGAAGGGACTTGGAACCTGGTCTCCTTGCCCTTCCATCTTTTCTGTTTCTCTTTTCTTCTCTATCCTTCCCATCTCACATCTATTCCTTTCTTCCCTCACTCTCTTCCTTCATGCCTTCACTTCCTCTTCCCCTCCCCCTCCTTCCTCCTCTCTCTTCCCCTCCTTTCCCTTCCCTTCCTTTCCTTTCTTTTTTTAACCTTTCTTTCCTTCCTCTCTCCTTTCTCAGTGCCAGGCAGCTAATCCCTGCCCCTCCCCTCCAGCTCCATCCTTTCTGTCCATCTGGCTCCCCAGATGGGGGAGAAAACCACTCAATTGGCCCAATTTCCAACTGTAAGGAAACCATATGGAGAGATTTAGCAGGAGAGCTGAGAGCCTGCCCAGCCCCATTAGTTGAATGGCCAGGGACAGCTTCTTGGGCCCACCTGTCTCCCTATGTCTTTCTCTGGGGTTCTTTGCCTGGAGTGAGATGAAAAGCCTCTGCTCAGGGACCTTTCTCAGTGCCTGCTTTCCAGACACTTGTTCTTCTCAGGAGTCGCCCCTTGGTTTCTAAAGGAACTCCTAATATGTCCCAAACCACTTTTAAAGTGCCTACTATGTTCAGGGCACAGTGCTGGGAAGTGGGGACATATAGATATTTAGATGGTTTTTACCCTCATGGAGCCTACAAATCCCTTCTTTGGCAGCTAGAAGGGGTGTAGGGGAACAAGGAGTGGGGTTCAGCTCCAACTGCTGTGATCCATCACTTAAGCATGAGAGAAGCTGAGCGTACCCTCTTCTCTGTCCTCCAGAGACCCCTTCTCCCCAGGTTCACTGGTCCACAGTCTTCTTTCCCCTCTCTACTTAACCTTGGTCCTCACACATCCTTCCTCTTTATGCAGGGGGATGCACATCTACCCCTCTTTAGTTGAATTGGTTTAAGGCTGGAGCGAAGGAATCATAGGTTAATGAGCTGGAAAGGTCCTCAGAGGCCATTTGGTTTCTCTCATTTTACAAATGAACTTGAGGGTTAAGGAAGTTAAGTGATTTGTCCAAGGTTACACAGGTAGGAGGTGTCAGAGGTAAATTTTGAACCCAGCTCCTTTCACTCTAGAGCCAGGGCTCTTTCCACCAGGCCAGAAGGGCAAACAGAAGGTTAGAAAGGAAGGGGAGGTAGGATGGGGAGAGAGACACTCCCCCTTTGCCACCTTTGGGAATCTGGAGGAGAACCACAGACTGAGGAAAGCCAGAACCCAAGGACTTGGAGAGGGATCTACCATGTAGCACAGGGAAACAAACAGAAATAGAATGCACAGCCAGGCTCAAATCTGCTTTATACAGGTGTGATTGACTTTTTTTGGAATAGGTTATAAATTCTTTGAAGACTGGAATCATATCTTATATGTTTTTGGCCCCCTCTATAGCACATGGCACAAACCTGGGCACCTTGTAAAGACTTTTCTAATGTGGAAGGACCCTTTTAGCTCATCTAATGCAGGAGTTCTTAGCCTAGTGACACTAGGAATCCGGGGATGGCTTTCAGGGCATCCAGGATGGGAAAGACATTATACCTTTATTTTCACTAACCTCTAATTGAAATGTAGCATTTCCTTCAATTATTTACAAATGATATTATGAGATGGGGGTCTGTAGTTGTTCGTCCTTCATTCTTGAAGAGGACCGTGACATCAGGAAGTGATGCCATGACTTGCAAGTGAATTGTATTTAGGTGAGAGATGACTGTGCAAAGTCACCAGCCTCACTTTCTCCTCCTGAGCCACCTGGGTGGTAGATCAGAACTACTGGAGATGCCCCCCAGTGGTGTCCATAGGCTTCGTTGGACCCCCAGAGGTGTCCATGATACAAAAATGACTAATGATCCTTGGTCAAATACTGCCTTCTGATGTATGTATGTATATATACACACCTATATACACACATACATACGTATATACAAATGAAAAATGAATGTTTACTATGTGCAAAGCATGGAGGAATACAGATACAAAAAGAAGTCTCTGCTCTCAAGGAACACACATTCTTTTTTTCCTTTTAATAGTATTTAATTTTTCCCAATTACGTGTAAAGATAGTTTTCAACATTCATATTTGATAAGATTTTGAGTTCCAAATTTTCCTCCTTGCCCCCTCCCCAAGATGGCGAGCAATCTGATGTGGGTTATACATGTGCCATCATGTTAAAGGTATTTCCACATTAGTTATGTGTGAAAGAAGAAACAGAACAAAAGGGAAAAGCCACAAAAGAAAAAAAAAACCCAAAGTGAAAATTGTGTGCTTCATTCTGCATTCAGACTCCCTAGTTCTTTAGGAACTCACATTCTAATGGGGAAGAGAAGAAGGAAAGAAGAAATGTTTCCATGTTGAAGTTATGCTATTTGCTAATTGTGTGACTGTGGGCAGATTCCCATACCCTCTCTGGGCTTCTGTTTTCTCATCTATAACACAAAGGGATCAGATTAAGTGATTGCTCAAGGTCTCTTCCAATTCTTACTATTAGCCTCTGAATCTACTGACAAAGAACTTTGTCCCCCTCGGACTACCTTATATAATATAACTGTTTTGTGTGTGTATGCATATATTTCTTTTTTTGGACATAGTATTTTATTTTTCCCAATTACGTGTAAAGATAGTTTTCAACATTCATTTTTAATAAAATTTTTAGTTCCAAATTTTCCCTCTCTCCCTCCCATCCCCGCTCCTTAAGACAGCGAGCGATCTGATCTAGGTTATATATGTGCAGTCCTGTAAACATATTTCCACATTAGTCATGTTATGAAAGAGAGAACAAAAGGGAAAAGCCACAAAAACCAAAGTGAAAATAGTAGCTTCCATCTGTTTTCAGATGCCAGAGTTCTTTCTCTGGATGTGGTCAGCATTTTCCATCAGGAGCCTTTTGGAATTGTCTTGGATCACGGTATTGCTGAGAAGAGCTAAGTCTGTCATAGCATCATCGTTCAATGTTGCCGTTACTGCATAGTATATATTTCTCACTGTTCTTGTCTTCTCCACTGAAACGAATGCTCATTTGGAAGTAGAGATTGTCTCTTTGTATTTGTGTCCCAGAGCTCCTTGAGAAGCTCCTGGCACATAGTGGGAGCTTAATCCATGCTTGTCAACTGACCTATGGATTGGTTCTAGGCTCGAAAGGGAGGTGGATGAGCAAGAGTAGGAGATAACAGAGGGATGGCTAGAATTAGACCCTGGTCACCAGGAAATGTTAAGGGATACAGAGGACAGCTTTTGTAGTTGAACCTTGTCTACAGAAGATTTACAGGAAGGCAGTGGCAGGAATTTGCATAAGCTGGACCAGCAGAGGGGGTTGTTACCAGTACCTGTAAATGGAATACTTATGCAGCTAGAGGAAGTATCCACCCTACTGAGATCCAAGATCTATGGAAATGTTATTAGGATTAACCAGATAATCTTTTTTCCATTTATTATTCTTACTAATACATATATTTTTCTATCCATTCATTCATTTATTTACTTTTAATATTGATTTTAAAAAACCAGATTCTCTTTTAAGTAATGACAACAGTTCATACTTCTGTAGCTAACATGAGCTCTAGATTGGGTCAGAGAACCTGGGTTCTTATGCTGGTTCAAGTCAAGTAGACAAGCATTTATTACCTGCCATGTTCCACCGTGCTAAATGTTGTACGGAGAAAAGCAAAAGACAGGCCCTGCTCCTAAGGAATGTACAGTCTGATAGGGCAACCTACAAACAACTATGTACTGACAAGGTGGACACAGGATGATTTGGAGCTAAGCAATGGAGGGAAAGCGCTGTTACTTAGTGCCTGGGTGACCTTGTACAAGTCACTTATCCTGTAATTTTAATTTTTTTGGCTTAATTTTTTCATTTTTTGTTTTTCCAATTGTATGTAAAAACATTTTTGAGTTCCAAATTCTCTCCCTTCCCTCCCCCTTCCTTGATATAGATTATACAGGTAAAGTCATGCAAAACATGTTTCCACATTAGCTGTGTTACAAAAGAAAACACAGACCAAAAACAGGAAAACAATAAAGAAAATGGAAAATAAATGTGCTCCGCTCTGCATTCAGATTCCATCAGTTCTTTCTCTTCATCTTCAATCCTTCGGTATTGTCTTGGATCATAGTATTACGGCGAATAGCTGAGTCATTCACAGCAGATCATGTGCAATGTTGCTGTTACTGTGTACACTGTTCTCTTGGTTCTGCTCATTTCACTTTGCATCAGTTCATGTAAGTCTTTCCAGTTAACCTCTGTTAATTTCTAACCTCTCAGCTTCCTGCTCTGTAAATATAGGATATCGGACTTAGTCTCCTGGGTCCCTTCCAGCTCTAAACTATTTATGAAACTTTTCCTCAGCCCTGAAGCTTCTTATATTTGCCTTTTTCTTTTCGGTGTATTTTCCTGGTTTCGGCACCTACATTGACGCCTCTCACCCCTCTGTCTCCAGGAGGAGTATGTATAGCCCAGTCAGTGAAGATTCCCAGGGAGCCAAAGCCTGGGGAATTTGACAAAATCATTCGTCGTCTGCTAGAGACCTCCAATGCCAGGGCGGTTATCATCTTTGCCAACGAGGACGACATCAGGTGAGGGGGGGAGCTGGGACAAAGGCGGGAATGGGGGGAGAGGAAGAACGTGTGGACATATGTGGAGAGAGGTTGTTAACGGTGAAAGATCTGGCTGGGGGCGTGTGGCGGGAGCCGGGGAATCTGTGTCCCTGGGCGTCTCCCAAAGTCTAGGTAGGAGATGGGCCTGGGGAAGGGGGAGCGTACGGGGTAATGGGAAGAGTTTTGTATGGAGCGAGAGGCGTTAGGTTTGACTTCTGGCTCTGACGCTCTGTCTGTGACCTCGGGCAAGTCATATAACCTTAGTTTTCTTGTCAATAAAATGAGGGAAGGAGGGCGGAACAACATGACCTCAGAGGCCCTTTCTAGCACCCGTAGGCCTATGATCTTGGACCCAGAGGACAAGGATGAGGTATGATGATGGCACAATGGAAGAGTCTCAGGGATGGAGCTAGGAGGCGAGAGTCCTAGCCCTGCCTCTTCCACTAACTCACTTTGTGACTTTGGGCAAGTCACATTCTCTCTACGGTCTCAGTTTCCTCCTCTGTAAGATCAGAAGGGTTAGATGAGGTGGTCTCTCAGGCCCCTTTCTGTTACAGAATTCTAGTATTCTATGTGGGCTAGACTTGGAGTCACAAAGATCTGAGTGCGAATCCAGCCTTAGGCACTTAATAGCTTGGACAAATCACTTAACCTTTCTCAGCCTCAGCCTCCTCAGCTGTGAAATGGGGATAACTAATGGCACCTATCCTCACAAAGTTGTCACGAATATTAAGTGAGACTATATAGAATAGATATGTGTGTATACATGTGTCTCTGTGTGTCAATGTATATGTTTTTCTGTATATATGTAGACATGTTATACTCATACACGTATATGTTTATACATCTGTATAAACACACATGTATGTGTACATGTATGTATATATGTGTGTGTATATGCATATATAGTACGTTTTCAAAACCTTAAAACATTGTATAAAAGTTAGGTATAAAGCAGAGTCTAGGTGATAGAGTGCTGGTTCTGAGTTCAAATCCTACCTTAATTACTAGCTGAGTGACCCTGGCTGGAAAGATTTCATAACCTCTCTGTGCCTCAGTTTCCTCATCTGTAAAACGAGGGGCTAGCATTTGATGACCTTTGAGGTCCATTCCTGCTCTAAATCCTGTGATTTCCCTTCTTTAGGAATGGGGCAGGGCAGATAGGCTGTTTTTCCTTAGGATGTCTGCCCGCCAGGGGGCAGTGATGGGACAGGTGCAGCCCAAGCCCTTTCCTTCCTTCTCCTCAGGTTTTCCCAACCTCCTCCTTGCCACTAAACACCACCCCCCACTCCATCCATCTCAGGGATTGGATGACTGTGAAATTGGGCATAATGCCTGCAGCTTTCTTTCCTATTGGGGAAGAGGGAGGCAAAGACAGATTAGGGGAAGGTCGGATAGTAGGGTGGGACCAAGAGATGGGAAGAAGAGAAGAAGACAGAGTGATGGGAGGGGAGAGGAGAAATGAGAGCGACAGAGAGACAGAGAAGTAGAGACAAAGAGACAGAGACAGAGAAGCAGACAAAGAGACAGAGATAGAGACAGAAGTAGAGCCAAAGAGACAGAGATAGAGAAACATAGACAAAGAGACAGAGACAGAGAAACAGAGACAGAGATAGAGATAGAGAAACATAGACAAAGAGACAGAGACAGAGAAGCAGAGACAGAGAGACACAGTCCCTGCTCCTAAGGAATTTACAGTCTAATAGTTCAACCTACAAACAACTATGTACAGACAAGGTATAAACAGGATGATTCGGATGGAAAGTGTGTGTGTGTGCAGGAACACAGGCTAGAGTCGAACCAATAGAAAGTTGGGGAAAGGAGCAAAGAAGGAAAGATGGGGAAGGAAGAAAGAGAGGGACAGAAAGAAAAGAGAAGGATTGAATTGAGAGAGGGAGAGACAGAAAGACTGGGAGAGACATGGAGAGATGGAGAAAGAGGAAGAGAGACAAGAAAGGACAGAGAGGGAGAGACAGACTAGGGGCACTCTCAGCATTACCGCACATCCCCTTCCTCACCAGAGGACTTAAGGATGCTTGTAGGAGTTGTATTCTAATGTTTATTAGTAAAATTCCATTATCAGTTAGCAGATATATAAATGAGTTGTAATGCTGGTTCTGAGCAGGGAGAGGATAAAGGGAGGTATGAATCCTTTGCCCCATTCCTCAGGGGAACTTTGGTCCTGAATGGCTAAGTAAATCAGCAGCTGGAACATGTATGTTTAACATACATATGCATATGTACATATTTATACACATATATCCATATATACATATTTATACACGCACACGCACAACTAGGTGGGCACAATGGATAGAGTGCCAGGCCTGGAGTCAGGAAGACCTGAGTTTAGATCTGGCTTTAGACAATAGCCATGCGACCCTGGACAAGTCGTTTAACCTTGTTTGCCTCAGCTTCCTCATTTGTAAAATCAATTGGGGAGGGAAATAGCAAACCATTCCAGTATCTTTGCCAAGAAAACCCCAAATGGGGTCATGAAGAGTCAGACACCACTGAAACGATTCAACAGCAACAAAACATCTCACGCCATATACGTATTTTGCCTTCTGTCTCTCTGTCTTCCCCATTCTCCCTTCTTCCTCATTCTCCATTCTCTCTATCTTTTCCTTTTTCAATAGGGGCAGTGGGATATAGTAAAAAAAGAACACTAGGTTTGGAGCTAGGATCCAAGTTTGAATCCTGGTTCTGCTATTTATGACCAGTATGATTTTAGGTGTGTTATTTTCCTTCTCTGGTCCTCAGGTACCTGCTATCTGAAGAGAGGATTGAGATAGTAAATGATCTCTGATATCCGTCTGACTCTAAATCCTAAGATCCTTCCCTCCTGTGTTCTCCTCTCTCCCTCCTGTCACCCATTTCTCCCCTCCTTCCGTCTCCCCTTTCCTCCCCCCACTGCTCTCTCTGCAGTGGCAAAGGAGCAGACGAGTCTTGTGTTGGTGGGAGGGAGCAGGGTGAGCTGACAGCAGAAGGAGCTGAGACAGACCCAAGTCTAGGCTGGCGGATGAGTCAGGGAAGGAGCAGGCTGGGTAGAGACCTGAATGCTAGATCATCGGGGAGCTCATGGGGTGTGTGTGGGGGGTTAGTAGCTGAGACCCAGCCTGCACTGGAGACAGATGTTTAGAACTCAGCAAGTATGGTCTGTAAGGTTGCCAAGAAAGTGTCAGTAGCTATGACAAGTTGGGGGAGAGGGGAAACAGACAGGCTGAGGATTCAGCAACTTTGGGAAGGCCCAAGGCAGGCAGGCTGGGTGACACCCAGGTGCCCAGTGGCACATAAATGGGAAAAGGAGAGGGAGAATCCAGCTGGGAAGGACCCTGACATAAACGTTTTTCCTTCAGGTTGATCAGAAAAAATATGTACCAAGTCCTAACCTTCCTACTTGGACAGTTATTAGAAACCTAGTCCTCAAGGTGCTCCCAGTCTGATGGGGGGTGGGGTGGGGGTGGGGTCATAGTCCTTGCCCTTGGGGAGATTCTAATCTGATGAGGTTGGGTGGGGAGAATGAGACTAGTTCTGATCTTCCGGAAGCTTCCATTCAGATGAGGAAGACGACACCCAGCTCCAAAAATGACTCCCTCTCTGATTGGATGAACGTAGTCCCTACTTAGAAAGCCCATCTCCATCCTTAACCTGTTGTTTTTTAGGATTCTGGGACCCCACCTTTCCTACTCTCCCCTTTGCTTTGGATGTCAGCTGCCAGACATTCCTTTAACTGCTTTTTAATCAACCACTGTATTGACAAGGTCTTCATTACTCCCTAATTATCTATACATCTTTCCTCAATTTTACTCATTAAGAACTGATTGGACAAAGCCATTGGGCTGCTAGGCCCTTTCTGGGCCCTGTCACACATGCTGCTATCCTTCTGTTTCCCTGAGAGTCCCCCTCCCCCTTAGCTCTTGGTGTGACCTCTGTCCCTCTCTACTTACTCTCAATTGTGTGTCTTCTTAGGTTTATTTTATTTTATTTTGAATTCGAATTTGACATCAGATGACCTGGGTTTTTTTATTTATTAGGTTTATTTTTTTAATATTTTTTATATATTTGTTTTTGTATTTTATTTTTCTTATATTTTATTTTATTCCCTGTACGGGTATCAATTCATCTTCCTCCCCTAGTCCGAACCTCCAGCTCAAAAATTGCCCCACCCAGGAAGCTATTGCTAATTCTGATTACTCCTCAACTCTGCTTCCCCAGGACACTGAGGAATTCAAGCTATACTCGATTTAGCCTGTGTCCCTTTTTCCTATGAGTTGTGCTCTTGTCTCCTACATCAGACTCCTTGGGAGCAGGGGCTGTGTCTCTGCTAACAAACCGAAGGTTCCTTGAGGGCAGGGATTGTGACTCTCTTATCAACCTGGGAGCCTCTTACAGTATTTTATAGGAATATATATCTAAAGCTTGAAGGGATCTTAGAGTCAGTCAACTGGCATTTATTAAGCACCTACTGTGTGCCAGGCACTGTGCTAAGTTCTGTAGATACAAAGAAAGGTAAAAGACAGTTCCTGCTCCCCAGCAGCTCACAGTCTGATAAGGGAGACAACATGCAAACAATTTTGTCCCAAAAAGCTATATACAAGATAAATTAGGGTTAGTCTTAAAGGGAAGACACTAAGGTTAAGGATTAAAGCTTTTCTTTTCTTTTTTTTTTGGAGGGGAGAAAGTAAGGCAATTGGGGTTAAGTGACTTGGCCGAGGTCACACATCTAGTCAGTATCAAGTATCTGAGGCTGGATTTGAACTCAGGTCCTCCTGACTCCGGGGCTGGTGCTCTACTCACTGTGCCACCTAGTTACCCCTGGAAGGCTTTTCATGGAAGGTTTGAAGGAAACTAGGAAAGGAAGATGAGGAGGGGGTGGGGAACATTCTAGGTATGGGGGGCAGCTAGAAGAAATGCTCAGAATTGGGAGATAAGAGTGTCATGTCATTCAGCCCACTTGTTTTAAAGATGAGGAAACTGAGTCACTTAACCCGGAGGTTAAGGGACCTGCCTAAAATCACACAGGTAGTAGGTGCCAGGAGTAGAATTTGAACCCAGGTCTCTGAGGTCAAATTCAGCACTCTTTCTGCAGGATAAGAGCTGTTTCCCCTATCACACCTGGAGCTCCCTGAAATCAGGAACCATCCGCCTCCATCAGTCAGCCTGGGGGCTCCCTGAGATCCCGGAGTGTGTCCCTCACTTTCCTTCATTTATCCCCATCGCTAGCCAAGGACATCGAACAGCAGAGCAGGGTGTTGACTCTTGGTCACGATGTAGTGGCTGGACTGGGGAGTCTGGAGTCATGGAATCCTCGTCCTTTGTCTCGGTCACAGCTGGGCGATCTTAGGCACGTTAGGTAAAACTGTTTGGGGCTCACTGTCAAACAGGCACAGTCACCTCTGGTCTCCCCAGCCTCACAGGGCTGCTGGGAGGATCAAACAAGGCAGCGCATGTGAAAGATTTTTGTAAAGGACGTCCAGCGAGGGACTCACGGAACGTCCGAGCTCGTCTAGGCCTGTTCTCTCGCTTTACTAAGGGAGCTACCTGCTGACGTGACTCAGCCAAGGTCACACAGCCTCAGTGCAGATGTTATGAGAATCCAGCCTATGATGGAGGGAAGGATGGAGGCTATTTATTCTAGGCAGGAGAAAAATGGGGCAGGGGCGAGGTTGGGGCTTGAGGAGAGAGGTGTTTGTCTTCAGATACGGGAAGCAGGAAGCTGGGCCTCAGACTTAGGTCACTTTTGGAAATCCACGTGCATTCTCAGAGGCAGACGGAGTAAAAATAAATGTGGGTGACTTTGTGGGGATGGTGTGGGTCCGGAGTCTGGGGACAAGGGCCGGATACAGGGAGGGTAATAATAGGAATGTGGGTTTGGGTTCTGAGAAAACTACCCATCCCTACTATTAAAGATGACCTGGGAGCCACCTGGCAGGTGAAGGCATTGTGGGAGGAAAGCAATTGGAGGAGGAAGGAGTGAGTAGAGCAGAGAGAGGTTTGAACAGCTCTGGCTGAGGTTTCTGGGAGGAGGAGATGACCACAAAGGGTTGAGGTGAGAGGGGGGAGACAAGAATTTCTGGAAAATCAGCCCTCACCAGAAGCTCTCTCTTAGATATGAGATGTCCTTCCTCATTGGGTACAAAAGAGGATCTAAATTTATCATTCCGTAAACACCCCACCTTACAGAGCAGCGCTCCTCCTCTAACCCCTGTACTCACCCCCTCAGGCTGCTCTTTCGGGAACTGTTTTTCCCTTTCAAGACTGCCCTTGGGATGCACTTGGTGTGGCCTGACATCACCTGGATGCACAGGTGGAGGGGCGAAGTGCGAACAGACAGAGAAGTGGCTTTGTCTATATCTTTGGGGGATGGTCCTGAGTCCCACCCACTGCTCAGCTCCAAGGCTTCATCCCTGGTCCCTCTTTTGTCCAAGGGAGCACAACTTATCTGCTTGGGAAAGCCATCCACTCACTGTGCGACCTGGACAAGTCCACCTCTCTGTGCCCCCTTGTCTCCATTTGTAAGGAGGAGAGACTCATGCCTTCCTCTCCTCCCTTCCACGCCTCCTCCTCTTCCCAGAGTCACGTCTGGGGTACAGTTAGAGGCGTCCCTTTGTTCATTCATCCGGCACCGCCTGAATAACCAGAATGGTGCTTGCTGAGGTTTCTTCTAGCACTCAGTCTAGTCTTCCCAGTTTCTAGCTGGGGAGGATTCATGTGTTGAAGACGGGCAGACCCAGCCCTGCAGAATTTAATAGCTTCACACTTGTAAACAGTTTGTAAAGTGCTTTTATCACAAGAACCCTGCAAGGTTAATAATGAAAGCTGAGTCTGTATGGCGCATTTAAGATAAACATGATTTCATCTGATTCTCACTGCAGCCTTTGAGGTAGGTCCTATGGGTATTATGATGCCACTTTACAGATTAGGAAACTGAGACCCAGAATGGTGAAGTGATTGCAGCCCAAGGTCATGCAGCTGGTAACTGACAGAGCCAGGATTTGAACCAGCACATCGCTTGACCCCAAGTCCAGAGCTTGTCCCAGTGGTAGGCTAACGCTAGCTTATTAAGCGACCTAGCTTCATTTAATTCAGAACAAAACAAAACAAAAAATTAATAGGGATGAGACTTGTTCCCATGGAAAGGCTCCCAGCACAAAGGCAGCATCTGCAGTGAGCATGACAGACAGTCGGGGGTTCTGGGGCTCCAAAGAGGGGGAAACCCCCATGGGAAGTCAGGGAAGGCTTCAGAGAGGATGGGGGGTGAGGGCTGAGGAGGGTATTCCAGCACAGAGAAGACTGAGCAGGGGCTCCAAGACAAGGAACACATGCTTTGGGGTTAGGGTAGGGGAAATTGCTTCTTCAAATGGGGCTGTCATCTCAGTCCTTCCAAGAAGTGCTAGGCAGAGACTGTACCAAGTGAGCAGGTGTGAACATAGTGTGGTACGAGGACATACAGGTGCGGAATTAGAGATTGTGGATGCGTGATCAAAATGGGCACTGAGGTAGTGTGGGGGGGCTGTAGGTATGCTGGAGATTTGGGGAATATGGGACAGATCTGAGACTGGGACCTGAAGATGTAGGGCTGGTGCTGAGGACCGGGGAGGTAGATGTACCACTGGGGCTTGCATGTTCATTGTCTTCCGTAGGTGTGGGCCTGGTGCCAGAGACTATATGGGTGGATGGGGGGATAGATCTGTGTCCGGGAGATGCGGCTGTGAGTCAGGGACCTACAGATGTGGACTCGGGCCTAGAACTTTGGGGGAGGGGGAAGGGTGTTAGATGTGAAATTGGAAGATGTGGCAGATAGCGGAGAGGGAACTGCAGATGTAGGGACCGGTTGGTGCTGAGGGCTGAGCGGTGGGAGTGGGAATAGATGTCTGGGAGTGGGAGACTTAGCTATGGGGCAGCATGCCTGCATGTGGGCCTGGTGGTAGGGCCAAAGAGGTAGACATAGCATGGAGCGGGGGGTGTCCACTTGTTATCTGTCCTCCACAGGCGAGTGTTGGAGGCAGCCAGGAAGGCCAATCAGACAGGCCACTTCATCTGGATGGGCTCAGACAGCTGGGGCTCCAAGATCTCGCCGGTGCTCCACTTGGAAGAGGTGGCTGAAGGCGCTGTCACTATCCTCCCGAAGAGAATGTCTGTGAGAGGTAGGCAGGGCACTGTTGGTCTTCTTCTCCATCCCTAGGTCAGGGAGCGGGCCTGGGCCCCAGGGTATTCTGTGTTACAGTTGCTTACACCCTCCCCCCGGTGCCCATGGAATCCCTTTTGGCAGGGAGGCTAGGCCTTTGTATGGACCTTACTCTGTCCTCATCCTGAAAAGAATAGGAACCAGGAGACCTGAGTTCTAAATGTGGCTCTGCTGTAGTCCTTTTCTCCTTGTGTCACCTTGGATAAGTCACTCTAGGCCTCAGTTTCCTTCTCTGTAAAATAAGTGACAGATGATCTCTGAGGTTGCTTTGAGTCCTAGAGTCAACCCATAAGGTGCCAGGATCTGTGCTGGATTCTGGGGATTCAAAGATAAAAGTGACTTTGGGGTCATACATACATATGTAAAACAGTGGAAAACATTGAAAGAGAAATAGAAAACACATACAAAATAAATGCCAATAAAATCCTCTATTGTGTCGGCGGAGGCAGTCCCTACCCATCTCCCCTGCCGCCCTTTGAGGCTCTTTGTTGAGGCTAGATTCTCCTCCGTGGTCCGAGGAGAGGGGAAGAGGAGGTCGTGAGCTCTTGGCATCCCTGCCTCCCAAATGAGAGGCGATGGGTCCGTGAGAGTCACCCTATGGCGGAACAAATCGATCTGGCGGAACTGGTAATGGCCTTAATTGGGCAGCACGCTACGCTCATGGGGGAGGGCAGGCACTCTTGTTCCTCCTGTGTCTACTCCCTCCTCTCATCTCCTCACCAACCCTCCCACCCTCCGCCTCGCTCGATTCCTCCCACCCCTTCTACCCATATCCTTGGGCTCCGATATTCTCCGACCTTTCTCTAGCGGTAATAACAGGGCTCCCTCGCGCTCCTGCAGCACCTTCCCCTTTTCCCAATGCCTCAGTCCCTTTTATCCCATTTAGTCTTGGATGTGCTGAATTTCAGAGCTGAAGGGGACCATCAGGGTCACCGAGTTCAGTCTCTTCTTCATGTTACAGGTTAGGGAGCTCAGGGCCGGAGGGGAGATGTGACCCCGTCAGGAGCTGGATTAGTGGAGAAAAGAGAGGAAAACCTCTCTCCTCGCTCCCAGCCTCAAGCTCTTTCTGCCACGCTGGGCTGTGTCTCAGGGATCTGTACCCAGTCATCCAGATGATGGCTTGTCTAGCCATCCATTCAGGGTACAATGCTATTTCACCCAAGTGTAGAGAGCATTAGAGTACAGACTGGTAATCATGTGATCGCAGATACAGAGCAAGAAGGGAATTGAGAGGCCATTGAATCTAACCCCCTCATATTACATTTTGTGGATGAGAAACCCTGAGGGTCCTGGAGGCGAAGTGACTCAAGATCATGTAAGAGGCAGAGTCAAGATTTGAACCCAGATCCTCTGACACTAACTCCAGTCAGAGTTGGAAGGGTCCTTTGAGGTCAGCCAGTCTTCTACCCCATGGAGAGCAATTCCCTTTACAACATCTTTGGCAGGTGGGCATCTTGCTACTGTTTGTATTCTTCCAGCGATGGGGAGCTTCCTCCTACCGGTTGTCCTCCTTGTTCTGTTCCACTAGGAACCTCTGTTTCCACTAGGAAACATTTCTAAATACCTGCCTTTCTATAGGACATCTGTAAGATGAGAGGCAGGCTAGCCTAGTGGGTATGGGAAGCAGAGCAGTGAAAGGCGAAGAGCAAGGCACTAGATTTGGAGTCAGAGAACCTGAGGTTGAATCTTGGCTCTCACACTTATTACCTGGGTGACTTTGCCACCTTTCTGACCCTCACCTGGAGAGGGTTTGATTTGATGGCTTTTAACGTTTCTTCCTGCTCTAAGTCTGGCCATAGAATCAGAAAGTCCTGGGTTCAAGTCCTGCCTATTGACTCTGTTACCCTGGGCAAGTCACTCAAACCCCTCAGTCCCCCTGGATGGACTAGAAGTTGTGGAACAATTGTGGATCTGGGAGTTCCTTATGTCATTGAAATAAACCACATTTCCAGGCAACAGAAACAACAACCAAAATCCATAAAATGACTATTTGTGGCAAAAAGGGACAAGATTACAGCACCCTTGGGATCATAGGTGATGTCATCGAGTTAGAGCGAGAAGGCACCTTGGCAATTGTTTAACTCAACCCAGATGGGGCAGTGGATACCCCAAAAGGGAAGTGACTTATTCAAGGTCACCCATCTAACTGGGGAGAGAGATGCTTAGCCACAGCCCCAGTCCTTTTATCAGGCACCCTTCTTTGTCCCTAGAACAGAGACAGTGGGTTCTGCTGAGAACCCTAAGGAGGGAGGCAGCCTGATGCTCTGGCAAGATTTGTAGACTGGGAGGCAGGAGAAGCAACTGAAGAAGAAAGGAAAGGAGAGAGGGAGGAAGGGAGGGAAGGAAGAAAGGAAAGAAGGAAAGGAAAAGGAAGGAATGAAGGGAGGGAAGGAGAAGGGAAGGAAGGGGGAAAGAAGAAAGGAAGGAATGGAGGGAGGGAAGAAGGTAAAAAGGAAGGAAAGAGGGAAAGAAGGAAGGAAGGAATGGAGGGAGGGAGGAAAGGAGAAGGGAAGGAAGGGGGGAGGAAGAAAGGAAGGAATGGAGGGAGGGAGGAAGGGAAAAGGGAAGGAAGGAAGGAAAGAAGAAAGGAATAAAGGGAAGGAGGAAAGGAAAAGAGAAGGAAAGAGGGAAGGAAGGAGAGAAGGAAAGAATGGATGGAGGGGGGAAGGGAGAAGGGAAGGGAGGAGGGAAGGAAGGGAGGGAGGAAACAATCACTCGTTGACCATTTGCTATGTGCCGGGCAGTGTGTTAAGTAAGCACTTTACAAATACGATCTCATCGGATCTTCACAACAACCCTGGGAGGTAGACGTTATGATTATTCTAATGTTACAATTGAGGAAATTGAGGCAGAAGTTCAGTGACTTGCCCAGGGTCACGCAGCTGGTAAGTGTTTGAAGCTGAGATCGGAACTTGGGTCTTCCTGACTCTCGGCCCAGCGGTTCACCCACCGGGCCAACCTAACAACCTCAGAATTAGAGCTGCCTAGAGAAGCAGTGAGCTCCCTTTCGCTGGAAGTGTTCGTACAGATGACAGATGACTACTGTCCAGGAATGCTATAGTGGGGGTTGGTTCCCCTTTAGCGGTTCATGAACCTCGGCGGGGGGGGGGGCTTGCAATGATAGTCCAAGGGATTTGCCCTGAAAATTCTTTTAATGGCTCCTTTATTCTTTAATGGCAGTTATTTACTGTTTAATTAAATAATTGTAAAGACTGTTACGAGGAGTATATTAAATTCCCCGGGGGGTTTATAATATGCTGTTTCGTTGTTGTTGGAGGGGGAATCCCTGGACTGGAGGGCCTTCCGCTCCTGCTGTTCTGTGATTGTATTAGTCCATGTATGGTCTGCAGTGAAGCACCTCTTTCCTTCGGAGACTCACCTTAAAATGAAGGGCAGGGCTCGGATGGTCCGTAAGGCTTCCTCTGTTTGGGTAACCTGCGATTGTTCCAGAATGCCCCCCCCCCCCGGTCAGCGTGACCGTTGTTTACATGATACATTGACCATATGCCATATGGCGAGGGCTTGGGGAAAGGTGAGCAGAAGCTGGGAGATGGGGGTGACCGGGGTTTGGGACCAGGCTACTGTGGAAACAGGCCACATAAAACCATTCAATTATTATTTTGAACTTAGATACACAAAAAGGCAGGTAGGTCACG
>CM053627.1:211215251-211234408 GCA_028646595.1 Phalanger gymnotis | reverse complement strand
GAGAGAGAGAGAGAGAGAGAGAGAGAGAGAGAGAGAGAGAGAGAGAGAAAGCGCTGATGTGCTGGGGTCAGAATCAGGATCCACAAGGATCCTGACAGACTAGAAATGATGGGCTGAATGAAATTTAATAAGGATACATGTTAAGTCTGGCACAGCTCTACAAGTATAGCACAGGGGGAAGACAGGATGAGACAGCAGTTTATCTGGGAAAAAACCCCAAACTTGGAGGTTTCTGGACGGCAGCAAACTTCATGTGAGTCAGCAGCATGATAGGACAACCAAGAAGGCTTCTAAGAGTTTAAACTGTGTTCACAGAAGCCTAGCATCCAGAGTGATGGAAATGATAGTCCTGCCGCAGCCAGAAAACGTCAGGAACACGGGGTTCCGTTCTGGGCGCCCCATTTTAGGAAGGACATTGACAAATAGGAGCTTGTCAGAGGGCAGCTAGAATGATGGTAGTGGTAGGGGAGCACTTCAAGTCATGATATATAAGGGTCAGCTCAAGATAATGGGGATATTTTGCTTGGAAAAAAGTAGACTTAGGGAAGATGCCCCAAAGAAGAGGTGAAAAACCTACTTTCCTCTCTTTGTGGAGTTGGGAGATTGTGAGTGTGGAATGTTGTATATATCATCAGACTTGCTCGATGTGATGATTAATTTTCCTGGATTTTCTCTCCCCCCGCCCCATTCCTCTTTATTCTTTGTTATAAGAAGTGGCTTTAGGGGTGGGAGAGGGAGGGATATATTTGGAACTGAAGGTGATATAAAAACAGAAGGTTTCAATAAATTTTTAAAAAGACATAAAGAGGACAGGATAGCTATCTTAAAGTATTCGAGGGTCTATTACATGGAAAAAGGGTTAGACTTACTCTGCTTGGTCCCAGAGGGAAGAACCAGGAGCAGTGAGTGGAAGAGGAAGAGAGATTAGTCAGGCTGAATAGAAGGAAATACTTTCTAACTATCAGAGTTGTTTAAAAATGGAATAGTGAAGTAATGAGTTCGCCATCACTAGAGGTCTTCCAGGGGAGGCTGGGACTTCGTGTCAGCTCTGCTGTAGAGACTATTCCTGTTTGTGTACAGATTGGCCTCTGAGGTCCTCTCTCACTGAGAGAGTGAATGTATGATTTGATGGTGGAATTTCTGACTTTGGTACCTGGAAGGGAGGAAGAGTAATTTGAGGTAGGAGAGTGTTGGTACCAATCAAATCCTACCACATAAGTATCATGACTCCATCTAAGGCGATTTTAGACTTCCCACTGAGTGTCTCTGGGGAGAGATTGTGTGTTTGGGCATGGGGAGGTGGGTTGGGGTCAGTGCTTTACTCAGAGGCTGCTGGGCTTCTCAGAAACCACCTTGTGGACTCTATGTATGTGAGTTCTCTCTCTCTCTCTCTCTCTCTCTCTCTCTCTCTCTCTTTCTCGTATCTCTTTTACAACATCTCAAAATTTCCAACTTCCGCTGATTTCTTCTCCGTGTGTGTGTGTGTGTGTGTGTGTGTGTGTGTATTTTAAGGGGGAGGGGCCTATAAAGTGCACATGGGCACAGAACAATAGAGATACACAGATTCGTCTGCTCTGGAAACGTCACCACACTCTCCCAGCGTTGGGAGGCAGCCCTAAATCTGGACTCAGAGGACACAAATTCTAGTCCTGGTTCTGCCTCTTGCTACTTCGGTTTCCTTGGGCAAGACACGTATCCTCTGTGGGACTCCGTTTCACCCTTGGTGTGACAAGGGGACTGGACTTTCTTGACCTCTAAGCTCCTTTCTAGCTTGAGATAACTGATCTCCACGAAGCAGATGCCATTAAGCTCATTCAAGCCCAGTGAGTTCTCCACTCTGGCTGCCTGCTTTGGGGGATATGGAGAAGGAGATGGAAAAGTGATGGGGGAGGAGAGGAGAGGGGAAGGGAAGGAGAACCCAGGCAGCCAAGGCAGCCCAGGCGCCCATTGGTCACGTCTATGAGAAGGTCCCAGTGTGACAATGCTACCCTCTAGTGGCCAGGGCACCATACAAAAACCTGGCCCTCCCATTTGGCGCTAAGGTCATTTTATTTTTTGGTCCATGCCTGTAAGGCCACTGTGCCACAGTGTCTAGAATGCTTTGGGGTCAGACAGACCTGAGCTCAAATCCTGCCTCTGATGCTTAATAGCTGTTTGACCCCAGACAAGTCCCTTTTCTCTCCAACTCTGTTTCCTCACCTCTACCATGAGGATAACTGTGGCCCTTACCTCTCAGGGTCGTTGTGAAGGTCAATGAGGCCATACCTGTAAGTTACCTAGCGAACCTTGAAGTCCTGTTGACATGTTAGGTGATGTTATTTCATTTTTCTGATCATTTAAGCCACTCTGCAACTGAGAATCTTCGAGAATTGTCTGGGGGGCACTTCGAGGTTAAATGACTTGTCCAGAGACAGGAAGCCAGGATGCGGCAGAGCAGGACTTGAATCTAGGTTTTCTTGACAAATCTCACGGTAAAGTACTGAAACCCAAAGATCTCTCTGTCCTCACTCAGACCCCTGAGTTCTGGTCGGGACTGGTCCGAGCCCCCAGCAGGTCTCCGACAACGAAGGAAACTGGTTTCTAGAGAGGTTAAGTTACATCTCAATGTTCATGAATTATCAGAACCACAATTCAAACCACGGTCTCCCAACTCGGAGATGTGACAGTAAATCTTCCACACGCATTCCTTTGGACTGGCTGTCCTCCGTGCCTGGAATGCCCTCCCTCTTCACCTAGGTGGTGCTGTAGTGCACAGAACACCAGGCCGGAAGTCAGGAAGACTCCTCTTCCTGAGTTCAAATCTGGCCTCAGACACTTACTAGCTGTGCGAACCTGGGCGAGTCATTTAACTCTGTTTACCTCAGTTTCCTTATCTGTAAAATGAGCCGGAGAAGGAAATGGCAAACCACTCCAGTATTTTTGCCAAGAAGACCCCAAATGGGATCACGAAGTGCTGGACACAACTGAAATGACTGAACAAGTTAGAATCCCTGGCTTCTTCTGCAGAAAGACTTTCCTGGTTGTCCCAGGTGCTAGTCCCTTCCCTCTGATGCTGTCTTCCATCCACTCTCTAGGTGTGCTTATATATCTGTATATTTACATCTATCTCCCCCATTAGATTGGGAGCTCCTTGAGGGCAGGGACTCTTTTTTGCCTTTCTCAGGCTTTTTGGTGCCTCTCTGGGCCACCGTCAATGGGAGATCCTCCCCTGGGGGGATGGTCAAAGGCAGGACCAGTAGATGGTGCAGAAAAAGAACGCTCAAGCCTAGGAATCAGGAGACTTGGGGTGGGAAGCGTTCACCGGGCCTGGCACTGACGATGGCCAAGAACAAAATGCTTTTTCTCTCTGGGCCTCAGTTTTCTTCCTTGTAAGAGGAGGAGGTTGGACTAGGTGGTTTTGATGTTCTTTTCAACTCTAACACAGCCATCTGTAAGTGATTGGCCAGAATCGAGAGGAGAGATTAGAACCATCCTCCTGGACAAGGAGCAAGTGTTATCTTATCAACTTAACAAGAGCTTCTGTACTTAGAATGATGCTCTGCACTCTGGAGGTTCTTAATCAATTGATTTCTGGGCACTCCAGAAACTGCAGTTGGATGGCTGCGAGGGGTGGGTGAGAAAAGCAGCTTTGTAGGACCACAGATGCAGAGCTAGAAAGGACCATAGAGGTTATCGAGTCCAACCCTATCCTTTTACAAATGAAGAAACAGCCTGAGAGAAGTGAAATCACGTGTCTAGGTTCCCATCATCAGTAAGTGGTCAAGGGGGATTTGAACCCAGGGCTACCGGGTTCTGACATTTTATCCGCCTACCTCCCTCTACACCGTGTTTCCTCTCAAGGGGCTTGGGCATGATGCTTTCCCCTGCCCTCTTCCAGCTGAGCCAGTTTACCCAATAGCCCTGAGCCTGTGGGGTAAGCCTGTTTGGGAAATGGTAGGGGATGTCGTCTCACCCGGCTGATCCCCAGGTGAGAGTCCTTGGAATCTGCCGAGTCTGGTGGTGACCTGAGTCAACCACAGGCTCTGGTCTTTTCCTATCCCAGAAATCCTTCCCTGGCGCCCCACCCTGATTTGGCAACCCCAAAGCTAGGACCATCAGGGATCTGTGCCAGACCTGGAGAGTCGGTGCCCTATTTTTATTCCCATCCTCACTCATCCACATCTTTATTTCTTTTGTCAGCTCTCTCCACTCTTTTCCTCTGTTCCATCTCTCTTTTTTATAATGAGAACTGACGTTTATGTAGCACTTTAAGGCATATAAAGTACTTTGCATACATTTTCTCAAGTGAGCCTCAAAACAACTCAGTAAAGTAAGTAGTAGGGATGTCGCTACCGCCATCTTTCAGATAAGGAAACTGACCCTCTGGCCCAAGATCACACAGCCAGTGACTGGCAGGGCCAGGGCTTGAATCTGGGTCTCCTGATCCCCAGTCCACGACGGTATCGCACCGTCCAGTCTCTCCTTTGAAACCGGGATTCCAAGTCGTCTCCTTCAGGAAGCCATCCTGGATCGATGCTGCCTGACTCGCTTCTCAGATCACTCAGGTCCGCGTCAGCACTTAGAGATTACAGTTCAGTTTAATTCTATTGATTTCAATTCAGTTCATATGATTTAGAGTTGGAAGGGACATAGAGGCCTTTGAGGCCAAGCCCTTCATTTCATGGACGAGGAAAGTGAGGCCCAGAGGTTAAGTGATTTGTCCAAGGTCACAAAGGTAGTAAGTAGAGTCAGAATCTACACTCAGATCCCATGACTCCGGGTTCAGAACTCTGTCCACCACATCATACTGTCTCTGCGAGTCAACAAATATTAAACACCTTTTGCATATGAGGCTCAGTGCCAGGCACTGAGGAAGGTACAGAGATAAATACAACTCTGTCTGTCCTTGTCTTTAAGGAGTTTATAGTCTAGACTGAGGGCTCAGATACAGATGTGGGCTGTGTGTCCCCCCATCAGACTGAGGGCAGGAGCTGTCCGTCACTGCCCTACCAGGAGCTCCCTAAGGGCAGGGATTATACGCAATCTCCTTCTCTTTCATCTCTCGTGGCTTCCGGCACAGGTCAGGCCATGCAATAAAAGGCCCGAGGAATGATGGCTCCCTGAGTGAGTAGGGAAACTCACTAGGTATGAAGGAAAGCCATGAGGCGTCCAGGTTGGGGATCTGAGGGAAGTAGGCCTGCTCCATGAGATCAGAGCCTGTAGCTTCTCCCTCTTTCTGTTCCTCCGGTTTGTTTCCTAGTCCCTTGTACCCAAGAGTTGCTTGATAAATACTTGTTGCAATGCCTGGCATCGACCTTCCTGCATTTGCTGTGGCTGTTTGGGGGGTAGCTGGGCACTGCAGAGAGGAAACCGCATCTCTCCTCCCTTGGTTTCCAGCCCCGGGCTTGCTTCCCTCCCACCTCTCTGTCAGCCAGTGAGTGCATGGATGAGAGCAGTAAACAAGGGGAATGGGGCATCTGTCTTTTTGACATCCCTGCCAGCTAGGTGATGGTTGGAGGCTTGAAGAGGTGACATGTTTACGGAGAGATAGGAGAGATTTACTGCCTGTCTGCTCCCTAGGGGACTGGGGACGGTGCCCAGTGCTCTGAACAGCTGAGGGGGGACACAGACACCCGGGCAGGGGGGAGGGGACTTCCTTCCCAGTTAACCATATACGTGCCAAACCAGAGTCCCCTTTGTTGCCATACTGATATTTCGGGGGGTGGCATGTCAAATCCCCTTCTCCTGTTCTGTGATACTTAGGAAATAAAACTCCAGGCCAGGGGTGTCGAGCTCAAATAGAAGCGGGGCCGCTAAACTGTACATAAGGATGCTTTACATACAGCACATTGACTTAGAAACCGTTTTGTATTTTAATGCATCTTGTTAAATATTTCCCAATTACAGTTTAATGTGATTTGGGCCTCATTATGGAGTGTTGTATAACCCCTGAGCCACACTTCTGCAGCCCAAGCTTGGGCTTTCCCAGGGTGAGGACTTTAGCCCTCCTAGGGACTCTGCCTCCCCTGTCTAGCAGTGAGATCACTAGGTAACGAGTTAATTCAGCAATCATTCATAGAGTGCTTACTGTGTTCCTAGACCAGGGATGGGGAGGCCCTCTAGGTCCTCAAGTTCGGCACTTTGACTGAATCCAGACTCCACAAGAATAAACCCTTTTATTAAGGCCGCATGTGGCCTTGAGGCCCCATGTTCCCCACCCCTGTTCTAGACTGTGCTAGGCATAGTGGGGCAAAGTAGAATCGTAAGGGGTCCTTGCCCTCAAGGAGCTTACAGTCTGAAGAAGGGACGGCGTTAGGAAGTCAGGACTACAAAGTACCATAATACAAGGCCGAGCAGGCCAAGTTTTGTAGCGAGCAATGTGCCGTGGTGACGATGAGAACGATGACAGCCCGTAGAGCGCTCAGGTTTGCGAAGACCTCATCCTCACAACAACTTACAAGGTAGATTTTATTCTACGAGAGTTCATCGATCGACTGTGGTGCTGGGGGCAGAACACCGGGTCTAAAGTCAGACGACTTGACTTCAGTTTTCAACCTGGAGAATACTCACTAGCCTTTCTCTCTTAAGCACATCACTTCTCCCCTCTGGGGCTTATTTTCCAACTGTGAGACTGTGGGTAAGGCTTGGATCGTCCGGACAGCCAGATCTCCCTCCTTCCCGCTTTTCGGCGTCATTTTCAATCCAGAGAGCAGGGTAGCAGGGTGGGGGATATCCTTGGCTCCTGGCTTCCCCAGAGTTGGGGTAGGGTTCTTCAGTAGCAGCCCCTGCACTATTGTGGGCGAGGGATTTGCTCTCCACCGGGGTTCTGCTTATTTAGGAGAGGGGGGTGGTGGTGGTTTTTCGAAACTTTTTCTTGGGGTCTCAAAATGCACAGACCCATACGCTGCTAGAAATCATTTAGTCCAATCCAAACAGGGACTAGATGGACCATAGGCCCAGAGAGGTTAGGATACTCCGTGAAGGAATTTGAGGAGTAAGTGGGAGAACTAGGATTTTAATCTGATACCGGTGGTTTTGCTTTTATTTCATAGTGTGGACCTAGTCTCAAGAGGAAAGAAAGCCTAGCTGGGAAAGAGCAGCGTGTGCTTCTTGGAGCTGGGAGGCCTGGATTCTTATCCCAGGCATGATTATTAGAAGGTTCCTACCTTGGACAAGTTACTTTGTCTCTCTTGGCCTCAGTTTCTCTATCTGTAAAGGGAGGTTTGCAGAAACGTTCTCTCAGAGCTCGTCCGTGCTCCGCTTTCGAACGCTGTGCGTGCCTTCGCTCTGTCACTCGGCTCGCTCTCCGTTCTTTGTAGCAGCCTGATGGATGGGTGTAGCCGTGCAGCTAATCCAGATACAATGAATGATCCCCAAATCCCTGGGACTAGAGGCTTGGGAAAGGCGTTTAGGATGCGTTTGGGCACATTTCCATTCCTCCTCGGGAGGAAGGCTCACATCGCAGAGAGATTGCATTCGCCAAGCAAGTCCTGACTGATGGCAGGGATGAGGAAAGGAGCGAGGGCACTGAAGCCGGCTTAGGGGACGGAGGAAAGAAAGCCCACCAGGGAGGAAACGTTTGTCACGAAGAATTCCCAACATGGAGGACTCCCAGACAGATAACGGAGTGGCCAGGCGGCTCCTGGTGGCATTTTCCAGTCCCCTGATTCTTTCCTCCTCCAAGGCGGCCGGTCCGGGGATGAGTGGGAGTCTTAGAGCTCAGGATCTCCTGTGGTGAGAAAGGTGTAGGACCGTGAGTGATGGGAAGCCCCAGCTCTGTCTTTCTTAGACGAGTCATTTTACTTCTCTGGTCCTCAAGCTGTCCCAGCTAAGCCAGGGATAATAATATCTGACCCACTTTCTGTGCCGAGAATCAATCTCCTCAAAGACAAGGGCAAGGAGCCTTTGCAAATGTTGGTGAGGGTTCGAGAATACTAATTTAATGGGAAAACAAGCCTGGGACAGACGCTTGAAAATTAGGGAGGAAGGCAACTCGAGCAGGGTGTGTGTACAGACAACTGCTCACACTTAGGTAGCGCTTTAGAGTGCTACAGAGAGGCAGTGTGCCACAACGGATAGGGCTCTCATCTTTGAGTCAGGAACAGCGGGGTTCAAATCCTATCTCAGACACTTTCTAGCCGTGTGATGTCAGATGATTCACTTAGCTTTTCTGGCCTTCAGTTTCTTCATCTGGAAAGTGGGGGTAATGGTGACAGCTACCTCACAGTGTCGTTGTGAGGGTCTAGGCCTTCATTTTCCCATCTGTAAAGTGGGAGGGTTAGACTCCAAGCTTTCTTCTGTTTCTTTAGCATCTACTATGCTGTCATCGAGCGCTTTCCTCACGCTCCGGTCCTGTGAGACAGGTAACGGGGATCTTACTGTCCTTAGTTTATGGGGGAGAAAACAAACTCAGAGGAGCCCAGGATAACACAGCTAGTAAGTGTTAAAATTAAGACTTGAACCTGTTCCTCCAGAATCCTTGGATTCTGATTCCAAGATAATTGTTCTTTGGATGACACAAAACAAGATGATTCCATCAGGGTCGTGTGGCTACAAGGGATAAGCCAGGAGAAAAAAGCTGCAGAGCAGAAGGGGAGGAGGAGCAGCCGGGAGACAGATGGGAGAGAGGAGGGCCCGCGGGCCTGGAAGGAGAAGGAGACATGTTCCGGGGAGGTTCTGAGAAAGGCACGTTGGGAGCTCGTCAGGGGCAGAGAGAGACCGTGAGGTCAGAAAGTAGGGTACTTCAGAGCAGAAGAAATCGTGGTGATGGAGATGAGAGAGATGGGGGGGGGAGAAGGAGGAGAGAGAGAGAGAGAGAGAGAGGGAGGGAGAAAAAGAGAGGGGGAGAGAGGGGAGAGGGAGGGAGATGGGGGGAGGGAGGGAGACAGAGAGAGGGGGGCGAAGGAGGGGAGAGGGAGGGAGATGGGGGGGAGGGAGGGAGACAGAGACAGACGGAAACAGAGACAGAAACAGAGGCAGAGACAGACAGACAGACAGACACACACACACACACACACACAGATACATAGGGACATAGAGTGACATAGCCAGTACAAGGACACAGAGATGGGACATGGAATCTCATATTTGTTGTTGCTGTCATTGAATACTTTTAATTGTGTCTCTCTTGCTGTAACCCCATTTGAGGTTTTCTTAGCAAAGACTCTGGAGGGCTTTGCCATTTCCTTCTCCAGCTCATTCCACAGATGAGGAAACTGAGGCCAACAGGGTTAAGTGACTTGCCCAGGGTCACACAGCTAGTAAGTGTCTGAGGCCGGATTCGAACTCAGATTCTTCTGGCTCCAGGCCTGGTACTCTATTCACTGCACCACCTAGCTGCCCCTGTCTCATATTCAAGAAATATAAGTAGGATAGTACAGGGACACAGAGATATGGACAGAGATACAGACACGGAGAGAGACAGAGAGAATGAGTGTTCACTCTTGCCTGGGTTATCATAGAATCACAGATCAGTTTCCAAAGACATTCATTTAGCACCTGCTGTGTACAAGTTGTGCTCTGATGTCATACCCTAGTGCCCCATGGTGGTATGGAGGTGACCTTTGGTTCTAGGATGCTTATGCCTGCAGAGCCCAACCTCTGGCTAGGCCTGCCCGGCTGTGAAGGCTTTGGTTTTGAGCCCAGGCCAGGCAGCTTAGCTGGGGCTGTTGGAGAATGCTGGCTACCAGGTTGTCATATTTTTTAACAAGAGTCACCCACTGAAGTCTATGCCCTAATCAAGGAGAGTGTGGCAATCTGCCTTAGTAGAGGGTGGGTTCACACTATCCTGATTCATTTGTTCATCTGTTAGTTCATTCACTCACTCGTTCATTCAGAAAACATTTACGGATTGTCCAAAGCATGCAAATCACGGTTCTAGGCACCCAGGAAAGATATCTAAATATTAGATAAGACACGGTCGCTATCCTCATGGAGTTCAAAGAGAGCTCAAATGTTGAAAGCACCGTATGAGGTGCTGTAGAGAAAATGGGGGTGGGGTGGGGGAAAGGTACAGGCCCTGTCCTTAATGAGTATACAAATTTGTAGGCACACAAAGATAATTATAGTATAAATCATAACGTGATTAAGTGCATAGGAGAGGTTAAGCTGACTTCCCTGAAAGGCTCAAGGCATTAATGTGAAGAGTTTAGCCCTTATTCACATAGTCACAGGATACTAATATGTTAGGGTTTTATTTCTGTTTTTTTAAATTAAATTTTATTTTGTTTTCACGAAGACCCACCTTCCTTCTACCTGTTGAAAAGGTGAGAAAAATAAAACCCCTGTTACAAATTTATAGAGTCAAATAAAACAAATTCCTGCACTGGCCGTGTCCAAAAAGTCTCATTCTGTGGTGCGTGTCTTTCACCTGGCTCAGGAGGGGGGTAGCCTGTTTTGTAGTGAGTTTCCTAGAATGTAGAGGCATCAAACATGTGGCCCAGTGGCCCCATTGTGATCCATAACATTCCTGAGCACAGCTGAAACTAGATTAATGTATTTGGAGAACATTTGATAAAATAAATAAAAATACAGTAAGACATAATGTTAGTATGTGGTTTTCTAAGTCAACATGTAGGGATCTTTCTTATGGTCAAGTGGCACCTAGTTTCTATTCGAGTTTGACACTACTGCTTTAAAAGTGGTTAATCATTTTGCTTGGTTATGATGCTAGGTGGTGTCATAGTGCTGGGCTTGGAGTCAGGGAGACTCATCTTCCGGAGCTCAAATCTGGCTTCAGACACTTCCTAGCTGTGTGACTCTGGGCAAGTCACTTAACCCTGTCGAATGAGCTGAAGAAAGAAATGGCAAAGCACTCCAGTATCTTTGCCAAGAAAACTCCAAATGGGGTCATTCACAACTGAAAGGACAGATGGTATGGATTAGAGTTCCTGTCTTTCAAAGTTATTTGTCTTCATAATACTGTTGCTAGTGTATAAACTGTTCTATGGTTCTGTTCTCTGCATCAGTTGATATAAGTCTCCCTAGGATTCTCTGAGTCCTTATGAGGTGATATTTCCCTTTTCGCATGCTATTAAGCTTGCCTTTCCTAAAGACACTTATTTGAATGTAGGCTTCTTGGGGGAAGGGACTCTTTTTTTTTGCCTTTCTTTGTATTCTCAGTGCTTGGCACAATGCCTGGCACATAGTAGTCACTTAATGAGTGCTTGTTGTTGTCTAAGGATACTGGAAGTCCCTTGAGGGACCATTGCTTTTATTTCTCTTTGTAAAATTTCAGATGGGGGGAATAGAGGAAGGCTCTATGGAGGAGGTGGCACTTGAACATAGTCTTGAAGGAAGATAAGGATTCTGAGAGGATGAGCTGAAGAGGGAGCACGAGGGGGTGGCTTCTTTGGAAGCCCAGAGGTGGAAGATGGGCCATAGTGTGCATGAAGAGGAATAAAGTGAAAAACGTTGAGGAGGTATGTAGGAAACAGATTGTGGAAGACTTTAAAAGTCAGGCTGAGGAATCTGTATTTTTATTCCGGTGGCAAAATAGGGAGCCCCTGAAGGTTTATGATCAGAGACATAACAAGATTTTGACTTTGTATATCAGCAAGGGCACCAAGGTGGGAGAGGACAACTCATAACATAAGGAAAAGGCTAGTGGTCTAGCTTGGCTAGAGCGTCAATTACAGGAAAGGACTCGCCATGAAAATAGGCTGGAAAGTTTGAGTGAAGGTAAGTTTCTGGAGGACCTTGAATATCAAAGTTGGTCTTTTTTCGTTAGTGGGGCAGGAGTGGAGGATGGAGAAAATACACAGATAATTTTGGATTTGGGTTAGCCAGGCTTAAGGTTGTTTTTTTTAAAATGAATTCTAGATGTGTGTGAGGAATGAGGATCATTTCATTCCATAAATGGTATCAAGAGAAAATTTATTTTTTCCAAAAAATATCTGGGGGTGTTAGGGAACTTTAAGCTCAAGATGAATCGATAAGTATCGAATAGTTGCGAATGAATCCAGAATGATGGCCAAGAAAGTGAATGTAATTTTAGGATCCTGCATTAAGGGACTCAAAGTGCCAGGAGCTGTGGAGGGGACGGTAGCAGTGGACTCTGCCCAGGTAGGATCACTCCTGACTGGGTTAAGTGCTACATAGGAAGGACTTTGACAACTAGAGGAAGACAGCCAGGATGGTGACGGGCCTCCAATCCGTGCCATATGTGGATCGGTTAAACCAAAATGGCGATGTTTAGCCTGGAGAAGAGAAGACTTGGGTGGGACGGAATAGCTATCAGATCTTTGAAGGGACGTCATTGGGAAGAGGGAACTGACTTGTTTCTCTTGGTCCCAGAGAGTAGAGTCAAGGGTGACAACAGCGGCCCCAACAACGACACCGCCGCAGCAGTAAAGCAGCTAGATGGGGTAGCAGATAGAGCCCTGAGCCTGGATTCAGGAAGGCCTGAGTTTAAATGCAGCCTCATACGCTTACTAGATACGTGACTCTGGACAAGTCACTTAAACGCCGTCTGCCTCAGTTTCCTTAACTGTAAAATAGGGATAGTGATATCATCTACCTCTCAGGGTTGTTGCGGAGATCAGATAAGAGAGTGTTTCTTGTTTTCCTTTTTATTAATTAATTTATTTTTAGTTTTGAGATCGTATTTCTCAAAGCACTTAATACAGCCCCTGGCACATAGTGGGTACAATGTAAGAGCGCTTGTTTCCTTCCTTTCATCACCATCATTATCGTCGTCGTCACTGCCATTTATATGAGGCTTTAAGACTTCAAAACGCTTCATAAATATTCTCTCGCCCGATCTCCCACCAGTCCTGAGAGACAGGTGTTATCATCATCCTTTCCCTATAGGGTGATCTGCTTTATACCCTATAAATGCTGTGAAGGAAAAGTTATTTTTTATAGTTAAGCTTCTCCGAGAAGGATCTAGGGGTGTTAGGGAACTTTAAGCTCAACATGGATCAATTAATGTTGGATGAATCTAATACGGAGGCCAAGAAAGGGAATCCAACCTTAGGGTGCTTCATTAACAAAGTCAAAGGCACCGAGACGAGCATTGTTTTGCCGAGGAAGAAGCTGGGAAATGAATGAAAGCTGAAAAGAAGCGGACTTCAGCTTGAAGCAAAGAGAATTTGCTAACGATTAATTAGAGCCGTCCTGAAGTGGGAGAGGCTGTCTTGGGTGGCGTAGGTGGTTCCTTTCACTGGAGATCTTCTCCAAGTAAGAGCTGGGTGACCATTTGCTGGGTAAGTTTTTGCAGGGATTCCTTCTGGTTCTGGTTCACATTAGATTAGGCGGCTTCTGCGGTCCCTTCTCTAAGAGTTTGTGATAAAAACACTGACGATGTTTTTAGATGCTAGACAGAAGAAGACCGCAAACTTGGCCGACAGATATAAAAGGAATCCTGATTACAGCCATGGGTGAGAACACATTCTCGTTCGTGGCTAATTGCCACGTACGCGATAACTGTTATGTGTGTGGTTACTAGGTATTGGATTCACGTTGGTGTAAGTCTGCTCCTGCGCTCTTGGCCTTCTGTTGTTCAGGTACCGAGGCCGTATGCTTACAACTTAACCAAAATTAGAGGGGTTATTACTTGATATGAACTCTGGCTTGGTCTGGGGAGGCAGGGACGGTAAAAAATCAAGATTGGTTTCCGTTTGGTTGTTTCAGTCGTGTCCTATTCTTTGCGACCCCATCTGGGATTTTCTTTGCAAAGATGTTGGAGCGGTTTGCCATTTCCTTCTCCAGATCATTTTATAGATGAGAAAACTGAGGCAAAGTAAGTGACTTACCCAGGGTCACACAGCTAGTAAGTATCTGAGCCTGGGTTTAAACTCAGGTCTTCCTGACTGCAGGCCTGGTGCGCTATCCATTGGACCACCTAGCTGCCTTTAGACTAGCATCTTTAGTAGGGAACTTTTAAAAAAGCCATGATATAGTGAAGAGAGTCCTGGCTTAGGATTCAAAAGTCCTGGGTTCAAATCTCACCTCTGTTTCTTACCACTAGTGTAACTTCTGAGAATCCACTTCCCTTCTCTAGGGGAATTGTAGTCATAGATTCAGCCTTAGAACATTACCTGCAGTACCAAGAGGTTAGGTGACTTACCTGAAGTCACACAGACAATATGTGTCAGTGACAAGACCTGAACCCAGGTCTT
This sequence comes from Phalanger gymnotis, assembly GCA_028646595.1. Taxonomy (NCBI): domain Eukaryota; kingdom Metazoa; phylum Chordata; class Mammalia; order Diprotodontia; family Phalangeridae; genus Phalanger; species Phalanger gymnotis. The sequence continues at coordinate 211,220,309 of CM053627.1, read as the reverse complement.
CCTGTCTGAGGGAGGTTTAATAAAATGGAAGAGAGAAAGAGGGAGAGAGGGAAGAGGAAGAGAGGAAGGAGAGAGAGAGAGAGAGAGAGAGAGAGAGAGAGAGAGAGAGAGAGAGAGAGAAAGAGACATCAAAGTAAGAGAAAGTTTGTAAACAGTCTATGCTGAGCTCAAGAAGTGTAGATGAATTAGAGAGTGTCTAAAATGACTCAACCCCTTGAGGTGGGGAGGAGCAGAGCCTGTGGCCACGTTCAGGTGTGGGCTGGGGAATCCTCTTGGACATTTCCAAGAGAGAGTCGCAGGCCATGATTCCCAGATGATACGTTTCCCTTCCTAAAGGGAAAAGATACTTCTGAGAGGAAACTCTTTTGGGGCAGGAGATGATGGGGAGTGGAGAGAGGTATGCTTTCCTGTTTGGGGAATGAAGGTAGTGTTGGCTTTATCTGTAATTTTTCATCATTTTCTCTGTACACCTCAGTGTGTGTGTACTGCATAATATATACATATACACATACATACATATATGCATCTGACTGCTTGTGGCTAAACGTGTATATGTGTACATAGGGGCGGCTAGGTGGTGCAGCGGATGGAGTGCTGGCCTGGAATCAGGAAGACCTCAGGTCAAATTTGGCCTCAGACGCTTCCTAACTGTGTGACCCTGGGGCAGGTCACTGTTTGCCTCAGTTTCCTCATCTGTCAAGTGAGCTGGAGAAGGAAATGTCAAACCACACTGGTATCTTTGCCGAGAAAACCCCAAATGGGATCGTAGAGAATCAGACATGACTGAAAAATGACTTAACGACAACAAAAACAAAATATTTGTATACACACACATATACATGTATGTGCAAATTTTAGTTGTACCACTTACTACTTGTGTTGAGTCCAGTCGATAAGCATTTATTAAACACTTACTGTATGCCAGACATTGGAAATAGAAATACAAGCAAAATGGAAGTTCCCGCCCCCAAGTAGCACCTCACTGGAGGAAGACAACCCGCAAAAAAGAGGTGAAAAGGGGATAGAAGAAGGTATCTGTGTGGAGGCATGATGGAGAAATGGAGAGTCAGGAATAGAACCGAGAAGGAGTAAGGGTGGCTGGCCTGGGCACTTCCTAAAAAATGGAGGTTCTTCGAGGAACTCACTGTTTGGAGGAGGATGACACGAGGGCAGAGGGGGGACATGGGGACCAGGGATCTTCCAGGGTGAGCAGTCAGCCAGGGTGGAGGCAAAAACTCAGTCGCGTGACTTTCCACACCTTTGGGCCGCAGTTTCTCATCTGTAAAATGGAGACAATCTTTGTCTCTCCTGCCTCTCAGGGTTGTATGAGGGTCTAATGGGGAGTAACATGTATGAAAAACACTTTCAAAACTATAGAAGTGGAGCAGAAGGAGCTCTAGGAGGGTAGGGGCTTGAGTCTTGGCTCTTAACCAGGCACTGGGGTTATTTATTCCTCTGCCACAGCCCCCACCCAGGTATCTTCTGGTATCTACCCCTTTTTATGGGTCGTCTTCCTTTAGTGGGAGGGACAGGGAGCATTTCCTTTTGCTTTGTATTTGTATTCCCAATGTCTGGCACATAGTAAGTGCTTCATAAGTGCACTTTATCAAGCAGTTGTGTGGCTGTGGGCAAATTTCTTTACTTTCCTGAATCTGTGTCCTCCTCTGTAAAGGGGGGATAGCAACATCTGCGCTCTCCGCCTCACAGGACTGTGCAGAGGAAGGCCCTTTGTAAACCACAAAACACTCTAGAAATGCAAGTTCAGCTTTTGGCATTGTTATTCTTGTTGTAACAGGGATGTGTGTGTGTGTGTGTGTGTGTGTGACTGTGTGTTTGTGTGACTATGTGTGTGTGTAACCACAGGATCCCACGCACCTCCTCTGGGTGTGTACACACCCCTCCTTGCAGGGCTGAGGTCGGGAGGGGCGAGGTGTGGGGAACCAGGAGGGAGCAGGAGAGGAGAGCCCCTCATGATTTCAACCTTGAAAAACTCATTTCAATTTCAATTTACAACCCACAGACAAAGGCTGCAGTCGCCGTAGTAACCGCAGCTGCTGGGTTTTTGATGGGAGAAATCCTTTGCTGGATGGTTCCCAGGCTGGCTGTCATTTGGGGCAGATCGGGGCTGCCGGGATACCTCATTGTGCCCCGGGACACAATTAGGACATCTTCACTCTGTTGTTGCTGTCACCGCTGCCCGCCACCACCGGGTGTCTTGGATTTATCTCTTCCAATAGCCGAGGGAGATTTGTGTTTTTGCTGTCTCCTGAAGCATTGATTTCTCCTCCAGCCTGGGTGGGACCTGCCCCCTTATTAGCCTCCTCCTGGCTCCCTCCCTCTGCCATTCTCCTTCCATCCCCTGCCTGGCCTCAATGCTTTCCCCTATCAATCCACGATAGAGCTGTCCTATCCCGGCAGCAGAGACTCTTGTTGGAGATGGTAGAAAACAGTGAAGAAGCAGGAAGAAGAAGGGGCTGCTTGGAGGCCAGGGTGGGGGTGGGGGTGGGGCTGACACCGACAGCTCCTTTCTAGGGCCGGCCAGCTTGTAGGTGTGCGTCCCCATCCACCGCGTGGCCACAATTAGGGAAGGCAAGGACAACTGGGCTTTGGCAGTGGAAGGGTAGCAGCTGCTGCTAATAGTCTTAATAGAGGCCTCAGCTCCTCTCTCACTATGAGACCGACCACAAGCAAAAGCTAAAACGAAGGAGTGGGTCAGAAACTCTGGGCTGGTGTTTGTAGGCAGGTCCAGTTTACTGCAGTTTGAAAATTGTTGGTATTTGAAGGAGGGGAGGGGAAAGACAGAGAGAGAGAGACACTGAGACAGAGAGAGAGAGAGAGAGAGAGAGAGAGAGAGACAGAGAGAGACAGAGAGAGACAGAGAGAGACAGAGAGAGACAGAGAGAGACAGAGAGGGAGAGACAGAGACACTGAGACAGAGAGAGGGACAGAGACGGAGAAAGAGAGGGAGACAGAGATGGAGAGACAGAGACACTGAGACAGAGAGAGAGACAGAGACAGAGAAAGAGAGGGAGACAGAGAGGGAGAGACAGAGACACTGAGACAGAGAGAGGGACAGAGACAGAGACAGAGAGATTTTCCTAATAGAGAAAGAGGCCTCTAGGGAGTCAGGTTGCCCGGGTAGATTTTCTAGTGTGTCTGAATTTGAATTCCCCAGTGTTGTGTGTGTCCTTGGGAAAAGTCTCACGCGTTCAAGCTTCCCAAGCTCTTGGCCACAAGAGAGCACCAAGGGCTGGGTGGTGATGACCTTATGTCACAATACCTTCTGGGCCCTTGCCTCTCTTCTTGGGTCAGAGGTCACAGGACCCTGAAGCCTCAAGTGAGTCAGCCTTGACAATCCAGTGACAATGACTCGAACTGTGAGATGCACTGGAGGCTTCCGTTGAGGCGTGTGGGTGGGAGGAGGGTGAAGGTTGGAGTCCAAACCAGTCACTCTGGTTTCCTTGGCTTGTAAGAGTGCGGGGGACAGTGTGGGGAGGTTCAGGAAGGTTGGAAGGGCAGGGACTGGAGGAGGAGGTGGGTCATGGCTGGGAGATCAGACTCTGATCCTCCTAGTAAAAGCTAGGTTCTAGATGTGAACAGAAAGAGCAGGGTTTACTCACATCCCCTCCGAGGAACTCTCACACCTCCTCCGGGGATGACAGTTTTCAAAATGAGGGATTCACAAAGGGTCCTCAGCTTAGATGTTGGAAGATTTGGGCCAACTGGGCTCTGTTTCCTCCTCCGTTAAATGGCTACCTTCCTCACAGAGCCGCTGTGATGGTCGAAGGCGCTAATGTGCGTCTCGTGCTTTGTAACCACCAGGTGCTATGTGAGCTATGCCTCTTCTGAATTATTATCGTAAACGTTTACGTGGATTTGCTTGCCGAGAGCCCAGCCGTCATCCTCTCCTTGAACATCTTGGCTCTGTGGCCGGTCGCTTGTTAATTTTGGCATCGAGATATCCTTCGCCTGATAACTTCTGTGTAGCTTTTGGAGGGAGCGAGCCCTCCGGGACTGCTGAGCAAGAACCGGGGAATCTTTTAAAAATATTTTATCGGTGCTCCAATTTTTTTCTTACGTTGCCATCGCTTTTCAATTGCTGCCCCTTCCCCAGCCCAAGAGAACCCTTTCTTTGAACGAAGCACAGTTAACCAAACAGAGGTTGTACCTGACTACGCTTTTTCTGCACCTATCAGTCGCCCGCTTCTCTGCCAAATTCGAGGCGGCGTCAGTCTCCGAAGCCCGAGGATCTCCAGCCCATCTCAGAGCCGATGCCGCCAGAAGGTCAAGACGACGTGCTTCCTGGACCAGGGGGTTGCTTTGGATTCATCGCCAGCTAGCTGTGCTTTCACAAGGAAGGCTTTGGAATCCATGCCCAGGGCCCTCACCTTGGCATCATGTTGTCGTCGGGTTGTTTCAGTCAGGTCTGACTCTCCGTGACCCCTTTTAGTGGTTTTCTTGGCAAAGATACCGGAGTGGTTTGCCATTTACTTCTCCAGCTCATTTTATAGATGAGGAAACCGAGGCAAACAGGGTTAAATGACTTGCCCAGGGTCACACAGCTAGTAAGTGACTGAGGCCGGATTTGAACTTGGGTCTTCCTGGCTCTGGGTCTGGCACTCTATCCACTGTGCCGCCTAGCTGCCCCTTTGTATCATGGGGGCAGTACAAAGAGCACCGAAGACCTAGGCTCAGATCAGTCTCGTGGCTCTGGCTGAGTGACTTTACCTATCTTTAAGCCTTCATTTTTGGGGGTAGTGAATACAGCATTGGACTCAAAGTCAGGAAGGTCTGAATTCATCTCCTGCCTGTGATGTTTACCGACTGTGTGACTCTGAGCAAGTCATTGACCTTCCTCAGCTTCCATAAAATGAAGTGGCTGGACCTAATGACACCTGAGGTCCTTTTCAGCTCCCATCCTACGACCATTTACACTACCCCCTCCCGAGGCTGCTGTGAGGAAAGCCCCTCACTTTCCGTAAAGGATTCTAGAAATGTCACAATTACCCATCTAGGCTGGTGAAGAGAAGGCCTCCCTCCTCCCTCCTCTCTCCTCCC
>CM053627.1:211194965-211214751 GCA_028646595.1 Phalanger gymnotis | reverse complement strand
TCTCTGTCTCTCTCTCTCTGTCTCTCTGTCTCTGTCTCTCTGTCTCTGTCTCTGTCTCTGTCTCTCTCTCTCTCTCCTTCTCCCCCCCTTCCCTCCCTCCCTCCCTCCCTCCCTGTGTCTCTCCCCCTATTTGTGTCTAATGGTGGCCATCTCTAGGGTGGGGGCTGGTAAGGAAGGGAAAAAAAGAAAAAAAATTGCATAACTTTGTTGTATATTTAAAAGGAATAGCAGCTTGTACGTAGTAGATTTCAGTTTCGTGTACAATCACCTTTTAAAACTTATACTCTGTAATGGAAATGCTTATTTTATTCCATACATTTAAAAAAGTTTTAAAAAGATGCTGGGCAGGAGTTAGGGGTGGTGCAGGTTGAGCTCTGGGAGTGAGATTCAAATTGGAACAAAGGTACGCCCAAAGAGGCAAAGGGGAAGGAGGCCTGCCCCGAGAGGGCAAGAGACTCGGGTTTAGGAGGTAGTGTGGTTCGGTGGGAAGGGCCTCTGGAATCAGAGTACCTGGGTTCAAATCCTGGGTTTAGGAGGAAGTGTGGTCCAGTGGAAAGAGCCTCTGGAGTCACAGTACCTAGGTTCAAATCCTGGGTTCTGATGCTTACCAAACCTGTGTCATTTTGGGCAAATCACCTGACCACTCTGGGCCTCAGTTTCCTTCTCTGGAAAGTGGACCATACAGTCTTGGAGGCTCCTTCTAAGTCTGAAGCTGTAATCCTGGTTCCGGTTCTGCTATCTGGCTGTGTAACCTACAACAAGAGTGGGTAAACCACAGCTGCCCCTGGGCCAACAAAAGCGGGCGCCCGGCTGGATTTGGCCCATGGGCTGTAGTTTGCTGACCCCTGACCTGTACGATGGAAAGGTTGGACTACTTGGTCCTTAAGGACCCCTCTAGACCCTGGAAGGGCTGTGTCCGTATGACTGTAAGCTCTGTGGGTACAACGTAGCCTTGTAGAAAGAACACTAGACACGAAACCAGGAGACCTGGAGCTCCAGAGTTTATTCATTGTGGCCATAATCATGATGCTCACAGTTCTTTGATTTTCAGTTTTTTCATCTATAGAAAGGATGTAATAACACTTGTGCTGCCTGCTTCTCAGGTGCTTTGTAAACCTTCAACAACTGTAGAAATATGAGTTGTTATAATCATTCATTTTTGTGTCTCTCTCAGGCCCTACCACAGTCCTGGCTATGTAAGAGATATATAGTAAGCACCACTGCTGTAACTAGGGCAGGGTGAGAGGGGCTTTTCTCCAGAGTGCAAAAATGTAGAGGGTACTCATACTGATAGCGCTCGTATTCCGTCAATAGGTAGAAACAAATGAACTTAGCTCTTGGTTAAAAGATATTAGAAACCAATCATATTGGAATATAGCTATCAGAATATTTTTTTAAAAAACAAATTCATGGTCTCTAGGTTAAGAACCCCCTTATCTAGTCTGGCCTCATCATTTTTCAGAGGAGGACCATGACTTATCACAACAGTCATGCTGATGATAAATAGCAGCGTTGTAGTTCGAACTCGGGTCTTCTGATTTTAAAGCCAGTACAGTTTCCACTGGCTTTCTGGCGGTGCTCGGTGTCTCTGTGTTTTCTGTTCCCAAGGCCAGATCACATCCACAGTAGGCTGTGCCTGCTCGGATGCCTCTGGCAGGTTGCCAGCAGCGTTCAAACTCAGATAAGACATTGCTGGGGGATTCTGAAGTATCTCCTTCCCTGGAGGTTTGGCAGAATGAAGGCAATTCCCAAGCCCTGTCTCCTGGGCTGGGCTATGCTACACTTTGGGTCTGACTTGAATGCAACAAGTTGAACGTAGGTTAGATCTCCTATCGATACCAATACACAGGTACATAATACTTGAAGCATTTCCTTCACAGCTGTTCTGTGAGGTTCACAAACACGATAATGCCCATTCTGTAGAAGAAACAGAGGTTTAGAAATGAAATCACTTGTCTAGGGTCACCTGTTACAGACTGGAGCAGGGATTAAAACCCAGGTCCCTGGGCCCAAGCCCATGCCATGATGAACAGTGGAATACATTCCTGAAATACATTGAGTATGCCTCCTTCCCTGAGGTTCTTTGGGGGAAATGGACATATTTCCTACCTACCCTTGTGAAGACACAGGACAATCATGGAAGAAGAATTGTCAGAGCTGGAAAGGACCTTGGTGAGCGTTCATTTTACAGAGATGGAAACTGAGGACACGGTAAAGGACGTGACTTTCCCAAGTAGACTTTTATATAATTGCATTGATACTCAATAGCTTCTCAAGTAGTTTTTTTCCTCCAGGCTGAATAAACCCTGTTTCCTGAGCGCTGTATTAGAGGTGCCATTGTCTACCCTTGAATCATTCACTTCAACTCAAGCGACAAGAGTCCTTCAAGTGAGGAAGACCTTGGTCCAAAACTGCCTCTACTGCTCACTGGCTGTGTAGTGGTGGGAGGTTTCACCTCGTTGGGCCTGATCTGCAAAAGGAAAAGATTGGTTTAGATAGCCCCTAAGGTCCTTTCTAGCTCAGTTTATGATCCTGTTAATTCAATAAGCATATGGTACAAAAACCAAAAATGAAGACAGCCCATGCGCTTAGGAAACTTTAATTTTTTTTTGTGGTTCTCTGTGACAATCTCCTGGAAACTAGATGGTGCAGTGGATGGAGCACCAGGCCTAGAGTCAGGAAGACCTGAGTTCAAATCCACCTTAACTACTTACTTACACTTAATACACTTACTAGCTGTGTGACCTTGGGCAAGTCAGTTAATCTTGTTTGCCTCAGTTTCCTCATCTGTCAAATGAACTGGAGAAGGAAATGGCAAAGCAATCCAGCGTCTTGGCCAAGAAAACCCCAAATGAGTTCCCAGAGTTGGACGTGACTGAAACATCAGAACAAATGGCTGCGTAGATTATTGGTAACAGGTTCTTTTAGTTAGTTGGGGACTGTGAAAAAACAGTCCGTTTCTTAGTCTTTAGTGGGAGGCGTACAGGGGCATGACCGTGTGCTGTTGTGTGGCTAGTGATGCTGTTGTGTGGCTAGTGTGGCTAGCAGCCGGTTGGTGCAGCGGATGGAATGCTGGGCTTGACGTCAGGAAGACCTGAGTTCAGATTTGACCTCAGATGCTTGTGTGACCCTGGGCAAGTCACTGAACCCTGCTTGCCTCAGCTTCCTCATCTGTAAATGAGCTGGGGAAGGAAATGGCAGATCACTCCAACATCTCTGCCGAGACAATCCCAAGCGGGGTCAGGAGGAGTCAGGCGCTCCTGAAATGACTGACGACCATGACAATAGATGTTGCACATTGGGAAACGTCCTTAGTTGGAGAAGAGTTGGTGGCCAAATCCTACCTCTTCCCTACAACCTTCCTTGGTTCCCTCAGATGAAAAGGGTCTTTCTCTTTTCTCATCTCTCGCAGTTCACTCCTTGCTTATTTCTCTCTCTTAGATATTTATATGCATGTTGTCTCCCCACTTTATGAGAGTGTATAGTTCTTTAGAGCGTGACAGGCCCTAGATCTTTCTTCATAGTGCCCAGTATGGTGTGGGGTCCATAGTCAACGCTTGATAATTAATTACTTTTTAAAATGAAGATGAATAATCTGCAAACCATTGAACCAATGTTACAGCAGTGGGTTCTGGTTTTGACACATTAATTCAACAAACATTTATAAAATATCCTTTATAGGGACAAGATTCTTTTTAGGTTCTGTGTAAGCTGTTTACTGTATAAGTACATGAGATATGGTCCCTGCTCTATACATCTACACATATAAATATAAAATAAATTAGAAAATAAGTGCATTGAGAGCATAGAGCACTAGGAAGGCAAGATGGAAAAAACATTGGATTTAGAGTCAGAAGACTAAACCAGAAATAAAAGCAGCGTGTTATGGAGAAAGATGCTTCTTCAATTTATTAAATAAATACAATTGCAGTCATTTCAGCTGTGTCTGACTCTTCATGACCCTACTGATAATCGTTTGTGGAAATGATTAAATATTAAGGTTCGCCACAGGATTAAGTGGTGCTCTGTGAATTCCAGAAACGCTGTTCTTCAGAAGAACAGGAAACATGGGATCATGGAGCTGGAGGCCGGCTTGGAGCCGGGAGGAGGAGGAGATGGAACCTGAACCAGTTCCAGTAACATTGTCAGATGTGAATAGGTAGGAATCCCAGGTTTCTGAATTAGACTTACAGAATATCCAAGCCGGAAGTGACTTCAGAGGCCTCGTAAGCTAGCTTACACCTGACAGAGGAAGACCTTTTGCATGAGTGAATACATGTTCACCCTCCTCTTGAAGATCTTCAAGGGGTCTTACCAGTTGTATGACCCTAGACAAGTCATTTAACATTTCTCAGCTTCAGTTTCTGCTTCAGGGGACCCACTGCGTCTTTTCCCCAAGGCAGTCTGTTCACTTTTAGACAATCGAAGCTAAGAAGTTTTTCCATATGTGGAGCAAAAATTATCCTCTGCAACTACCACTGGCTCTGTAATTCTGCTCTTTGAGGCTAAGGAGAAGTCTGATCTCGCTTCCATGTGACAGTTCCTCAGATCGTAATGGGAACTTGGCGAATGCTTAGAACATCTAAGATGTCATTAGTCCTATCGAGGATGCTGGGGGGGGACCATACCTCCAGCCCCCATTACAAAATATTTATTAGTTAATAAGCATTTATTAAGCATCTATTAATTGCTTAGCACTGTGCTAGGCACTAAGGGTGCAGAGATAGAAATGAAACTGTCTTCGTCCTCAGGGAGCTTATAGTCCATCAAGAAAAAACAACTATCGACCCTCTTCTTTCTCAAGTCTTTGTTTTCCAATAAGCATTTATTAAATGATTACTGCATGCCAGACTGTGCTTAGTGAGAGGGATACAAACATAAAGGAAAAGAAAAGACAGTCCTGACCCTCAAGGAGCTTTTATTTTAATGGGGTAAGAGAATAACACATATTGGGGCAGCGAGGTGGCACCATAGTGCACAGAGTGCCAGGCCGGGAGTCAGAAGACTCCTCTTCCTGAGTTCAGATCTGGCCTTAGATGCTTATTAGCTGGGTGAACCTGGACAGGTTTGCCTCAGTTTCCTCATCTGTGAAATGAGTTGGAGAAGGAAATGGCAAACCACTCCATTGTCTTTGCTAAGAAAACCCCACACGGGGCCGTAAAGAGCCGGACACGGCAGAAATGAGACTAAACAACAAAGATCATACTCCTGACCAACGGCAGGAAGGCCAATGGAGCTTTCGAGTCACTAAAAATCCCCGGGTGTTTTCACATTTCACATCTTTGATTTGTGCTTGTGGAAGCGTCTAGAGGCCAATCTCTCTCAGCGGCCTCTTTCTAGGACCCCTAGAGAATCTAGGCTTCTTCTGTGTTCAACCTCCACACCCTCACAGGGGATGAGACCCTCGGCACTCTGGGCCTCAGCATGGGGACTGACCTTTGTCCTTGAGACCCAGGGTCTGTGCCCCGTCAGCCTAGCTGGTGAGCCTGCCACAGGGGGCCTTGCCTCCACCTTAATTACCAGCGTGCCACATTAATCGGTGTCTTTTGCTAAATGATTAACATATTTCTGAACCCATTAAGAGGGGTTATGACAGAGAGAGGCAGGCAGCTGTCTCTAGTAATTACTGCGTCCGCCCAGCCAGTCCCTCTGCCAAGCCTGGCAGGAGGGGAACATATAACTATAATGAAGGGGAGTAAAGCTGTGGTGAAAAGGGTAGGGACAGAAGGATTTGGGGAGCAGGAGGTTAGAAGAATATTTGAGCAAAGACCCTATTCACTGCCTCTTCTGGGCATATAGAAAAAAGACAAAGACCTTTAGAACCAAACAGGATATTAGGGACTGTCCAGTCTAATCCTGCCATTTGACAGATGAGAAAACTGAGACTCAGAAGGACAAGGTGGCTTGTTTAAGATTACACAGTGAATTAGTAACAAAGCTGGGACTTGAACTCAGGTCTCCTGACTTCCAGCCCAGGACTCTTTCCAAAGCAGTGTTTGAAAGCACGGTGCCTGGCACATAGTAGGTTCTTGATAAATATTCATTAATTGATTGATTGATCTCTCTGATTGTATTAAATTAATCGACAAGCCTACTGTGAGCCAGGCTTTGAGCTGGCACTGGAGTTACAAAGACAAAATTTAAATAATCCCTGCCCTCGAGAAGCTTACCTTCTATGGAGTAGTGGGAGACGACATGTACATGTGTAAGTATAAGCAGATGTAGGGGTGGACCCTTGTTAGACATCACAAAGCTGGGGGTCAGAATGGACAAAGATAGAGTGAAATGTAAAGGGCAAGTCGCTCCCGGTGTGTAGGAGAAGCATTCCAACCCTTGGAAGGGGTCTGAGGCTTGAATTGCTCAACTGCCCCTGAAAAGGCCAGCAAAGACAATGAACTTGCTATGGGGCACAGACTGCCTTCATATTTTTGTCCCTAGATACCTCTCTGCATAAAACCCCAAAAGGAATCTGGGAAATTTAACTGGTTGGTCACCATAAGTAAGGGTAGGTTTCCTTACTGAGGGAACCATACTCCGAATGGGGAGAAATTGTCAAATAGGAGAGGCTGCCACTTGCCTAGAAGAGCCAAGGCCCTCGGAATCAAAGAGATGCCTGCCAGTCCCAGGTTGTGAGTCACTGGCCTTATTGAAAGAGCTGAAAAGAGCCAAGTGATATCCAGCTCAGTCAGGAGCTAAAAGTGGGAGCTAATTCACCTGCACAAGGAAGAGCGAGCCCAGGGGGCTTCAGTAAACACGCTCTGTCCTGTGAAGAGCCCAGAGATCAAGCAACTTCCCTGGCCCAGTCTGGCCTGTGAAGAGCCCAGAGATCAAGCAACTTCCCTGGCCCAGTCTGGCCTCTTGACCTATCCAGCTGAAGCTCTGTGACCTGTAATGAGCAAGCCTGGTTGAGCTTCTGGTCCATTCGAGGCCTCATGCCTCCTAAGCAGCCAACCCAGCCTAGGAGTTAAGCCCAATGATCCCTGTACCACCATGACTTCATGAGGACTCTCCGAAGTAAGATGGAAGCACTGTTCTTAAGAGTTGTGAGTTGCCTTGACCACAGTGCATTTCCTCCATGTTGAAATTCACGTTCTCTCTATCTTTTAAGACTCTGTGCGTCTTTGTGGGAAAGGGTGGCTCAGGTTTCTAGGGGAAATGGTGTATTGCTTTCTTCCTATTCCATTTTAATAAATGTCTAACATAAGCACTTAATTGAGTCTACTGACTGATTGTCAATAGAAAGCGCACAGGTAGGGGCTCATGAGCTACAGTGTTAAGAGTAGCGACTCACAGGATTACCCTTAGAACTTGAGGTGGCAGTCTGCTCTTTGGGGCCTCAATTCCACCTTGTGAATTCAAGTCTAGGTTGGGTGAGCTATGGTGGAGGAAAATATATTCTAAAATAATAATAGCAAACATTTATATGGTACTTCAAGGTTGGCAAAGTGCTTTGAATATATTTTCTCATTGGATCCCATAAGATAGGCACTCTTGTTATCCCCACTTTACAGATGTGGAAACTGAGTGAATGAAAAAGCATTTATTGAATGTTTATCATATGCCAAGCACTATGATTATGGCTGGGGATACACAAATACAAAAGCAAAACCAGTTCCTGCCCTCAATGGAGCTTAGATTCTAGTAAAAAAGGGAGACAATACACTAAAGGAAAATGGTAGCTGGTCTGGCATTTTTGGTCCAGAAAATTATAGGAGTGGTGAGGTTGAGCCGCAGGAGAGTAGACTGACACATCCTTACCAGAAACAATGTCAGAGTTGATTAATCATGGTTTCCAACTGGAAAAGGGAGTAAGGAGGAGTTGAGGGGGCACCCCTAGAGACAAGGTGATGGGAGAAAAGATGGCCACGGATGTAGGGAATAAAAGTAAACATGGCTGGAACCTGAATAAAATAGTGGGCCAGGTAAGGCACATACCCATCAGGACAGCATGGTGTCAAGTTGGAAACTGAGGCTGGGAAGTATTAAATGTCTCACCCACGGTCATACATCTAGTAAATGTCTAAGGCAGGATCAGAACGCGAGCCTTCTTGATGCCAAGTCCAGCCCGCTAACCACTACACCATCCTGCCTTCTCTAAGTAAATAGAAAGTAACTTCCTTAGCAGCTCAAGCGGAGAAAAAGTAAAGACGTGCTTTGAGGAGATGGTGTTTGAGCTGAGCATGGAAGGAAACCAGGGATTCTCTGAAGTAGAGATAAGGAAAGAGTGAAATCTAGGCAGGGGGATAAGAGGTGTAATGTCATGTGTGAGGTACAGCAAGAAGGCATGGAGTGGGGTATACAGAATAAAGTTTGCAAAAAGTTTTAATTGAGAACAGCCTTTCCTGAACGGGAGCTGGTAGAGTATGGGGCTTTTCCCCTTTACACCATCCTGCAGCGGCTGCACTAAGTGAGAATTGGTACTCTGGGCTATGCCACGAGTTCGTCGTGGGCAACTCGATTCAGTTTTCCCCAGATTCCAAGAGCTGGAAGGTTGGAAGCCAGCATTCAGGGGACCAGCTCTGTTCCTTGCTGCCCTAGGTAGCACCCCTGGGAGTGCAGGAGGGCCCTCAACTGGGAACCTGGGGGCCTGGGGTTCTTATCCCAGCTCTATAGTTAACTCCCAGATGGGAAACCACTGAGCAAGCCATTTCTGCCTCTCTGGGTCTGTTTCCTTATTATTTTTTTAAAGAGCAGGTTGGACTAGCCAGGGGTGGGGCAACCTGTGGTCTCGAGGCCACATGTGGCCCTCTAGGTCCTCAAATCAAAGGACTTGCTCTGGGAAGTTTGGATTGGGTCAAAAGGCCTCACTTGAGGACCTAGAGGGCCACATGTGGCCTCGAGGCCAGAGATTCCCCCACTCCTGACTCTGTCTTGATCCTCTAAGAACAGGACCAGTGGGAGTTAGGGGAGTGGGATCTGGGGACTCCCAGAGGTCTCAGCTGGGGTCCCCTGGGTGACTGTATTCCAGATCGAGAACGCATTGGGCAGGATTCGTCCTATGAGCAGGAAGGAAAAGTGCAGTTTGTGATTGACGCCGTCTATGCCATGGGCCACGCGCTGCACGCCATGCACCGGGACCTGTGCCCTGGCAGGGTGGGGCTCTGTCCCCACATGGACCCCGTGGACGGCGTGGAGCTGCTTAAGTACATCCGCAACGTCAATTTCTCAGGTGAGGCTGACCCACCTGGGCCAAAGTTGGGGTTGGATGGGAGTGGGGGAGGGGGCCACCTGGCAGGAGGTGGGACCCCAGGTGAAGAGGGCAAGGGCTCTTACCCATCCTGAGGAAGTAGCCCAGGGAGCTCGTGGGGATCCTCAGAACTAGTCTACTGAGCGAGGCCGAGGATGTGAGCTCTGTACACCCGTCCCTCTCCAGCCCCGCTCCCTTCTTCCCTGAGCTCCTCTGCTCCTCCCCTCCCTCTCTCTCACACACAATTGAGTGTCAAGAGGTGTCAAAGCCAATCACTGCAGGTGCCCATCAAATGCAATAAACTGAGACAAGATTGGAGCAGCCTAGAGACAGCCATTCAACTCTTCCTTCTAGACCAGGTGCCTGCAGGGGTGAACTGGGCTCCTGGGGAGGGGGTGGGAAGAGGATTCCATTAAACCTTAATGAAGAGCTCTTTCTCTATGTTCTCTTGTTTCCTGGGATAGTGAGAAGGTTCCCAGTAATGTGCTGTGCCCTAGAGTTTGGAGAGGCTTCTGGGTTAGGACCTCTCAGTGGGTTGGGGGATTCTCTATGTTCTGTTCCTTGAGAAGCGCTGTGGGGCAGTGCTTCAACAATAGATTTGAAGTCTGGACACATGGGTTCAAATCCCATCTTTGCCACTTTTTCCCTAGGTACCCTTAAGCAAATCACTCCTCCAAGCCTCTGATGGCCTTTAAGGTTTCTTCTCAGGTTGAGTTCTATGACTCTAAGGCCCTAGGAATTCAAGAAGCATGAACCAGTACTCCCCAAGAACATAAGCCCGGACCCACCTAATACTCCTTCCCTGTACGCCATTGGCCCAGCTTCCAACTCTACTGTCCCACTTCCCCAGGCATTGCTGGGACCCCCGTCACTTTCAACGAGAATGGAGATGCCCCTGGTCGCTATGACATCTATCAGTATCAGATCCGGAACGCGACCCCTGAATACAGAGTCATCGGCTCCTGGACAGATCACCTGCACCTCAAAGTAAGAGATACAGGAGGGCTCTGGGGGTGGCAAGGAGGGACTCGGGTGCTCTAAGATGGCCACGGAGGAACAACAGGGTGGGTCCTGGCTCCTTCGCTCTGTTGGACCTGAACCCCTATCTCATCCATGTAAAGGACGACCCCAGGGGAAAAAGAAAGGCCTACACAGCCGACTCCCAGACCCCTTTCCGTGAGCCTTTTAAAAGCATTCTGCAGCTGACACAGCCCTGGATCTGCTACCAGTCCCTCCCTGGGTCTTGGTTCCAGCTCTGCCATCAGCTTGCGTAACTGTGGGCAAGTCACTTCCCATTTCTAGAAGTCGTGTCTGACTCCTCCTGACCCTGTTTGGGGTGTTCTTGGTAGAGATACTGGAGCGGTTTGCCCGTTCCTTCTCCAGCTCATTTGACAGATGTAGAAACTGAGGCAGACAGGGTGAAGAGGCTTGCCCAGGGTCACAGAGCTAGTAAATGTCTGAGGCCAGATTTGAACTCAGGAAGATGAGTTTTGCTGACTCTAGGCCCTGCGCTCTATCCACTGTGCCTCCTAGCCAAAGTCTCTTCTAGCGCTAAGACCCATGATGTGCTAGAGAAATACCCCCCTTGTCTCAGGTGTTACCAGTCCCTTACTGTACTCTGGGGCATCAAAATCCTGTGTCCCTCCTCCTCCTCAGCCTCCCCACTCTTCTCCCTGGTACGGAGAGGAGGAAGAGCCTTCTTTCCCTTAATCCAGTGGAGACACGGTGTGGAGTTAACATCAGACGACCCGGCTACTCCAAACTTACCAGATAAGTGAGGGAATAAGTAACTGCTGACGATAACGATAACCGCTGACATTTATATGGGGCGTCTCCAAAAGTCTCACTGCAGATTTAGCTTAAATCTGCTGTCGCACTTTTAGGGACACTCGACATAGTGCCTTTAGGTTTACAAAGTCTTCTTCCATACACGATCTCCTTTAATCCACACACGGGCCCAGCGGGTACGGGCTTTGATGAGCCATTTACAAAGGAAGAGCGTTATTAATTTCTTCAAACTGATTTCCTTTCTTTCCTCCCCCTCCTGTTCTGATTGAGAACGGGCTGAGTGGGAACCTGTCACTCATCTCTGGCCCCTTTTTGTCACTCAGTATATTTAGGTGTTGATCACTAGAGGTGGTTGGTTCTGGTAGAAATGAAAAGACTGGAGGTGGAGGAATCGCCTTAGGCCCTGTGCCCACCACTCCCCATACGTAGGAGGCTTCTACAGGCTTGGGGATGTTCCCTTCTTTGACCTAGCTCTGCGGCTGCTGTCCCAGGAGCCCTTGCTTTGCCCTGCTCTTGGCAAAATCGTGAAGGCAGCAAACTTTTTTTTTCTTAAGAATGTCACCTTTATAATTCTGCCCGATGTTCCCTGCCTCTCTGTCCTATCAGCCGCGTTCGCCATATGGGGAAAAAACAAATAGGCCAATTTGGATAGACATGGGACGCGAGCGATGTAATTAATGAGCCTGGAAAGATAATCTGGAGTCTCAAATAGGCAACTTGTATTTTATCCTTGAACCAATGGGAGCCACTGACATTTCTTGAGTAGGGGAGTGATGCTGTCAGATCTATGACATATATATGTATATATATATATACATGTGTATGTGTATATATATGTACATATATATACACACACATACATATATACATACCAGACACACAAACACACACATATATATGTATATTATATAGATGTATGCATATATACATAACATACCTTTTGGCAGTTGTGTGGAGAATGGATTGGAGAGAGGAGAGGCTGGGTGAAGGCAGACCAGTGGTTGGTGTTGGTGTCTCAGGAGTTCAGCCAAGAGATGCTAAGATAACAAGATGATAAGAGATGAGAACTCCACTTAGGTTGGTAGAGTTGTGAGAAGAGAGAAGGGGTGGATGGAGAGGTGCTGAGGGAGAATTGCCTGGACTTGTCAACCGGTTGGATAGGAGGAGTGAGTGATAATGAAGAGGCACAGATGACTTCTAGATGGTGAATCTGTGTGCCTGGAAGGACGACGTGCCCTGGACAGAAATTAAGAAGGAGGGTGGGTTTTAATGAGAAGATAATGAGTTTTATTTCGAACACATTGAACTTGAGGTCACTAGGGGACATCCAGCTTGAATTGGACCTAGAGTCAGGAAGATCTGAGTTTAAATCTAGCCTCACACACTAGCTGGGTGACCCTGGGCAAGTCACTTAACCTATGTCTTCCTCAGTTTCCTCAACCATAAAATGGAGATAGTAATAGTACCTGTGTCTCGAGGTTGTCGGGAAGCTTAGATGAGATAAAATTTGTGAAGTGCTTGGTAAACCTGAAAGCACTATGTGAATGCTAGCTGTTCATTGTTCTTATCAAGGCGGAGATGTAGTGTACAGAGGAAAACTAGCTTTAGAGTCAGTACCCGACTGTGACCTCGGGCAAGTCTCCTTCTCAATCTGTGATGCCATGAGCTCTCTACTCTCCACTAAAGCCTTCTTTTCTCAGGAAAGAACCTGATAAATTCATTCGCACTGAGGTTTAAATGACCTGCTTAGTGTGTGCCCTCTCCCATTCCAGAAGATTTTTTTGTTTTAAAAGGAGATGAAGTCTAAAGCTACATAAATGAAATTCTTATGGTCAGTCGAAGTTTAGTTTTAGAATTTCAAGTATCAAGGAGCATGGTGGGGATGGTAGAGAGCAGGGGGACATTCCAGTCTTGGGAATCATAGCAGGTCCTCCCTTTTCCGGGGCTATGATAAGGCAGAGGATCAGGGATGGGGTCACCCGACAGGGCTGATGGCAACAGAGATGAAGAAATGATGGAACAATTGGCGACAGGACCCAAAATTCAGAGTTGGGATTCCTGGGTTCTATTCCCCACTTTCCTTATGACTTATTATGAAGCCCAGACAGATCATTTCAACTGACCGGGTTCCCTTTTCTCTAAGAAATGGGGGCTAGGAGGCAAAATTCAAGATGGGATCTGCTACCTGTTTTGAATTCCTTAGGAAAAGGAACTCCTGCCTCTCCCCTAAGTCTCTGTAGACCTGGTTCTCATCTCAAAATGAGCCATTCTCAAAAGAAAGGAAGTTTGGCTGGGCCTGGAGGGAGTGGGTGTGTATCAGCTGAACTGGGAGAGGGCACTATATTGGAAATCTAGGAAGGGCCAGGTTGCGGTATCACTAGTGAAATGGTAAAGCCCCTTCCTGCACGTTGCTGCTGTCATCAACTGTCCTCTTCCCTCTCCTTTGGCCACTTCTATGTCCTTGGCTTCTCCAGGGACTCCCCCCTATTTTCCTGGAGAAGGCAAAATGTTTCAATAATCAGCTAGGAGCCAGGAGATGTGGGTTCTTATTCTAACCTTCCCAGTGACGACATGACCTTGGGGAGGTTATTCCATATTTTTGGGCTTTAGCTGCTTCATCTGCAAGAAAAGGAGAATAATATAAACTGAGTGCAATAATGACCACCTTGCCTGAAGGCCGGAGGCAGGGTTGACCAGATGCCCCACTGGATGTCCAGGATTCCAGGACCTTTTAAAGATATGGATTTGCAAGGTCAGCCCCAAAGAGGCGGTTTCCTAGGCACACTGGCTGGGGTTCGGGTAGCCCTCACCACATGGTGATGCTGGCGTCTTGTTGCATAACTCCATGACATTTCCAGGTGTGGGTAACTGAGAGAGAGCAGGGATATATATGTATGTACACATACATGTATATGTACTTGCATATGTATATGTATGTGTATGCATGTGTGTGTATGTGTACATGTATGTGTATATATAGTTCAACGGCCAATTAATCATGTTTTCTCCCTAAAAATACATTTAAAAATGAAAATACAATTGTAGAACAGCTAACAATTTCTGAGGACTGTTTGTGAGCAAGAAGTACATGGCTCAGGTACCTAATTCTCCTCCCTTAGAACCTCTCAGTTCTATATCACAATGTTCTGTTATAATAATAACGACAATATAACTCTTATTTATATAGTGCCTGCCATACCCCAGGCACTGTGCCAAGAGCTCTGCAGTCATTATTTCATTTGACCCTCACAATAACTCTGGGAGGTAAGTAAGGGATATTACTATCCTCACTTTATAGATGAGGATGCTGAAGAAAACAAAGGTTAAGTGACCTACCCAGGGTCACACAGCTAGTAAGTATCTGAGACTGAATTTAACTGCGGTGTTCCTGACTCCAGGCCTGGTGCCCTATCCACTGGGCCACCTAGTTGCCTTTAGATTGGTACCTTTAGTAGGGAACTTTAGAAGAAGCCATGACGTAGTGAAAAGAGTCCTGGCTCAGGATTCAAAGGTCCTGGGTTCAAATCCCAGCTCTGTTACTTACCACTAGTGTAACTTTTGAGAAGTCACTTCCTCTCTGGAGGACTCAGTTTCTCCCCCTGCTAATTGAAGGCATAGCTTCAGCCTAAGAACATTACCTGCAAGAGGTTAGGGGACCTATCTGAAGTCACACAGACAATACGTGCCAGAGACAGGACCTGAACCCAGGTCTTCCTGTCTCTAAGGCCAGCCAACTCTGTAAAGATAACAGGAGTCATGTCGCTTGTTAAGGGGAAAGATGAATGCAGATACAACTTCAGATTCACAAAACTTTGAGATCCATTGGCTTAGAAAAAATTTATTTAAGATGTTTAGACTGTACTTACGAGTTCATTGATGGTGGGAACTCCCGATGATGAAACTTCCTTTTCCAATACACATTGGCACCTGCTTCACAATTTGTAGTCTTAGAGGAAAGCCCGGGACACTGAGAAGTTAAGTGCCTTGTCCAGGGTCACAGCTGGCATGTAGTATGGACAGGAGTTGAATGGCTGGTTCTCTATCCACTGCGTCAGGCTGCTATAGTTTAGAGCAAGGTTTAAAGAAACGCTGACACCTAAGTACAAATCAAGTGCCTTCCTCACTAAGCTTCAACGGTTGTTTATTTTTGCTTTGCATAACTGTGATTTTCCTTACTTTGCTTTAATGGAACATTGATCTAGAACTTAGAAGATCTGGGTTCTAGTCCTAGCTATGCCACTTAAGCCTTGGTAAGTCCCCTTTCTTCTCTGGATTTTGGTTTTTCTCTCTGTAAGAATGATGGAGTTGGAGTACATGATCTGTTAGGTTCCTTCTGGTTCTAACATTCTGTGTTCTAAGATTCTATGGTTCTCTGATCCCTGTTGTTGTCAGATGGAGCGCATCCATTGGCCAGGCGGGGGGCAGCAGCTCCCCAGCTCTATCTGCAGCCTACCCTGCCAGCCAGGCGAACGGAAGAAGACGGTGAAGGGCATCCCCTGCTGTTGGCACTGCGAGCCGTGCACAGGCTACCAGTATCAGCAAGACCGCTACACCTGCAAGACCTGCCCCTATAACATGCGCCCCACGGAGAACCGCACGGGCTGCCAGCCCATCCCCATCATTAAGCTGGAGTGGGGCTCCCCCTGGGCCGTGCTTCCCCTCTTCTTGGCCGTGGTGGGCATCGCGGCCACGCTCTTCGTGGTGGTGACCTTTGTGCGCTACAACGATACGCCCATCGTCAAGGCCTCGGGCCGTGAGCTCAGCTACGTTTTGCTGGCCGGCATATTTCTTTGCTACGCCACGACCTTCCTCATGATCGCCGAGCCAGACCTGGGCACCTGCTCGTTGCGCCGGGTCTTCCTGGGCCTGGGGATGAGCATCAGCTACGCGGCGCTGCTCACCAAGACCAACCGTATTTACCGCATCTTCGAGCAGGGCAAGCGGTCAGTGAGCGCCCCTCGATTCATCAGCCCCGCCTCACAGCTGGCCATCACCTTCAGCCTCATTTCTCTGCAGCTGCTGGGCATCTGCGTCTGGTTCGTGGTGGACCCCTCCCATTCGGTGGTTGACTTCCAGGACCAGCGGACGCTGGACCCTCGATTCGCCCGGGGGGTCCTCAAGTGTGACATCTCTGACCTGTCTCTCATCTGCCTGCTGGGCTATAGTATGCTTCTCATGGTCACCTGCACCGTCTATGCCATCAAGACCCGTGGTGTGCCTGAAACCTTCAACGAGGCCAAGCCCATCGGCTTCACCATGTATACCACGTGCATTGTCTGGCTCGCCTTTATCCCCATCTTCTTTGGGACCTCGCAGTCTGCTGATAAGGTGAGCCCGGTGGTTGTGGCCCACAGGGAGGAGCTGGGGAGACCCTAATGTAGGGTGGGCCTGGGCAGCTGAGGGGCCTGGAGAGAAGAGGACAGATCTCCTTCCTTAGCTTTGAGGGGCCATCTCTTAGCTTTTCTATCCTGCTTTTCCATTAACTTAACTTTCTTATTCACTCCAAATTTTCCCTTATTCTTTATTCTCTCTGTCTCCCCCTTTTTTTAAAGGTCTCATTTATTTTCTGTTTGCTTCTGTGTATCTCTTTGCTTATCCTCTCCCTTCTTTCTTAGCTGTGATTTCAACCTCCTAATTTCTTATCTTTCTCTCCTAGTCTCCTTTACCCTTATTCATCTCTTCATTCACCCTATTCTCTCCCCTTTCTTTCTTCCTGCTCCCTTCGTGTCTTCCCCTCTGACTTTTTCCTCTCTCCCTTTTAATTTTCTTCCCTTTGTGCCTTTATTTGTCCATCCTCCTTTCATCCATGTCTTCTCCTTATATCCTCCCTCCTTCCCTCCCTCCTTCCCTTCCTTCCTTCCTTCTTTCCTTCTTTCCTTCTTTCTTCCTTCTTTTCTTTTTTCCTTCTCTCCCTCCCTCTATTTCTTCTTCTCACCCATTTTCCCATTCATCTCTTTTTCTTTAACAAAAAAGAAAACCATAATTGATTCTCGATAACACTCCTATTGAAATATAGTGTTCTCCTCTGTATGTTTCCTAAGGGAATCCACAGAACAGGGACCAGAGCTAAATCCTGGTCTACCTTCCCTGCACCCTCCCCTCTCCCCTTGCCTCATGCCGTGTTGGGAGTGCCAGAGACTTCTGTGGGGCTTAATAGCTCTCTAAGGTGCCCAGAGCCCACTGACCTGCAGTGAGTCACCGAGTGACCCCTTCACTCCGAGGCCACCCCTAGCTCAGGAGATTGGCACTGGGAGCTGGAATGATTGCAGAGAAATGCGGGGGGAGGGGAGGGGCAAAGGCGCTTCTGAAGAGCCTTGTTTTGTCAAAAACAGAAAGATAGGGAAGGTGGCTGGAATGGTATCTAGTAATGAGGCAGCCTGGGGCACGCGTCTGGAGCCTCGCTGATCAGCTCTCCTCCCTGGACCTTATTTTTAGTGATCTCTTTCTGGGTCCTCTCACCATCTATGTAGTAGTAGTAGTAGTAGAGAGAGAGCTCTGTGTTCAAATGATCTGAATTCGACTCCTGACTCTGCTACTCACCTTGGATTTTGGACGAGTCACTTGGGTTCAGGTTGCCTCACTATAAAATGAAGGGGATTAGATTAGATGATCTCTCAAGCTCTAAATTCTCTGAATGAATACTCCCAGGATTTAGCTTTCATTCTTCTTGTTTGCCAGCCAAGGGAGACTCAGTCCCAAACAATCCATTCCATTCTCCCTGTCTCTCTGGAGTGTTGAGGTAAAACGATGAGTGACCACTGTGTGCTTAGCCCTATAGTCTTAAGGCTCCCCCACTTCCACTCTAGCAACCAGTTTCTCCTTATTGGTGAGAATCACGTCTAGAGACCATATAGAGACCCATTTTATAGAAGGAGAAACTGAGGTCTGGAGAAGACTCGCACAGATAGTAGGTGACAGAACCAAGATTCCAAGTCAGTCTTCAAAGCCTCCCTTCCTGTGACGCCCTCCCCTGTCTCTCTACAGCCTCCTCAGAGACCTGCTTTTTTCCTTCATTCCAGGCCTTAAACAGGGACCTCTAAGAGCAGAACCAGGCTCCCTGTGCCAGTCTCCACTTTCCAGGAGTCCTTAGATTGGCAATGTTGAGGAGTGGAAAGGGGAGAGAATTGATTCCCTAGGGCAGGGGTGGGGAACTTGCTTGTGGCCCTTTAACTGACTGGATTCTGTCAAAGGGCTGCACTTGAGGACTTAGAGGGCCACATCAGTCAAAGGGTTGCTCTTGAGGACCTGGAAGGCCACATGCAGCCTCGAGGCCCACACGTTCCCCACCCCTGCCCTAGGAAGTGGCTGCATTGAAACCATTCCCAGATGGAATTGATTCACTTTACCTTCTCAGCCTCCTTACCTGCCTGCTGAGGATAATGGAGATGGAGTGGAACCTGATGGAGGCATATTATACAGGAAGTCTTGTTTTACCTTCGTTTTCCCATCATGGGATAATTTAGGGCTACCAAGCTCCATGTCAGATAGCTTTTCTCTGCCCAGCTGGGCTTTCTCCCCAAAGGATGTTCCTGGGGTGGCTATGCAAACGTGAGAATTCAGAGGATAGGGCAGGGGTGGGGAACCTGTGGCCTTGAGGATACATGTGGCCCTCTAGGTCCTCAAGTGTGGCCCTTTGACTGGCTTCGAGGCTGCAGGCTCCTCATTAGTTCCCTAGAAGACTTTCCTCTCCCCAAGACTCCTCCACCCCACACTGCTGGGTCTTGGGGCCATCTTTCTTGAACCCATAGGCTCCAGTCACTGTGGAGGTTTGCACACATCATTCCTTTCTCCATGTTTGATCTCCCCTCCCTGGCCCTCACCTCCAAAGGCCCCATGGTCTCTTGTTCAAGCCCTTCCTCCTCCATGAAGCTCCCAACCTATAATGAATCCTCTTACAGTCTCAAAGACGTATAGTCTGTGACTGTTACCATGCACTGCCTGGCATTTTTGTATTAAAAATCTTATATAAGATCTTCTCTGGATATTTACCGATTTCGTGATCTGGGGCAGGTAACATACCCTTTAGTTTCCTTATCTGTAAAATGGGGATGATAATGACATTTGAGAGACAGTGTGCTGGACCTGGAGTCGGGAAGGTATGGATTCAGATCCCACCACAGATACTAGTTGTGTGACTCTAGGCAAGTCACTTAACCTCTCTGTGGCTCAGTTTCCTCATCTGGAAAAGAGTGGGGGTGGGACTTGGGGGGCTTCAAGATCCTTTCCAGTTCTAAGTTTATATCTTATGAACAATCGTACCACCCACCTCACAGGGTAGGTGTGAGAAAAGGCCTTCAGAAACGCGTGTTATCGTGGTATATATTTCATGTCCTCAAATAGATTGTGAATTTTTACTTCAAAGAGGAAATGGCAGAGACTGGGTCATCTTCTGTGTCCCCCACAGAGCCTGGGGACCGGGCTAAGCAGAGAGCAAGTGCTTAATAAATCCCTGTCAGCTGAATGGGGAAAAAAAACCCCGTGTATGAGGGGGAAGGGTGTAAACAGCGCCATGGATTAGAGCAGGGTGGGGAACCTGCAGCCTAAGGCCGAATGTGGCCTTCTCCATCCTTATAAAGGCCGCGCTTAAGGATTGAGAAGGTGGTCTTAAGACCACAGGTCCCCCACCCCTGGACTAGAGTGAGATGTTTGGGAAGAACTTTGCAGTAGAAACATTAGCTTTTTGGGTAGGTTAGTGATTTGGAAGGCTGGAGGCAGCCCCCTTCCCTGGGAAGTGAGGAGCAGGGAAGGCTTTTCAATCAGGTGGGAGACTTGTCTGACCTGAAATGATTTGGCCAAGCAGAATCCCACCAG
>CM053627.1:211159891-211194865 GCA_028646595.1 Phalanger gymnotis | reverse complement strand
TTCCTTCTCCATTTCCTCATCCTCTTTCCTCTCTTCCTTCCTCTCCTCCTCCTCCTCCTCCTTTTCTCTTCCTTCTTCTCCATCTCTTCCTTTTCCTTCTCCATTTCCTCATCCTCTTTCCTCTCTTCCTTCCTCTCCTCCTCCTCCTTTTCTCTTTCTTCTTCTCCATCTCTTCCTTTTCCTTCTCCATTTCCTCTTCCTCTTTCCTCTCTTCCTTACCTCTTCTCTTCCTCCTCCTCCTCCCCTGCCCTTTGGTGAAATAAAGGCTGTCCTCTCACTGTTCTCTGTGTAGTGACCGTTTCTAACCGTGCCAGACCCGAATGGGTGGCAATGGAGGGAAGAGGAGGAGCTTGGTAGGTAGTGGTGCCAGTGGGGCTCAGCTCTCATGGCCCAGGGGGAAGTTCTGCTAAATGAATTTAATTTAACTCAGTTCAGTTCAAGAAACTTGTATCAAATGATGCCTGTGATTGGCATCAGAGATGTGACGATAGAAACCAACGGAGACCCGTTCTTAGGGGGCTCCCAGTTTAAAGAGTCTACTGGTACCCAGGGTAGAATGTGGCAAGTGCAAAGGGGGGGAATTGGAGGAGGCAGAGGTCACTTTGTCACAGAGGAGGTGGCCCTTGAGTTGGGCCTTGCAGAGGCAGAGGAGACAGACATGGTGGAGGGTGGGCAAGAGAGAGACCCCTCTTGGCATCCTGGCATCTGGGAGCAAAAGCTCGGGTAAGGCGGATTTAGAACAGAGAGTTCAGTTTGCCCAGAGTCTGGGTCTGTTGTGTGATAGGGGGGAGACACAACAGAGTAGAGGCAAGGTGCAATCGGATGGTGGAGGGCCTCGAATGCCGGGATCGGGAGTTCAGACATTCTTCAATAGACAGCAGAGAGCCCCCCTCACCCCCCCCCAGGTCTTTGAGAAGGGGCACGACAAAGCCACATTTGCAGATTAGGAGGATTATTCTGGGAGCTGTGCGGAAGATGGATTAGAGAGGATCTCTCCTCTACTGGGCACTGGGAGACAAGTTAGGAAGCTGTTGCAATGGGCCAGGAAAGAGGTGATAAAGACTTACATTAAAATGGTGGCAGCAGGAAGATGAAGAAGGCCTTGAGCTCGTTGCGTCTCATAGCTGGAAGTCATTTAGTCTTCGTTCTGCTCCTTAGATAAATTCGCGTGAACTCTTTCCCTCTGTTGTGATGAAAATTAAAACATAACGGTATACAAGGGAAGAAAGCATTTATTAAGCACCCGCTATATGCTAGATGCTGTTGTTGCCCATTTTTCAGTTAAGGAAACTGAGGCAGACCGAGGTTTGCCCAGAGTCACACAGCGGGTATCTAAGGCCCGATTTGAGTTGTATGCTTCATTTATTTCACCTTGCTGGCTGCCTAGAAGGGACTTTAGAAAATTCAACCCCCTTGTTTACAAGTAGGGGAAATGAGGCCCAAGGAGGGAGAATAATTTGCCTAAGGCCATAGAGTTAAGAGAAGAGTCAGGATTCAAACCCAGGCCTCATCACACCCAGTCCTGCAAATTTTCCCTAACCCTGTGTTGCTATCTCCCACAGATTGTCGGTGTTGGACATGGCACTGTCAGCACTGGTGTTTGCTGCATCAGTGCACAGGGTCCCAGAGGAAAGGCCAGAGAGGCGGTCTTGGAGAGCTTGCTTGCTGGGCTCTTGTGACCGTAGTTTCCTTTTCTCCAGGATCCAATGGGCTGAAAAGCTTCCTGGAGCCCCTCCCCCTCTGTATGGTGCAAAGCATAGTGCGCCCCTTGGCATAGAGGGTATGCATATAGTATGTGCCCCGTGAAGGCAGGCGTTGGCCTCATCTAATCCTTGGATATCCCTAGAGCCTCGCTCAGTACTTTGATGTAGGGATGGCTGTTGAATGAGTGAATGAAGGAATGGACCCCGGAGGCCAGGGTTTGAGTCCCAGATCTTCTCCTTATTAATAATATGACTGGGCAAATCACACCCCCTTTCTGAATCAGGGTCACTCTTCTGCTCAGCAAACATCGGTTGCTCCCTATTACCTCTAAGATAAAAATTTTACTCTTGTATTTGCCATTTAAAGCCCCTCTTCGCCGGCTTCTTTCCGTGGTCCAGCCAGACCAGCTTACTCGCCCTCATACGCATGACATTCCGTCTCTCACCTGAGTGTCTTTGCCCAGGCGGTCCCCTCATGCTTAGACTGCACTCCCTCCCCACCCCTCTGTCTTTGAATCAGAGGCTCCGTCTACATAGAGCCTTTCCCGATGCCAGCAGCATCTGCTGGCGCCTCTCCCACCCCCCACCGCTTGGTGCTTATATTTTGCGTGCTAAAACAGACATAAGCTCCTTGAGGACGGGGCTGGCTCGCTTCTGTCTTCATCGTCTCGAGGCCCAGCGTGGCTCCTGGCGCACAGTGAGTGCTTAGCGGGTGCGCGTTGACTGACTGACTGACTGACTCTCCAGGTGGGGATAGCCCTGCTTGGGCTCTGTCCTTTGCCGGGCCGTTTGGAGGAAAGTGTACTTGTAGACGTGAATCGGCATTGGGACTGCCGCCGTCTTCAGTCGTCCTCTCGTCACAGCCAGGACCAGCCCGGCCAGCGGCTCTGGGGTCGACTGAGATAACAGGATAGTCGACGATCCCAAGAGAAATGATTCTGTGCCTGATGGTGTGTGAGGCGCCTGCCCGGGGGCCGGCGGGGGGCAGCGGGCACGGCGTGGTGCGGTTCTTTCACAGATGTCGTGTGACCTTGGGCAAGCGCCTTGCCTTTTCTGAGCCTCAGTTTTCACGCTTGGAAAACGGGGAGTTCAGCTAGAAGGGCTCCTCAGGTCCCTTTTGGCTCCGCGCGGCTGTATCAGGAAATTGCATTGCTGTTCTGTGACTATCCGTCTCCCCCTTGGCGTCCAGCCCAGGGCCCGGTAATTCATAGGATCAGAGGCCCAGATCTGGGAGGAGCCTTGAGGCCATGGAGTTTAGCCTCCTCTCTTTGCAGAGAGGGAAACTGAGGCCCAGAGACATGAAATGACTGGCCCAAAGTCACACAGGTTGTGTCAAAGGAAGGATTCGAACCCGAGTCCTCTGACTCCAGAGATGGGATTCCTTCCACAGTACCAAGGAGCATCCGCTGAGATGATACATATGATGTAGTTTATAAGCCTTGTATTAGTTATTATTATAAAGCACCTACTATGTGCCAGCTACTGTGCTGGGCTCTGAGCGTCCCTGCCCTCGAGGAGCTGATTCTCTACTAAGAGGAAACAACTTGTGCACTAGTAAATGAGTGCAAAATAGAAATGATGATAATGCTAACGAGTTCACATTTCTGTGGCACCACTGCTGCTACCTCTACTACGAATTAACATTCATATAGTGCCTACTGTGCGCCAGGCACGGGGCTAAGTGCTTTATAAACATTACCTCGTTGGATCCTCACAACCCTGGGAGGCAGCTACTGCTATCATCCCCATTTTACTGCTACTACTACCACCACCACCGCTATCACTACCACTACTATTAGTTCACATTTATATAGTGCCTACTGTGTGCCAGGCACTGTGCTAAGCTCTTCGCAAATATTAGGTGCCATTATGATCCCCATTTTACAGATGAGGAAACTGAGACAAACAGAGACTAAGTGACTTGCCCAGAGCCACACAGCTAATAAGTATCTGAGTCTGGATTTGAACTCAGGTCTTCCTGACTCCAGGCCTGGTAGTCTATCCACCATGTCACCTTTTGGGGGTTGAGAGAAAACTTACAAACAGGAGGATCAGAAAAGGCCACATATAGGTGGTGGTACTTGAGTTAAACCACGGAAAAAACCCCAGGGATTTCAAGAAGCAGAGAGGAAGAGAGAGAGCTTTCTAGGCAAGAGGGCACAGCTTGTGCAAAGATCCAGAGGTGGGAAATGGAGTCATGTACCGGGAACAAGTGGCCATTTTGGCTGGAACATAGAGTCTATAATGGACAGTAATGTGACATTAGTCCATGTGGTAGACTAATCAGTAGATCGATGACCTCTGCAGTGTAAGGATCCTCTTCGGCTGTGCAGATCACAATTCAGTCATTCGGGTAGTCAACAAACATTTATTAAGCGCTTACTGTGTACCAGGAACTATGCAGGAGATGCAAGGAAAGGCAAGAGAAAAATACATTCTTGCCCACATCCTCTCATAAATACCCCAATGGAGGTTCTGTCCAGTGCACATACAGGAGGTGATTGGTAAATGTTTAGAATTAAATTCTCTGAGTTGCCAGGAATAGGAGAGCCATTCTTTAAGGTGTATCTTTGAATTAGAGAGAGAGAGAGAGAGAGAGAGAGAGAGAGAGAGAGAACGAACCAGAAGCTCTCTCACTGCAGTACCAGGTATATTATATCAAAACTAAGTAGCTGGTGCTTCTCTAGGGGAAGAGTGGAATGGATTTCCCGGCATTAGCCTGGATTTCCAGGGCTTAATACCTCGACCTCTCAGAATTACACTGAGCCAAGGATTTCTCAGCTCTGTGAGGTTAGGGTTCAGCCATGGGGTTAACAGAGTTTATTTTCTCTAGGATTTACAGGTCCTGAGCCTTTGCACAGTCACCAGGGGCCACCCCGGGAACCAGTCTGTGGCAAGCCTGGGTGGAGGGGACTTTAGTGGCAAAAGTACTGGATCGGGATCAGTTTCTGCCTCTGTAAAATGGGATGAAGCGGGAAGTGGTCTAGATGGGCTCTCAGGTACCTTCTAGCTCTGGTGTTCTGGGAGTCTGGGGTTCTAGAATGTGAAGAAAGAGTTTTTCCTCAGTATCCTTATCTCCCTTTCAACAACCCCCCCAATCCCTCCATTCCCACGGCGCTCTCTTGTTCTCTCCTCAGTGCCCTTGACCCCACAGCAATGCCCCAGGCACGCCCTCCCTGTGGGTCGCGTCTTCTTCAGCATTAGGCCTGTCTGGTCCTTTCCAAGGCTGGCTTCTGGCAAAACTGTGAAAGAGGAACTAACTATAAACTCTTAGCATTTTGCTTTAGAGCTTGATGGGCACCTATTCCAACCCTGTCATTTTACAGATAAAGAAACTGAGGCCCAGAGAAGTTAGGTGACTTATCTAAGGTTATAGAGACATTAAGTGGCAAATATGGCCTTTAAACCCAGATTCCCAGACTCTTTCTACTACATAGAACTGCCTCCCTTCTCTTACTCCCTGCCCTGCTTCCTTCCCCTTAACACCTCCAATTTGGGTCCCTTCCTTATGAGAATCTGCTTTCAGAAAAAGTCCCATTTTGGCTCAGTAGATGAGGCAGCTGACACGGACTAGAGAGAGATCATTTGTTCTTGCTCATTCTTTCCACTCATGTCTGACTCTTTGTGACCCCATTTGGGGTTTTCTTGGCAAATATCCCAGAGTGGTTTGGTTCATTTTCCAGATGAGGAAACTGAGGCAAGCAGGGTTAAGTGACTGGCCCAGGGTCACACAGCTAGGAAGTGTCTGAGACTAGATTTGAACTCAGGTCTTCCTGACTCCAGGCTCAGCGCTCTATCCCCTGCACTACCTGGCGTCCCAGAGATCACTTAGAAACCTCTTTCTTTTATAAAGCAACGTAATTGAGGCTGAAAGAGAGAAAATGACAGGGCCTAAGATCCACTGTGGCAGACTGCAGCAAATCCAATGCTTCTTCCTCTGCACCATCTGGCAAACTCATTGGTACTTGGGTATAAAGAAATGACTGGTAAGATTAAATGTGTTACACCTGAACGGGGAGACGTTGAGGGCACAGATCACTTATTTGGCCCAAGCCAGAAGAATGAGGTTTTTCCGATGGCATTTTCATCATTTCCAAGCCAGTTTGGGGATGGGTTTGGGTGAAAAGGAACCTTCCTAACCCAGTCAAATCATATCGAAGAGCCCTCTGTACTCTTAAGAGTGACACTATGGCCTATGTCCCATGTCCCCAGGGATTTGCTCTCTACTAAGTGACAGCTGAAACAGATTTGAGCAGGACCGATGGAAATAGATTAATTTCCTAGGGACCTCCTGAAGATAGCACTTTGAGCCCAAAGGAATCTGAGAATTCTTGGGTGTCAGACACAGGAAGACCATCTAGTCCAACCCTTTTATTTCACAAGAAAGCGACACGACTCACCCAAAGTCCCAGATATCCTGACTCCAGGACCAGTATTCTTTCTACGATATCACGAATCCCAGAAGTGAAGGCTTCCTGACCCACCCCCATCCCACTCTGTCTCTTAGGGCTTCCCAGTCCCCCTTCTCCCCCTTTCCCCATTGCCATTCCACTCAGGAGGCAGAATGCCTTCCCATGGGATTCTAAGAAGGCTTAGAAAAATTGTAGCCCACCAGCAGAGCTTCCAAAATGTACATTAGCCCCATCCCTCTCCAGGGAAACACAGCCCTGTAAAGTAGCTTTAGATTGAAGCCTCTGGGAATCAAATGCCCAGGCACCTAAACCCAAGAAAGGCAGACAGTGATGTTCAGGGGGAGCCTGGCCTGAGACCAGCGCAGCATCCTTCTTCCAAGGTCCCTTCTGCCCTATCCACCTCCCTCCCGCTTTGGGAGACTGCTGGAGGGCTCGGCATGCCGAAGTTGGAGTTGGAGACCTCTGTACTCTTGAATCCTGACTCCGATATTAAGTAATTATGTGACCACGACCGGGTCACTGAACTTTTCTGGGCTCCAGTTTCATCATCTTGAAAATGAGAATAATAAAACTTGTCCTACCAACGTCACGGAGACAGTTGCTCAGAAAGCTCATTGTTGATAGTAAAGGGATAGAGGTGAGATCTATATTTTTATTGGTCTAGGAAATTCCCCTCTCCCAATGCAGACGGGCACCTCTGCAATTTACAGACTTTCCTGGGAGTGGGATGTGAATCCTTGGTTTCCTGGCTTCAAGGACAGCCCTCTGCCAATTGCCTCTCTGTTCACAATAAATCTCTCTAGAAATGCGAGCTTTTAGGATTACCTGGCACTCTCCCCCTCACCACCTAGCCATCAAAGAGTGTGCCCAGCCCTGGGCTAGGCATTGTATGTGAACATAGGGAATTAGGAGACACGATCCCTGCCCTCCAGGACCTAGGCAACACACACAGCTAGGACCTCATGTTATATATGGATGTTAAGTTAGTGACCAATGGCCCAAGAATCCAGAAAAGGGAGGCATTTCTGTGGGTTGGGCTGGTGTTTCAACAACCTTGCTAGCAGTTACTGTGGCTGTGTAAAACCAACAACAACCAGCATACAGAGCGCTGCAAGCCCAGGTTCTTTTGATCTGCTTTACTAAGGAAAGTAACATTAAGGGGTTAACAAGCTTACTTTAATTCAGCATACAAATGCCATTCACTTAGTTCAGGGGGAAAAGTAGGGTGAAGTGACTTGCCTAGGATTGTACCGTTAGCGTCTGAGGCCAGATTTGAACCTGACTCTAGGCTAGGCTCTCTATCCACTGCACTTCCTAGCTGCCCCAGAGTATCAGGTATCAGACTGTACTTAAGGATACCTGTGGGCTCTATATTGACTTAGAAAACCATACATGTTTATATATTTCTTACTAATAGTCATAATAACTTTTACATGGCACCTACTGTATGCCAACTACTGCTCTAAGCCCTTTACAAATATTCTCTCATTAGATCTTCCCAATGACCCTGGGAGGGGTTTTACAGATGAGTAAATTGAGGCAGATAGAGGTTAAGTGACTTGCCCAAGGTCACACAGCTAATAAATGTCCAGGGCCAGATTTAAACTCTCATCTTCCTGACTCTAGGCCCAGTGCCCCTCCTCTTCCTTCTGATTAAAGTCAGACAGGAACGATATTTTAATAGGGTTCTGGCCGCAGCTGGGAGTGTTGTGGACTTTGGGTTCCATGTATTTGATGCTTCTGCTCTAGCGTCTCTTCCGTTTCTAAATCCACGGTCCTGTGAACTTGGGAGTCCTGGGAGCTGAGTTTGAATCCTCGCTTTGCCACTTCCTACCTGTGTGACTTTGGGAGTCTGGACCTCAGGTATCCTTATCTGTAAAGTGAAGATTTGGTGACCTCTAAGATCTCTTCTGTGTCTCAGCCGATTGTTTAAGGCCCTTCTATCAGCTAGCATCTCACACAAATGTATGAGGATAGTGTGGGTGCGTGTGCGTGCATGTGTGTGTGCATGCGTGCATGTGCGTGTGTGTGTGTGTGTGTGTGTGTGAAGGAGGAGGTCCTACCTCTGAGCATGGCTGGGATCTTTCTGCACTCAGTGAGCTCGAGGCAGGAGTCCTTGGCAAAGCAGGTTGAAGCTGATGGCCCTGCCCCTGCCAACCTCATTTCTCCTTACCACTCAACGGGGATTCCTGTCTCCAGCTCAATGATCAGAATCTCTTTCCTGACTCTGCCAGCTGGGCTTCCTGGGGTCCATTTCCTTCATTGAGGATGTTCTCCCTTGGCCTGCTCACCATTCTATGCCGTCTCTTTCTGATATCAGTCTTCTGTGAGCTCCCTCCCCCAGAACTAGGACCGCTCTTTTAATATGGGGCCCTTGGTATATACAGAGCTGGCACCATGTTCATTAAAGAAGGGGGAAGGAAGGGAACACACATTTATTAAGTACCTACTGTGTTCCAGGCACAATTATTATCTCACTGAATTCTCACAGCAATCCAGGGAGGTAGGTGCTGTTATTATCTCCACTTTACAGTTGTGGAAACTGAGGCAAATAGAGGTTAAATGACTTGCTCAAGGTTGCATAGCTAGAAAGTGTCTGAGGCTGGATTTGAACTCAGGTCTTCCTGATTCCCGGTCCAGCGCTCTATCCGTTTTGCCATCGGCTGCCTCTAGAGACCGTTAAAATGCCATTGTCCGTGTTGTTGGCTTGGCCTCGTATCTTGAGTCCCCCATCAGACTGAGAGCTCCCCGGATGGGGCAGAATCACCACTCTTAAGGAGGTACCCATAGGATAGGAAGACAGTCACTTCCCCATAGAACAACAACCAGTCTACTGAGGGAAACAATTGCTGCTTCTCTCTCTGATAGAGGAGACTCAGTCTTGGCTCTCAGGGTACTCCCAGCCCTGATGGGGGAGATAGCTCCCACCGATGGGGGTAATCCAGTCCTTACTCTCAGAAGGCTCCAGTTCTAATGGGGGAGACACAATCCCTGATGCCAAGGCAAAAGCAAACGGGACAACAGTGTCCCCCATAGTTCCCTGGTCTGCCTTCCCCATCATCTTGCTTCTTTAGGGAGGGCCATTCAGGTTCTGGCTGTCTCTAGTCTTCAACCACAGAACATCTGTACCCTGGGTCCAGTAAGAGTGCTGCGGGGTCCTGAAGATCCTCTAGGAGAGCCAACAAGACCTTCTGCCAGCGTGTCCTGTATGCTCTGGAGGCTCCCCGTGGCCCCCTGCACTTCCTTCCACTCCTCCTGCCCCCTTGCCCACAGACCCACTGTAGTCTTTCCTGGCACCTGACAAGGTTTCTTAAAGAACATTTCTCTGCCTGTTGGATTAATTGCCACTAATAGCTTGGCAGGAGGAGATGATGCTATAATCATCTCAGTCAGGGGTCCCTTTGTAAGGCAATATGCCCGGGAATTTTTCCTGACCTTTCCCAAGCTATATTGGGAGGAGTGCACATTTGAACATGTGTGCGAATGTGAGTGTGTGTGTATTTGTGTATAGAGAAGGGGTTGTATGCTATTGGAGATCAGTGGCCGTGAAATTTTCCTGGAACTGGAGCAAATGCAGTGAGTTCTTTACCAAGTTAAATTCTGCTTCAGTTGATGTGTGTGCGTGTGTGTGTGTGTGTGTGTGTGTGTGTGTGTGTGTGTGCGCGCACGTGCACGTGATAGGGCTCTTGTTAAATCTCTCTGTGCTTTCCATCCTAACTCTTATTCACCCAACTTTCCATCTCCCATTTGCCCACCCAACCCCCTTCCCTGTCTTCCCCCAAATGGTGGCCAGGGGCTTCCTTATCAAATCTTGCCCGGTTATCTCCTCAACATCTCCTATGTCTATTTCCTTCTCTCCATTCACCCAGCCACCACTGCAGGTCAGGTCCTCATCACATCTCCCTTGGACAACCCCAATAATCTCCTCTGTCTGTCCCCTCTCCAGTCCATCCTTCACACAGACGCTAAACCAGCATTCCTAAAGCGTGTCGCTGCCCAGCTCAAGAGGAGCCAGTGGCTCCCACTGACCTCCAAGATCAAATATGAATTCCTGTCTTGCCATTTGGCCTCCGTCCGCTTGCGTTGCAGGTTTATCGCACATGACTCTCCCTCAGGAGCTCTACTGTCCAGTCAAATGGGTCTATTGGATGTTCATGATATTCCATTTCCCACCTCTATGCCTTTGCACACACCGTGCCCCCGTGGAGAGAGGAACACATTCTCTTCCTCACTTTCTTTAAGGGTTACCTCAAGCGCTCCCTCCTATACAACTCTGACCCCCAGCCTCCATTTACTAGCGCTCTTCCATCTGAAATTATTTTGTTTTTACTCATTTGGGTTCAAGTCATTCGCCCTCAATTGAAAGCATCGTCCTTAAGAACAGGGACATTTTTATTTTTGCGTTCATATTCTTAGTGACCAGCGCATCATTGGTATGCCGATCAGCGAATGAATGCATGAATGAATGAATGGGTGAACAAGTCAAGAGATAAACTGAACATGGGAGTGGTAGGTATAGGATGAGGGGCATTAGGCCAGGTGCCTGATTAGGTTTGGAAATAACTGGAACTCGTGTCATTTTTCTAAGGAAAGCATTACAGAGAGGACAGGTGATAGCAATGAACTCCATTCCCTCTCCTCCCTTGGCCACCGTTTGGGTGGAGACAGGGAAATGGGGTTGGTGGGAGATGGCAAGTGGGGTGGATAAGAGTCAGGATGGAAAAGATTAGGAAGGGGGCGAGGACATGAGGAAGGATGGGAGGTGGGATACATGGACGGATTTTGGGGGATGGTGTGATTAAGGAGGTGGACTGTGGGAAGCTGAACGGGAGGACGGGAAGATGTGGAGAGAGGGTGAGAGAGCCGGTGAATGAGGAGAAAATGGAGAAATAGAAGGAATTGGAATACGTTGGTGGGGAGGCAGGGTGGAGTGGTCAGAGAGAAAGATAAAAGGCAAATGCTACATATAGTGTCTGGGAACCTTGGACACCTCTTGACATCTCAGAACCCTCCGGAAGGTGCTTTCCTTACACCCCGCCCCAAGAAAGAGGTGAGACAAGGGTTAGACCTTTCCTTCCCCGACCAGCATCCCAGCTGCAGAGCAGGGGGAGCTATAGCAGCCCGAGGAGAAGGATGGTATTCTTAGCCCTTGCGGCGGGTAGAGCACTGGGTCTGAAGTCTTTGGGTTTGAATCCTGTGCGACTCACTCGCTGTGTGACCCTGGGCAGGTCACTTCTGTGGGCCTCACTTTCTTTCTCTGTAAAATGAGAGAGATGACTTGATACCTCGAAGATCCCTTTCAGCTTGAAATCTGTGATGCTATGATCTGTCTTTTCTCTCCTGTCTAATAAGAACGGTAGTATTAATAATAAAGGCACACAGGAATACAACCCTTTACAGTTTAGAAAGCGTTTTTCTCCCCACAGGCCCAGAGACAGGAGGTTCTCTGTGCTCGTGTCTCTTGTTGGTGGCAGAGTGAGGACCAGAACCAACTCCTGTGACTGCCAGCCTGGCGTTCTTCTCCCCGCGCCAACGTGCCTTTCTATCCAAACGGCCCCCTTGCCATCCTCTTGGCTTCTCCAAGCCCTGCCTCGTTTTCTTTCCTGTTCTTTCTTTTGAGCCCTCGGCCAGCTTGCGTTCCGCTCCTGGGCTGTAATTAGGAGCCAGGTTCCTTCGCTTGGCTTCCACGAGAGCAATTAGCTCACTTCCTGTGTTTCTGTAACAACGGGCTTGTCAATTTCTGGCTAATGAGCCACGGGGGAGGTAAGACTATCTCGTTCCACGGGCGAGGACGCATCTCAGGGCTCCTGCTGGATCTCTCATCTTCCCTCAGTGGGCCCGCCTTCCTCCTGGACCACGGAGGCCCCCGCCACCCTGACCCCTGCAGCGTCACTTTCAGTCTGTAGGCCGGGGAATCAGGGCAGAAGAAGCAGCCGGGGCCGACCCCTGACCCACCATGCCGTTAGCTGTGGCCTCCTGCCTCCCGATGCCGCTCCCTGTGTCCTTTGACTCAGGAGGTGGCAGCCCTGTGAGGACGGCAGAGATTATCCTCCTTCCAGATGAGGAAACCCAGGCCCGGGGAGGGGATGAGGTCACCTGAGGAATCGGTGGCAAAGCCACGACCGCGTTCCCCGGAGTTATCGACGTGAGCGGCCCAGAAGCAGACAGCTGCAGATGGAGCTGGAAGGAGTCCAGCACCCTCGTTTTTGTAGATGAAGTAATGGAGGCCCCAGGGAGGTCAGCTGACTTGGAAGGACCCCTCCTCGCCCCCTCCCCAAGCCCCCACCCCCTTTTCCCTCTTCCATAGCAGTGGAAGTCCCCAGGGTCCAGCAAGGCAGAGCCAGGTCTAGACAGAGTGTTTGTGGGGATGGAGGCGGGGATGGGAGAGATTGCTGCCCCCTTCCTCTACGATGTCCGCTATCAGAGATGGCAATAAGATTCCTTATTATTAACTTATAAGCTCTCCGAGGGAAAGAACTATATTCCTTTCATCATTTTATCTGTCTAATAAGAGCTAACTTTTTTTTTAGAAAGTCTTATTTATTTATTTTAATTTTGTTTTCACCATTCACTTCCGTAAGATTTTGAGCTCCAAATTTTCTCCCTATCGCTCCCTTCCCCCCACCGTGATACAGGCTCCGCATATGCATTCATATCAAACATATTTTCACATAAGTCATATTGCAGAGAAGAATCAGAACCAGTGGGCGAAGCCACAAGAAAGAAGAAGCAAAAAAAGGAGAGAGAGCAAACAGTATGAATGGCTAGCAGTGAAATAGTGCCTACTATGTGCCAGGCACTATGTTAAGACAAATTTTACAAATATTATCTCATTTGATCCTCACAGCAACCCTGGGAGGGAGGTGCTATTATTACCCCATTTTACAAAGGAGGAAACTGAGGCAATTTGAACTCAGAACTTTATTTCTCTTTCTCTTTCTTTCTCTATCCCTATCTCTTCCTGTTGGAACCAGGATTCAAAGTAGGCCTTCTGGCTCAAAGCCTGTACTATATACTAGGGAGATAGTAGCACAGTATCTTGCATTTTTTTTTTTGGTCCGGGCCTGTGATTTAATCAGTGTAGGAGATTTTCAATTAACAGTAGATGAAAAGACCTGGAGGTCAGGAAGACCCGGTTTCAAATCCCTTCTCAGAAGTTTATGAGCTGTGTGACCCTGGACAAGTCACTGAAACTCTCTGAGCCTTGGTTTCCTCCTCTGTAAAAAGAGGAGAAGGGGTTAGACACAAAAGTCAGTTCCAAGTCCAAAGCATTTAAGTTCCTAGTATGTGCCAAAGCCCTGTACAAACTCACTCCAGTGATGCAGATGGGCAATTAGTTGTAACTTAATGACTTAATAGGGTTGTCTGGCAGTACTGAGAGCTTTAGGGACCTTCCCCGAGTCACATAGCCAGTTATGTATCAGTCAGGATTTGAACCCAGTTCCTGCTGTGTCCAAGGCTGGCCCTCTGTTGTACTACGTCTCACATACGGTAGATATTTAATAAATGTTTGTAGAATTGAATTTTTGAATTGAACCCAGGGCATCCAGAGCCAATCCCCTGGCAGTAGCTTTTCTGAGTTGGCGTTGGCCCTGGCCTAGGAGAGCCAGAGAGGCTGCTAAGTGATGAGAGGCAGGGGAGGCCTTGCCAGAGAGCTTAGGAAGGAAAGAGGGAGGGAAAGACGGGGGATCCCTGCTAGGGACAAAGGTAGGTAGGAACAAGGAGGCGGGATGGCAGGATGAGAATTGACGAGTGCTGCCTGGAAGGCCCCACTATTGAAAAATGGATTATCCAACACCCAGATTAATGGGCTTTCATTTTGCTAAACATCTGTCACCGTTAGTCCTGGATAGCGAGCGTGAAATTGGTTTTGACTGTGGAGAAGCGTGGACCTGGTGGGCTATGTGACTTACATGCCAACTGGCTGGGCCAGAGCTGCCAGGACAGGGGTCCAGGGCCGCTGAGCCTGATGGTCAGCCCAGGAGAGGAAGGAGGATCAGGAGACCAGAGAGAGAGGAAGGGACACAGAGAGCCTGGGAGCAGTGCTGGGATCTAGCCGCTGGGCATGGGAGGAGTTTGGGCAGTGGTGGGCACTGGCAGAAGGTTCCCATTCATTTCGATGGGCATTTTTTCTATTTGTAAAGTATTTAAGCACAGCGCTTGACACATAGTAAGCATTATATAAATGCTTGTTCCATTCCCTTTCTCTCCATTTATGGAGCATGTCACCCATTATGTGCCCAGCCTTGTCTGTGCCAGGTACTGTGGGAGATACAGAAGGATAAAGCCCAGCATACTTACAGAATAATGGAATTTGAGAGTTAGAAAGCCCACTGTCTAGTCCAGGGGTGGGGCACCTGCAGCCTCGAGGCCACATGTGACCCTCTAGGCCCTCAAGTGTAGCTTTTTGACTGAATCCAAATTTCACAGAACAAATGAAGTTTGGATTCAGTCAGAAAGCTGCATTTGAGGACCTAGAGGGCCACATGTGGCCTTGAGGCTGCAGATTCCCCACCCCGATCTAATCCAAGCTGTAGAAAGAATCCCCACTACAACAAAGAGCCTTGACTTGGAGTCAAGAAAACCTGAGCTCAACTCCTGCCTCACACACTTACTAGCTGGGTGAGTTTGGGCGAGTCACTTAACCTCTGCCTCAGTTTCCTCATCTGTAAAATGAGGGGAATGAATTTGTTGACCTTTAAGGTCCTTTCCAGCTCTAAAAAATCTGTGATTCTCTGTGTTCTAGAAGCAGGATACTCGATTAGTTGTAATCTAGCTTTTGCTCGAATGCCGCCATCAAACGGAAACCTGCTACCTTCCAAAGAAGTCCTTTTCTCTTTTGCATAG
The DNA here is from genome assembly GCA_028646595.1 of Phalanger gymnotis. Classification (NCBI taxonomy): domain Eukaryota; kingdom Metazoa; phylum Chordata; class Mammalia; order Diprotodontia; family Phalangeridae; genus Phalanger; species Phalanger gymnotis. The sequence goes on along the minus strand of CM053627.1, from coordinate 211,179,903 downwards.
TTTCATAACATTGGACTTTGAGGCCTAGGTTTGAATCCTGGTCCCAATACTAACCTTTGATAAATCACTTCTCCTCTCTGGTTCTCAGTTTCTTCACTTATAAAATGGGGCACGAATACTTGTGTCACCTCCCTAGGAGGCCCGTTGTGATTCGGTACTTTTCCATAGGATAGAGCATACTAGGAATGTGAGTTGTTGTTAAGGCCAAATCTTTGCCCCTGGGGGGTTTATAAGCCTGGCATTTAAGAAAAGGACAAAGGACCAGACCGGAGAATGAAAAATAAAGCCCTAAACTTAACATCATGTGCTGTCTTAGCATGTGCATTGCAGACTGTACATGCCATGGAGAAGGAGTCAGGAAAGAGAGAGATTGCTGAGGGTGGAATTAGTCATGGAAGGCTTCTCGGAGGACGTGGATGCTTCTGAGACCCATGGGTGCCTTAGACTTTGAGAGGGTGGATGGGGATGGATGAAGAGGTCCTGGCTGCTCTTGCCCTTCTTGTCTCCAGGAGTGCAAGAAGAATTTGGGGTCCCAAGAAATATTAATAACAGACCAGACCTGTGATTTCATTGATATAGAGAACTCCCATATGAGGACACTCCCTCCACTAATGCAGTTCAGTACTATCTCTACAAGTGAGAGTCTTAGAGATAGATTGCCTAGGTCACTGAGAGGCTTTCAGAGCCTGTGTGTGTCAGAGCTGGGATTTGAAATCAGGTTTTCAGGGCTCTTAATGCTACTTCCTTATTGACTACGTTATATCGCTTCTCGTTTGTGTGTGTGGGGGGGAGAGGGAGGGAGGAGGGAGAGAAAGAGAAAGAAGGAAGAAGGAAGCAGAGAGAATGAGAGAGGGAGAGAGACAGAGAGGAAGAGAGAGGGAGAGGAGAAAGAGAGGGAGGGAGAGAGAAAAAGAGAGAGAGAATGAGAGAGAAGAGAAAGGGAGGGGAGAAAGAGTAGAGAAGGAGAGAGGACAAGAAAGGGATAGAGAAAGAGAGAAGGAGAGAGAGAGTGAGAAGAGAGAAAGAGGGAGAGGAGAGAGAGGGAGAGGAGAGACAAGGAAGGAGAGTGAGAGGGAGAGAACAAGAGAAAGAAGAGAAAGGGAGAGAGAAAAAGGGAGGAGGAGAAAAAGAAGAGAGAAAGGGAGGGAGATCGAGAGGAGAGCAGGGGAGGGAGGGAGGGAGAGAGAGAGAGAGAGAAGAAGAAGAGGAAGAAGAAGAGGAGGAGGAGGAGGAGACTAGGAGGGAGACAGTGAAGGAGACAGAGTTCAGATATGTGATTTCACCTGTGTAAGAAACTTGGGACGTGGCTGGAACCTCTAAGAACTCATTACCTTAGAAAGTTGCCTGTGACTCAGAAGACGTAGGAGATGAAGCCCCTGATTCTTCTCCTTCAGTCACAACAGGGACGCCTTCAGTAGAGCATTTTACACTGTTAAAAAGCACTTTCTCACCGCTGTCTCAGCTGGTCCTCATGTCAATCCTGAAAGTACTATCAGTTTCATCTTATAGAGATGGGACCTGAGAGCCAGATGAGGGAAGTGGCTTGCCCACAGTGAGGGGCACACAGTGAATCAGTGTGGCAGAGGTAGAACCACAACCTGCTGGGTCTCCGCTCTTCCAACTGAAGGTTGTTTTTTCTATTACAGCTCACTGTCCTTCCCCTCTACCCTTCATGCCGTTTTCTTGAAGTTTATCCAGGGGAACCTTTCTGAGAATACAGATTTTCTTTTACCAAGTATAGATGAAGAACCCGTGGGCCCCAGGATCACTCTATGCCTGTGTCTCTTTCCATCTCTCTCCTTCCTTCCTTCTTTCTTTCTTTCTCTCTGTCTCTCTCTGTATCTGTCTCTCTGTCTCTGTCTCTCTCTCTCTGTCTCTCTCTCTCTCTCTCACACACACACACACCACACACCCACACACCCCCCCAATTCCCCTGAGTACAGAAGGCCTGTGGCAGCCCAGTCTCTGAGAGAAGGGGCCCCTTTTTCTCTTTGCCATCTCAACCATCTAATTCAGTCCATTCTATTAAAATGGTTACTAAAAGCTCACCATGCGCAAGGCACTGGTGGAGTATAGAGTGACAAGTCAGGACAGTATTCTCATCTGTAAAATGCCATGATAACACCTGCACTGCCCACCTCAAAGGGCCGTTATGGAGACAGGCTCCGTAATCTTGAAAGTCCTATCGAGGCGGGGTAAGAGACGCACTGATACAGTGATTTAGAATGCCAGCGAGTGTTCAGGAGAGATCAGAGAGAGTGGTTGGCGGGTTTGAGGAGGGGGAGATCATTACTGGCTGAGGAGATGGTACCCGGGCCGGACCTCGATGGATGTTAGGAATATCAGACAGGAGACAGAATGGGGCATGGGCATGGGGTGGGGTGGGTGGCGTACCCAAGGACGCCGAGGAAGGCGAGGGCAGAGTGGCCATGGGGAGCGATGATAGTAGCAGCGTTTATATGGGGCTTTGCAAGGTTGGAAAGTGCCTTACGAATATGATCCCCATAACCCTGGGAGGTGGGTGCTATTATCCCCATTCTATGGATGAGGAAACTGAGGCAGACTTGCCTAGGATCACACTGCTAGTAGTTGTCCGAGGCTAGATTTGAACTCAGGTGTTCCCGACTTCAGGCATCTATATCAGCCACGGTTCCACCTAGCTCATGGTCCAGTTGGGCTGAAGCCAGCTGTGTACAAAAGGAAGGATCGTGGGAGGTAGGTTGGAGCCAGACCTCGGAGGGCCCAGCATGCCAGAGGAAGGGGCTCGTATTTTATTTAGTAGAGAAATAAGAGCCATTGAAGTTTTGTTACCTCTCCTCCTGTCCTCTTGCCTGGGCCTCCCATCCCTCATTCCAGAACCTAATCGGTAATCAATCGACATTTATTAAGTGCCTTCTATGTGTCAGGCACTGTGCTAAGCACTGGGGATGCAGAGAGAGGCAAAAGACAACCCTTGCCTTCACGGAGCTTACGATCTAAGGGCTCGATTATTTCCTATCATGCGCCAGCGTTACTCTCCCGCCCTCTCCCTCCTGGCCGTTCTATTTGGCAGGGACGTGGTCATTAATGACGTTTCGGAGAGCCTGATCAGTAGAACGGTGGGGGCTGATGCTGGACTCAGGGGGCAGGAAAAGGAATCTAATTATCCCTAATTCTGATTAACCTGCGGAGTTAGACTCCAGAGAACTTCCCTTTTGAGCCTCTGACACAGAATAGAGAAGGTGGAGGCCGAGCCTCAGAAGCAGGAAGACCTGGATTTTTTTTTAAAGGCAGTTGAGGTTAAGTGACTTGTGAACTCTGAATAAGGAGGCTTGATTACAACAGACTTGTAACAGTCAATCCATAAACTAGCATTTATTAAGCACCTAGTGTATACCTGAAGTGTATACAATGACCAAATAACAGTCCCTGAATCGAAGGAGGCTTGGATAGTCAGAGAAGGCTTTGTGAAGGAGGAGGGGGACACACATTTAGTTCTCAGAGGCTAGATTTGAACTTGAGACTTCCTGATTCCAAGTCCAACATTAGTTGCCTCAATAGACACTCGGGCTGAATTAAATTGAGTTGACTCCCCAGACCTCAGAGCCTCTTGCTCTCTCCTCCTAACACCCCAAACCTAATTCCTCATCAGACTCAGCCTGGGAACCCTTGCCGCTAGCCTGTGGTTACCCCCAACCAAAGTCCACCCACAACAGTTGTCCCTCCAAAGAAGTGGAAAGGTGACAAATATACAGAGAGATCGGGAGCATTGCTGAGCTGGAGGCTGGACTGGGTATAGGGGGACTCAGTGTGTGCAGAACTGGACCCAGCTCTGAAGGTTTAAAATTGTGTGTTATTTATCGCTTGTCTGTGTGAGGCTTTGAGCCCACTCCTGTCTCAAGGGACAACTGTGTACCTATGAGCCCTGGAGAGCAGCATTTTCTGGCCTTATAAATATGTGCATTTATAAAAAGGAGAATGAAAAATGTCTCATTATACTGCCTTTTGTGTGTTGTGCCCTAGGCAGTTGCTTCTCTTGTTTACCCCTAGGTCCCCCTCTGCTCCCAAGCTCCAGAGGAGACTGAGGCAGGCTGTGGGAATGGAGGTGGACGTGGAGAGCAGAGGGCCGGGTTGGCCTCCCTCTTTCCTCTTATACTCAGTCGCTTACGTTGTAGGTTTTGCCCTAATAACATTTCTCATATCTTTCTCTTCTTTTCTGTTCCCCTGCTGCCACCCTGGAACAGGTCTCTACTTAGCCCCGCCCTGGCAATAACCCTTTAGTAGCTTAGGTCTTCTTATCTTCATTCTCTTCCCACTCCAGGAGGGAGGGAAGGGAAGAAGCATTTATGTAGCACCTGCTCTGTACTAAACACTTTGTAAATATTATCTCACTCGAGATCAATAAATCAATGCCTGTTGAAATGGCTTGGAACTGATCGTATCTACGCCACCTCCCACCGCCTGCCACTGCCCCCCAGACTCCTTCCAGGCCTGTATCTCCCATCAGCGATCAGTGTCACCCTCGCGTTCTTGGTCCTCTGGCCAGATTAGATAGAGATACATCTATTTATAGATATCGTGCTCTAGATATAGACAGATGAATAAATATTTATATGTAGATATATGTGTAAATATAAAAATTATGTTTGATATACAGTTACGGAGACAGACACATCTATCTCTACAATGTTAGTGTACTGTGTGCTATACAGAGTACGTACTATATTAACATATATAATTAGATTATATGTAATCTAACATATACTATATGTTATGGTATAACAGTGTAATATATGATATAAATTTATTAGATATACTATATAGAGATCTATAGATCTCGCCTACCTGCCAGGGTCGTTTTAAGGATCAAATGAGATTATATGTGTATGTTTGTGTGTGTGTGTGTATATGTATATATACACATGCACACATATATACATACAGATACATATATGTATATATACATGCACACACCTATATTATGAAATTATAAATTATAATATAACACAATATAATGTTATATCATAATACTATTATGTAATATAATATATAATATGTATTATATGATAATATAAAATTATAAATTACATATTATACTATATTATTATTATTATTATATAGATCTATATCTCATTTGACCCTCACAACAACTCTAGAAGGTAAGTACCATTATTATCTTCATTTTACTCTTGAAGAAACTGAGGCAAACAGGTTAAGTGACTTGCCCAAGGTCACACAGCTAGTAAGTAGCGAAGTGAGGTGTGAACTCAAATCTTCTTGACTTCAGGCCCACCACCCTATCCGCTGCACCACCTCATACCCTCCTGTACATGCCAATCCATCCTTCACACCATTCTGAAAATAATCTTTGTGCGTGGCTCTCACGATGTCACTCCTGTGATCAAACACGTTCAGTGAGTCCCCATCGCCAGGCAAATAAAAGGAGTTATGATTTCCTGGTTTTCAAGGCCCTCTGCCGTCTCAAGCGCTTCCCCTCCATGTCCTCCACACTCCAGCTGGACTGGTCCGTTGTCCCCCAAAGATCCTCTCGTCCCCTCCCGTAGATTCTGCTCCCTGTACCTGGAATGTTCCACCTTCCCCCCTCTTCGTCTTACCTATTTAGGATACCTTTAAGGATAACTTAAATGCTCCTTGCTCCATAGAGCCTTCCATGGTTTCTCCCTCACTCCCACCTGACTTGGTAATGATTTTCCTTCTCACACTTTGCAGACCGTTCCCCCCCCCCCACCTTTTAACTGTGTTTAACCTTATGATGTCTTGTGTTATGATCTGCAATTGTGTCTTAGTCATTCAATGGATTGTAAGTTTCATGAGGGTTAGGACTGAGAATTCGCTAATTTCATATCAGTCAGTTAATGAGCATTTATTAAGTACCTACTATGTGCCAGTCACTGTGCACTCTTTCATTCAACAAGTATTTTGTGAACTACCTACTACGTGCCAAGCCACATGCTAGGTACTAGGGGACACAAAACCACTACGGAGATAGCCTTGACTCTCAAGAAGGAGGAAGCAACACAACACAGAAAAGTCCATCAAATGTACGCAGAGTACATGCTAGGTAACTTGCAGGGTGGGTGGGGTGAAGATAGGCTTTCTCTAGGAGACTGAGCTGAATTTTGAAGGCCGCTCAGGAGGAGGCGGAGGGCGCGTGGTCCGCAAGTGGGAACGCCGGAGCGAATGAACGAATGAAGAGAGGGGGTCCGCTCTGAGGCCCTGGAGCCTTCTCTCATGCTCTCCCTCCTCTTCCCCAGCTGTACATCCAGACAACGACGCTGACGGTCTCGGTGAGCCTGAGCGCCTCCGTGTCCCTGGGGATGTTGTACATGCCCAAGGTCTACGTTATCCTCTTCCACCCTGAGCAGAACGTGCCCAAACGCAAGCGAAGCCTCAAGGCCGTGGTCACTGCCGCCACCATGTCCAACAAGTTCACACAGAAGGGGAGCTTCCGACCCAACGGGGAGGCCCGGTCGGAGCTCTGTGACAACCTCGAGGCCCAAGGTGAGCTCCCCTGCCCTGGGGCCCCAGAACGACTCTGCTCCGGGCCGAGATGTCCTGGAGTCCAGCGTCGGGAGGATAGAGGAGGAATGTGGGGCAGAGTTGGGGGGGTGCAACCCCTCCTCCTCAGACACGGCAGGATGAGGAGAAGGCTTAGCTGGGTCTGCTCAGGAGCAATGCCCCAGGGAGGGGAACCTGGTAGGAGCCCATGTGGTAATAATCTAGGCCATCTGAGGCCTCGAAGAAGGGATGGTCCAACATGGGCAGGGCTGGGTGCATGCTATGTGGTTTGTGTTTTATGGGGTAAATCTTGCCCCTGCATCAGGCATTTCCCTTTGCCCTGATATCCCTCCACTGGAGTAGCCCCTTTGAGATAAGCCACGTCTCCCAAAGACTCCCTGACAGGGGCGGATTTGGTCAAGGACTGGGCCGGCTGGTCCAGAGCATCTCTGTAGAATCACAGGGTTGTAAGGGACCTTAAACATTTTTAGTTCAGCCCCTCTAAATGGTCAGAGAGAGGACATAATTCGTCCAAGGTTACATGGCCGATTCACACTAGAATTGCGACTCCAGATTCCTGATCCGCCAGTCCTGCCCCTGTGCCGTGTTGTCTCGTTCCCTTAAAGTTTGTGTGTGAATAGTCAGGACACTCCTTCCTCACTTCCCAGGTTGTTTCAGCTGGAGCAAGTCTCGGGGGTGAGGATTAGCTCTCCCAGGCCCTTCCAGCTTCAGCGTTCTGGGTGATTCATCTCTCCCTCCAGCACTGGCTCCTTTCCCATTCAAAGCATAACAACTCACTTTGTGTGAGGCTTCATCACTTCCCAGACCACTTTCCCATTCATCATCTTATCTGAGTGCTCAACGACATCGTAGCCCTTCTGCCAGGCGGGCAGGAGTGGCATTACCCCTCTACTTTACAGATGAAGAAACTGAGCCCCAGACAAGGGAAGTGAGTTGTGCCAAATTATGCCGGTAGCCAGTCAGTGGTAGAGCCCTTGTTAGAAGCCCGGTCTCCTGGTGCCCGGCCGGGTGAATTATCTCCTATGTCCAATGCCTGAATTTTCTACTTTTCACCTTTCGGCCCTGCCTGCCTGAGAAGCACACCTTTTGACATTGCCCTCTGATTTAAGTAACATCTCCCTGATTGGAGGACCTCTCTAGTCCCGTGAAAGCCCCCCGCCCTCCAATTTAAGTTCCCATTTTCCCCTGCTCTGCCCTCCCAGAACGTCACTACAGTCCTGCTTCCCTTCTCCTGGAGCCCTGACCTTTCCCAGCAGGGATGCTCCTAGGGAGGCTCCCTCCTCTCCAGACATAATTATCCTAGGGGTGTTTCATCTTCCGTTCTCCTCATCTCAACCTCCCTAATCAAGTCAGGGGGTCCGAGTTCGAATGCCGACTCTGACGCTATCTCAGAGACCTTTATTCCACGAGGGATGGAAGTGGGAAGTGGGAGGCATTCTCAGAGAAATCTTCTGGTTGAGCCAGCTCCTTTAGCAGATGAGGAAGCCGGACACCCGAAAGGATAAGTCACTCGCTTGAGGTCTCCCAGGTCTTAGGTACTAGGACTGCTGAAAAGTCGTATAGAATGAGAGTTCTGGGCTTTGGAAGGGCTTTGGACCTGAGATTTCACTGATGAGTGCAACTCCCAACGAAGAAAGCCCTTCTGCCAGCTTAGCACTGTACTCTGGGGCTGGGATTTTGAGAGCTTAAATGGCCCGTCTAGAGTTCCACAGCCATTAGGCATCAAAGTTGAGACTCGAACCCAGGTCTTCTGGACTCCAAAGCCAACTCTGTGCTAGGAGGTGTGGACTTGGAGTCAGGGAGACCTGTGTTTGAACTCTGCCTCTGGGTGCTTATCCTTAGCTGTATGTCCACTTACTTAACTTGCCTCAATTTCCTCATCTGTAAAATAGGGAGAATAGTCATTCCTCCCTTACCAGATTGTTGTGAGTAGCAAATAGGATAATATTTATACATATTTTTATTTTTTATTTGATTATTTTAATTTATAAATATAGCTGCCTCTCTAAAGTGATTATCATTAATAAGACTATTATTAATAACCTTTTGGGTATTTGGTTTCCCCATTTAGAAAAAGGAGTTGGACTAGAATCAGGGCTGTGGAACCTACGGCCTCGAGGCCACCTGTGGTTCTCTAGGTCCTCAAGGGTGTCCCTTTGACTGAATCCAAACTTTACAGGATTATTCTGTATTTATTCTATTATTATTTATTTACAGGATTTACTCCTCTTAATAAAAGGACTTGTTCTGTAAAACTTGGACTCAGTCAAAAGGCTGCACCCAAGGACCTAGCCACTAGCCCATCTCTAAGGTCACTTCTAGGTCTTTATCTTTATTATCCTATGGCTCCTCTGGCTTTGATTAAGATGTCTTTAAGCCCTAAATGCTGCGATTTAATGATTTGCCATCTTCTCGTGCTCCCCATCTCCAGTGGCTCAGAGCCCCCACCCCACCCCCAAATGACCCCACCCGTGCCACCCACCCTCCTACTCCACCTTCCTTGTACCACTCCGTCTCCAAACCCAAACTCCCCCAGTCTGTGTCCCATCTTCTCGGGCCCCCGCTGTGCTAGGCTGGATGCCCTCAGCCAGCTAATCTGAGAACTCAAGCCCTCCAGGAACCTGTTGCAGATGATTTTCCATTTGGGCCTTGGCTTCCTCTGCAGTAAAACGAGAGGTTTAAAGTAAATGATCTCTAATGTTCCTTCCAACTCCAACATACTGTGTTGCATATGGCAACGGGGGAACCCGTGATCCCCACACATGGACAGCCAGAGCTACTTGGCTGGTGCCTCCCACACTCTTCTACCTCAGGTTAACACATCATCCCCTCCCTGCTAACATAGATACATTTTTCAGGGGCCTTCTGAAAATAAGGTCTTATACCAAAAGGGTGACTCAAGGTTAAGTCGCAGACACGTGGGATGAGGTATTAAGGGATAAGGAGAGCTTCCTCGGTGATCCCTCTGACGTGTGAGTGTATGAGCTGTGAGCTCTGGCTGGACCCCCATAGGAGCCCTGGGGTGTTCTTAGTCACCCTCTGCCCCTCTTCAGATTCACCCAGCTCCAGCTTAACATCACTGAATCCATTTTACAGTTTGGGAGACTGAGGCATGAGGTAGGGGAAGGAATAGCAGGGTGAAGAATAGACTCAGGAGTTTAGACTCCCAGCCCCCTACTTCCTACATGATTTAGGGAACTTACCACCTACATGGGGGCCAGGGAAGAGAGCTAGGCACCTTCCACCTCTCCCTTCCCTTGCATGCCAGCAGAGATCGGGAGGCCAAAGGCCCAAGAGACCACTCTGCAGCTTTGAGACAAGAGCCCCCTCCTCATGGTGAAACTGGCAGGCAGGTGATTAATTCTGGGAAAGGTTGGGGAAGTGGGGGGAGAGTCAGGGAGGGTGGAGATGGCAGAGTTGTCACTTCTGGAGAGCAGGGACATTTTTCACTCCGTCACTGGCAGGCCACGTATCTTTAAACAAACAACAGAATAAATAATTTACAGGGCCTGATTGCCGGCAGATTGGCTAGGGAAACAGGGGGCTAACAAATAGAGGCTGTCAGCTCTAATTTTGTATGGCCCGTCTAATTGTTATCTGAGGGTAACAGCATCTGAAGTCTGCAATAAAGGGTCATTTGTCAGCATGGGGTGGGGTGTGAGCACATGGCAGGCTCATGAGGAAGCAGGAATGCTCACTCAGGATTAGGAACCCGTGCATACATACACAGACACACACACAGACACTGTGCTCTCTCTCTCTCTCCTTCTTCTTCTTCTTCTTCTTCCTCCTCCTCCTTGTCTTCCTCTCTTCTTTCCTCTCTCTCTTTCTCTGTTTACTCTTTCTCTCTTATCTTTCTTCTCTTTCCTCTGTCTGTTCTCTCTGTCTCTGTGTTTCTCTCTGTGTGTCTCTGTGTCCATCACCGTCTCTGTCTGTCTCTCTCCTCTTTCTCTCTCCTCTCCTCTTTCTCTTTCTCTCTTTACTCTTTCTCTTTTCTCCTTCTTCTCTGTGTTCTCTTTTTCTCTGTCTCTCTGTCTCTGTGTCCATCTCCATTTCTGTCTCTGTTTGTCTCTCTCCCTTTCTCCTCTTTCCCTCTCCTCTCCTCTCTTTTTCCATCTTTACTCTTTCTCTCTTTTCTTTCCTCTCTCTTTTTCTGTCTTTGCCTTTCTCTCTCTCTGTCTTTGTCTCTCTCTGTTTGTCTCTGTCTCTCTCTCTGTGTCTGTCTCTCTGTCTGTTTCTCTCTGCCCCTTTCCTCCCCTGAAAGGGACTTAGAGAATCCCCCAAGATAGATACCTGGAGCCATGCACCAGCACTAAGCTGGTACCTCCCACAACACATTCAGCCTCAGAGTCCAAGGGTTCTCAATGTTGGAGAGACAGGGAGGAAGCCTTCAGACTGTACAACTACACAGCTAAGTTTTCTCAAGGAAGAAACTTCTGTCTTACTGTAGGTGGGGCTCTGGGGAGGTCACCACCTGCACCTCTCATTTTAGCTTGAGATGGCGTGTGACCAGTCAATCAAAAAGTGTTTATTATGTGCCAGGCACTGTGCTAAGTTCTGAGGTTACAAAGAAAAGGCAAAACCAATCTGTTCCCTCAAGGCGTTCACATTTTAATAGGGGAAACAACACATAAATAATTTGGTCCCTCCAAGATGTAGATTCAGTAGACAGGAGGCACTCTCAGTGGGGAAGGCACTAGCAGTGGGGATGGAGAGATCCCGAAAAGCTTCCTGCAGAAGGTGGCATTTGAGCCAACCCTTGAAGAGGTGGAAACGAGAGAGCAGAGCACTCTGGGCACGGGGGTGCTGGGGGGTGGGGTGTCAGCCAGTACCATGGCAGGGAGACAGGAGAGGAGTGTTTCAAGACTGGCAATTAGGCCAGTATGACTGAACTGTCAAGTGTGTGGAGATGGGTAGTGTAAGGAGACTGGAGAGGTAGGAAGCTGACAGGTTACAAAGAGCTTTAAATGTCAAGTAGGACTTTATATTTGCTCTTGGAGGCAATGGGGCGCCGACAGAGTTTCTTGAGGGTGAGGGGGGGAGCTGGTATGGTCAGACCTATGTTTTAGGAAAATCGCTTAGGCAGTTGAGTGCAGAATGGAAGGGCTGAAGTGGGGAGAAGCTCGAGGTAGGGACATTAATTAGAATCGGGGGCCATCCTATCTGTGCCTGCAATCATCATTCCCTGGAGGAAATTCAGCGCTCCGCCTCTTGCCTGGAGTGCCAGTTTAACTTTAGTTAATAGATTTATAACCACACTCAGGACCAGTCAATTTGGGTGAAGAGAAGGAAGCTAGGGGAGAGGAGCAACGAGTGAGTCTGGACCCCAAGCCCAAGAGGGGCTTCAGAACGTTTAACAGTTAATACTAGTAACAATCACGATTCACGTTTCTCTTGCGCTTTGGGGTTTAGACGATGCTTTCCTCACAACAAGAGCCCTGTGAGGTGGACAAGTCAAGGTGGAGAGGGGAGATAGGTTATTGCTGTGCCTGTTTTATAGATGAGGAAACTGAGGCTTAGGGAGCTTAAGTGATTTGCCCATAGTTCTCATAGGGTGATCAGATTTAGCATTGGAAAGGACCTTAGAAATCCTCTGGCTGGTCCCATTTATTTAACAGATAAGGAAGCTGGAAACCTAATAGGAGAAGTTATTTGCTTAAAGTCTCGTGGGTCATAGGAAACACAGCAAGAATTCTAGCCCAAGTCCAATCCAAGAAGACCTTAGTTCAAATACCACCTCCAGTTATTACCTTTGTGACCTGAGTGGTCCTCACCTTTCTCATCTGTAAAATAGGTCTGTGACTCCCAATTCAGGGCTCTTTCTACAAAGTCATATTATTTCACTTTAGTAAGCATTCGAGGAAGACTTGAGCAGAGTTTTTCTGGCTCCAAGGTCAGCCTGCTTTACAACCCATTGGCCTCTTAAACCAAGATCTATCAGTGTTCTATCAACCCTGACCATTCTACTTTCACAGACTAGGTGCTTCATAAATGTTGAATTGTAGAAGGATTGTTGGCTTTGGAGTCCAAGGACCTGGATTCAAATTCTGCTGGTCACGTGCTGCTAATGTGACCTGGACAGAACTGATATCAAGCATGGCTGTGCCTCATCTATGTAATGAGACGGCTGGACTAAATAGGGGTGTGCTGGTTGGTGGTTAACCACTAGCCCTCAAAGGAGAGAAAATACTCATGACACACTTTTGAGTTTAATCTGCATTAACTGAAGTCTATATAATCAACAAAACAGTCCATCAGTAAACATTTATTAAGCACCTACTATGTTCCAAGCACTGAGGATACAAAAAGGTGCAAAAGACAGGCCTTGCCCTCAGCTGTTCAGTCATTTTTCAGTCATGTCCGAGTCTTCATGACCCCATTTGGGGTTTTCTTGGCAGAGATACTGGAGTGGTTTGCCATTTCCTTCTCCAGCTCATTTTACAGACAAGGAAACTGAGGCAAACAGGTTAAGTGACTCGGCCAGGGTCACACAGCTAGTGAGTGTCTGAGGCTAGATTTGAACTCATGAGCTCTGGGCCAGCACTCTGTACTATGGCACCAAATAGCTGCTCCTTGCCCTCAAGGAGCTTGCAGTCTAATGGGAAAGACAATATGCAAACAAACGTATGCAAAACAAGCTACGTAAAGGACAAATAGGAAATAACTAAAAGAAGGAAAGCCCTGATTTGTATTGTTGGCCTATCTCTGAAATGTAAATTCTCCCGCGGCAAATGTAACGAATGGGCTAGGGAGCTGGGATGAGCCTGCTCCAGCACAGCCCAGATTCCATGGCCCCAGAGGTCGGGTCTAACTCCAGATCTGTGGTCAGTCAAGCTGTGGGGCAAGAGTGTTAGCGTGAGTCACAAAACTGAAGCATGACAGAATTTCCTCATTGTAAGGGACAAAGGTCAGCTCATTTAAGTTGTAACTGGACTGTGGTTCCTAGAATCATAGATTCTGAGCTGGAAGGGACCGAAGGTCAGCTAGTCTAACCCCTTCATTTTACTGACAAAGAAATGCTTGGCTAATATCAACTCTCCCATTGTATAAATGGAGCTAAATTTCTCCCTCAAACATTGCTATGTATGCACAGAAAAAGACTAGAAAAGGATTTTCTTTTACATTAAAAAAAAACCACCTCATTATTTCTCACTTTGGGTAGAGGCTGGGCTACGCCTTTATTTCCTCTCTGTTTGTATTTTTAAATGGCACAAAGCCCTCAAAAGCTAGTTAGATAGCTTGGATTTCCCTGAACCTCTGAGAATCCCCAGCTACCTTGAAGTATTTGGAGATGACCAGGCCCCAGCTGGAAGTGTGGTCCCTGCTCCCATGCCCCTCAGAACCCTACTAGTTAGATTTTTAATGTGCTCTCATCCATGGCAATCCTTGCCACAGTCCTGTCAATAGAGACTTCACTGCAGCGGCTCCTGAGGCTTAACGGTTACTGTTGTCCACCAGGGTCTGGCCCTCTGCTTTGCAGGTTCAGAAACTCAATTTTGTCAGTTTACCCAGGGGTAAGCGGGTTCTCTAGGAACCCACACTCACAAGTGAGGGATTTGTAAGTGGGAATGGCTGTTAGTTCTCAGAGGAAGACGGGGCTTTGGACAAACTGTGAAGAGAGCATTGTTTTTTTTATTGGCTCATTCTCACCTCTCTTTTTGCCCTCCCTTTTTGCCCCATATTGGTACCCCCATTTTCATGTGCTTAGGAAAGGCCTGCCTTACAAGGACATGACCCGTCCCCATCACAGTGGTCTGTTCCCATTTTGTAAAGGAACCTGGGGGCAGCTAGGGGGCACAGTGAATAGAGCACGGGCCCTGGAGTCAGGAGGACCTGAGTTCAAATCTGATCCCAGACACTGGACACTTACTAGCTGTGTGACCTTGGGCAAGTCACTTAACCCCAATTGCCTTGCCTTCCCTCCTCAAAAGAAAGAAAAGAAACGGAATCTGGTAAACATATTCAATAAATGAGCCAGTGACTTGTGAGATCATGGACAAGGCGGAGAAGTAGGGAAAAGGCATTTTATAGAAAATGGAGGAAGGATATCTGATTCATAGGATAGAGAAGAAGGGGAGGAGTGGAAGAAGGCTGCCTAGTTAGCAGCAGTAATAATATGTACTTGCTGGACTTGGAGTGTGTGTGTGTGTGTGTGTGTGTGTGTGTGTGTGTGTGTGTGTGTGTGTATGCCCTGGGTTCCAATTCCTAGCTCAGATGCTCATTACTTGTTACCTTGATCAAGCCACTTCAACTCCCAGATCCTCAGTTTTCTTTTTTTTAATAGTTGGTTAATTAATTGATTTTTAGTTTTCAACATTCAGGATCCTCAATTTTCTCACCTGTAAAATGGGATTCACAGAGTGCCTCACAGACCCTAGAGACCTATCTATAGAAATGTGAACTGCCATTATAATTAGGTTGGGACCAGATGGTGGAAGGCCTTGGAAGCCAGGGATTGGGGAGGGGTGGTATTTAGGCTTCATGTGGCAGGTTATGGAGAGCCTTTAAAGGTTCTTGGGTGGGATGAAAGGGGTGTGTGTTTAATGTTATCCTTGTGGTGGCAGTGGACAGGATGAATTAGAGGGCTGGTCCTGGGGTGGGGGAGAATGGAGGCCTGAGTCCTCGGGCATTCGGCCAACATGCAGTTTCCTGGGGGTGTGCCCAGGTAGCTCTTTATCTGGGGTCCATGAACTTGGCTTTTTAGTCTCAATTTCAAGAGAATTAAGGGTCCACAGGCTTCTCCAAAAGGAGGGGGGAAGGGGTCCGTTGACACAAGAGAAGTTAAGGACGCCTGCTCAAAAGATGTGGGTCCTGCCTGGATTGGTTGCCTACCTTGGGGGAGGCAGCATGTTGAGGCAGAAAGAGCAACAGACTTGGTATCAGAGGCTATGAGCTCTGATTTCTAAATTTCTCTCTTTGGACTCAGTTCCCTTACCCACAGAACAGGGCAGTAATAACACACATTGCCATAATACAACAATGCTGTAATCTTCCCAATTTTCCACCAAGGAAACTGCCTCAGCACTTGTCTACGGCCACACAGTTTGCAAGCGTCAGAGGCCAATTTCAAACCCAAGACTTTTGACTCCAAATCCAGGGCCCTAGCTACTGTACTTCACTGCCTTTTTCAGATGATCAGTGGTCCCCATCACAGTCAGGGAGAGTGAGGGGCACAGAAGGGCTGAGGAGGGAGGGATGGAGGCAATGCTGTGACTTCCATATATGTCCTTTTTTCCTCCTCACAGCTCTGGCGACCAAACAGACCTATGTTACCTACACCAACCATGCAATTTAGCTGGAGTTCCTTGCAGCTGCCAGGTTGAGGAGGAGGAGGAAGAAGAAGAGGAGGAGAGAATGGAAACTTTGTAGAGTCTCCTGTCCAGACAGGGCTCTGATCTCTAGTGATCTCCAGGCACCCCAGGAGTTTCCCTGATTGCCTTGGGAGCTTGGGGAGGAGGCTTGGTGCTTACAGAGCAAGAACCCCAGTGCCTGGGGGGTGGCAGCAGTGCAGGCCCTGGCCAGGCCAAGGGGGCAGGAGTAGGGGGACCTGGGGAAGCCGCTCTCTGCTCCCCTCGTTCTTGACCAACTGGCCTTTCCTGCCCCAAACCATAGGAGGTTATATTCAGTTGTGTCAAACCTATTGGCTTCTCTTGTTCTCCTTCTGTTTCTCTCTCTCTCTCTCTCTCTCTCTCTCTCTCTCTCTCTCTCTCTCTCTCTCTCTCTCTCTCTCTCTCTCCCCTTCTCTTCTTTCCTCCTTCCTGTCTTTCCTCTCTCCCTCTCTTCTTTTGTCTCTCTCTCTTTCCCTCTTCCTCCTCCTCTCTCTTCCATCCTTTCCTGGTCTTTCCTTCTATCTTTCTTCTCTCTGCCTTTGAGTCTTTCTACCTATCAATATTACCACCCTGCTCCGGGCCTCAGTTTCCTCCACCACAAAATGAGGGGTTTGGACTCAGTGTTCTCCTCAGTCTGCAAGTCTCTGAGTTTATATCTTTGTGTCTGCCTGTCTTGCTTTCTCTCTTTGTTGTCTCTCTTCTTTCTCTGTCCTTCACCCTGCCTTCCTTCTCTCTGTCCCGTCTCTGGCTCTTCGTTTCTCTCTTCTCTGCTTCCTTTGGAGCCTCTTTCTCCCACTGACTTTTTGTCCCTCCTTCTGTTTCTCTCTGACTGTTCCCGATACTCTGTCTCCCTTCCTTTTGCATTTTTGCTTTCCTGTCTTTCCTTTCCTCCCTCATTTTTGTCCTATTTCATTCCCCTGCCCCCACTTAACAAATCTTATGTGTTGCAAAAAAGAAAAAGGAAAAAAAAACAACAAAAAAAACCAAAACAAAAACAAATCTCGAGTGTGTTGCAAAGTGCTGAGTCCTCTTGGTGGCCTCTATTTGTGTGACCCAACCCATGGATTGAAGCCTGTCTGCTGTGTGTCCTGCCCGCTCACCCACCCAACCAGTCGCCCGCCCACCCACCAACAACACAGAGTTCAGTGCCTGGATGTTTATGACTATTGATGACAATGTGTAGAGCATGATTGTTTTTATACCAAGGACATTTCTAATAAAAAAAAAACACATGGTTTTGCATCCCGCCTCCTTTGCCCAGAGTACCCTGTAGGAGGACTATGCTGATGTTGCAAAGGGAGGGGTAGTACTCAGAGGAAGGGAAGGACTTGGTGACTGGGAGGGAGGGAAGGTGGTCACACACTGGGATGGGCATCCAGCCTTGCAGATAAATGGCCCTGATCTCACCTGCCTAGGGACCTGGGAGCAGTGGGAGGAGAAAGCGCACTGAGTCGGTCAAACACTTGGAGCAGGGGTAGAGGGCTTAGAGAAACTCTGGGACTCTCAAAAGAAGGCTGATGACTCTGTCCATCCAGGAATGGCCTGGAGAGTGGCCGCTGTCCTGCTGACTCATTTCCCTTTGCATCTCGAGTAGTAGAGCTCACACATCCATCATCCTTCACCCCGGTTAAGATTATTCCCATTTTATAGATAGAGTGAATGAGGCTGAAATGAAATGATTGTAGCTTGACCCGTGGTTTACAAAGTTAGATTCTCTCTCTCAAGCACCCTGAGAGGTAGGAAGTTCAGGTCACTATAAATGGGAAGCCAGAACTCAAAATCAATTTTATTGATGGGAGAATCATCCTCTGAGTGTTACATCCAGCTGCCTAGAGGTCCGCCATCACCATCATTATTCAACCCAGGTCCAAATGGGGATCTGGAATTCAAGACAGGCGAAGTTATTTGCCCATGGCTAGTATGCTGGAGTCTGCGACCCAGATAATCTGACTCAGAGTCCAATGGTCTTTGAGAGGCAGTTAGGCTATGCCATGTGATCATCTTGGGATATTCGCCCTCGAGTAGAGAGGGGATGGGGAAGGACAACATGACCATCTTCAAGTATCTGAAGGGCTCTCGTGGGGAAGAGAGAACAAATTTGTTTAGCTTGGCCCAAGATGGCAGAATTCAGAGCCTTGAGCTGGCGACCATTGTAGAGAAGTGGTGATCTGCTTCTGCGTAAGAAAAGCTTCCTGACCAGGAGAATTTCCCCCAAGCCTTTAGAGGTGCTGGGTTCCCCAGGAGAGACAGTAATGGTGGTGCACTAGACTTGGGGAGAGACAGAGACAGAGAGAGAGAGAGACAGAGAGAGACAGAGAGAGAGAGAGAAAGAGAGAGAGAGATGGAGAGAGAGAGACGGAGAGAGAGAGAGAGGGAGAGAGAGAGAGAGAGAGAGGGAGAGAGAGAGGGAGAGAAAGAGAGAAGAGAGAGAGAGGGAGGGAGAGAGGGAGGGAGAGAGAGGGAGAGAGAGAGAAGAAGAGAGAGAGAGAGAGAGAGAGAGGGAGGGAGAGAGGGAGGGAGAGAGAGGGAGAAAGAGAGAGAGAAGAGAGAGAGAGAGGGAGAGAGAGGGAGGGAGAGAGAGAGAGATATCTTGATTTGTTCTGGCTTTGACACTTGGTTGTGTGATCTTGGACAAATCTATCTCTGAGTGGTGCGGTGGTCCTGGAGTCAGGAAGCCGCAAGTTCGAATCTGGCCTCTGAAACGTTGCGGTGTGACCTTGGACAAACCATTTATCCTCTGTTCACCTCAGTTTCCTATCTCGGAAATGGGAAGATGATATCACCCACCTGCCAGGATTGTTCTGAGGATCAAATAAGATAACTGAACAGTGTTTGGCGCAGTGCCTGGCACACAATAACCACTATGTAAATGTTAACTATTATTATCGGCAGTGGCAGTATTATTTGAGCCCTAGTTTCCTGATCTGTAAAATGGGCCTAATGGTAATTGCCCTGCTTCACAGGGTTGTTGTAAGGATAGCTGTGAAGAAAATGCTATTATAAGCATTAAGTGTATGCTTTTATTTTTAATTAATGTAGTGAGCAGTGAGCCGGCCTTAAAAACCTGGAAAACCTGGATTCGAGTCCTGCCTTCGTGACCCTGGGCAAAGTCCCTTCACCTCTGAGTGCCCCAGGCGATTCCCTAAGAGTATAGTTTGCAGAGAAGATGCCTGACTACTGTGGTGGAAGGAAGTCCTCATCAGAGCTTCCCTATACCAATGTATAGTCATTTTATAGTCATTCCCTATACCAATGTATCTGTCATTTTTCAGGCATGTGCAACTGTTTGTGACGCCATTTGGAATTTTCTTGGCAAAAACACTGGAGTGGTTTGCTGTTTCCTTCTCCAGCTCATTTTACACATGAGGAAACTGAGGTAGATAGGGTTAAGTGATTTGCCCAGGGTTACATAGTAGGGAAGTGTCTGAGGCCTGATTTGAACTCAGGAAGATGAGTCGTTCTGACTCCAGGCCTGGCACTCTATCCACTGCACCGCCAGTCCTGTCCAAAACTGGTGGTCTTAAAGGCTGGATAATCCCTCATTGGGGATGTTAATAGAGGAGGATTCTCGGTTAACTGTGGCTTGAGCTGAGATCCAGTGACTATCTTCCTAGTGTTTCCTCACCCCAGCCCTGGAGGCTCACCAGCCTCCTTGCCTCAGACATGAAAGCCCCCGTTCCTAGCTGTCCTAGCCCTGCTCCTTCAATAAGAGTGACTTCCAGGAGCAGAAATAGAATCTTTTAGATGAAAGGGGCCTTAGATTTCATGTAGTCCAACTCCGCCATTTTACAGATGAAACAGAGGCTGAGATAAGAAGTGACCTATCAAACCATCAATAAGTATTAAGTGCCTACTGTGTACCAGACATGGTGCTAGATGCAAGGAACACAAATGTAAAAGTCAGGCAGTTCGACTCTAAGGAACTCACTTTCACTTGGGGGATGGGGTGGAGAGTACAAGTTCTTAGATAAGTAAACAGAAGATAAAGACAAAACAAAACCACAATGATGGGAAGGGAGGAACACTCAGGACTGGAGGAATTAAGAAGGGCCTCCTGCAGGCCTTTAAACCGAGCTTGAAGGTGACCAGGGAGAATATTCAATCTTCCTTTCTTCCTTCCTTCCTTCCTTCCTTCCTTCCTTCCTTCCTTCCTTCCTTCCTTCC
>CM053627.1:211134953-211159391 GCA_028646595.1 Phalanger gymnotis | reverse complement strand
TCCTTCCTTCCTTCCTTCCTTCCTTCCTTCCTTCCTTCCTTCCTTCCTTCCTTCCTTCCTTCCTTCCTTCCTTCCTCCCTCCTTCCTTTTTCTCCTCTTCCCCTTTTCCCCATCTAAGCCACTTATCTGAGTGTTTCCAGATACGTGTTTGTTGATCCTGGGGTGTCTGTCTGGTTCTATATGTGGTCTGTTTTTCTCAGGCTACACCTGCCTGTTTGTCTGTCAGGGGATGTGTAGCCCATCTCCAGCTCCATGTTCTAGATCTCAGATGTTATTTCCTCTGTTATTTAGTTGGGGTTGGAGGTGTGGAGGGACAGCTAGATAGCTGAATTACCAGAGAGCAAATTATTCAGGCTTCAAAAAAAAACCCAGAAGAAGCATCTGGAGTCAGGAGGGAAGCTCCTCACCCTCCCCACCTCCCCTCTCCTCTTTTGCCCTGTCACCTACATATGGCAGGGTTTATAAGATTGGGAGTGGAGAGGCTAGAGAGAAAGACAGGCTGGAAAAGAGGACCACAGTTGGGGGAGGGGGAATTAAAGTTGCTTGGGGGTGGGGCATATGGAAATATAGGGGATGAATTCAGTAAATCCCATTGGCTCACAGTGCCCATTCCCCCGGGAAGGGGAGTGTCTCTACAGAGTGCAATGGGCTCCCCCCAATTTTTGGCCATTTGTGAGATGGAGAAAGGGAAGGAAGAGAGAAAAAGGAGGAGAGAGACTGAGAGGGGGAGAGACAATAAGAAGGGAAAGGAATAAGGAGAGAAGAGAATAGAGGAGAAAGGAGGAGAGGAGAGGAGAAGAACAGATGGGAAGAGGAGAGAGGAGAGGGGAAGGGAAGGGAAGGCAGGAGAAAGAGGAGAGGAGAGGAGAGGGGGAGTGAGAGAGGAAGAGCTTTTATTAGCAGAAGCTTAAGATATCACCTTTCCATCTTTGACAACGCAATGGAAACAGCAGGAAAACATGGGCTTTCCTGTGTGACCTCCAGCAAGGCAGATGGATGAGTTTCCTCATCTATAAAAATGGGGGCTGCTGGGACTTGTGCTACCTGCCTGACATGCTGTTGAGAGGACCTGATGACTGGGGACGTATAGCAATGTATCAATTTAATTTAATTCAGTTCAACATTCATTAAGTACCTACTGTGTGTAGCACATGGTGCTGGTTGGGTAGAGGAGAATGGGTAAAGAGTGAGGGCTGGGGCTGGAGATGCAAAGTTTAAATAGGAAAAGATGGCAGGTGGCGCAGTGCAAATGGATGTGACATTCAAAGACCTGGGTTCAAATGCTGTCTCTGCTCCTCAGTTCCTGTGTGACTTTCCACAAGTTATTTACTTCTCTGACCTTTGGTTTTCTCTTCCACAAAGTGCTAAGGTTGGACTAGCTGGCAATGTTCAGTCCCTTCCACACTAAATTCTGCGAGCCTCTGACGTAACATGTTTCCTGCTGTCAAGGGGAGAGGGATAGCATATGTACGCTGATGACTATAACGCGCACTCTTATATGGTGAGTGCACTAGGAAAGCTCAAAGCAGAGTGTTGTGTGAGGTCCGCGAGGGAAGGGAGGGAATCATGAGAGCCTTCTTGGAGGAGGCGGCTGTGGGTTGAGTTTTGAATGATGAGTAGGGACTCAGCACGTAGGTGGTAGGCAAGGAGGAGGGTGTCTCAAATATAGGAACACTGTGAGCAAGGGCACCGAGTTCAGAATGCGCAGGACATGCACTGAAACGGCGTGTGGTTTGGTTCAACTATATCGGAAAATAAGTACAGCTATCAGCATGTGATGTTAGACAGCTAGATGTCCAAGTGGAAAGACCTGAGTTCAAATGTGTCCTCGGGCATTTACTAGCTGGGTGACCCTGGGCAAGTCACTTAACCTCTGTCTGCCTAGGAGGCAGCTAGGTGGCTCAGTGGACAGAGCACTGGGCCTGGAGTCAGGAGAGGCCTGAGTTCAAATGTGACCTCAGACAATTGCTAGCTGGGTGACCCTGGGCAAGTCACTTAACCGCTGTTTGTTTTGATCCACTGGAGGAGGAAACGGTGAACCACTCCGGAAACCCCCATGGACGGTATTGGCGCGCTATGGTCCATGGGGCTCGTGAAGAGTGGGACCACACAAGTGAGCGGCCACAAATTCATGCTATGAGACTGAATGTTTGACTCTAGACGAGTCACTTAACTCTAGGCCAGAGCTTCTTAAACTTCTTCTCCGGACCCTTTTCCTGTTTCGTCGGCGTTCGTCGGCGGTGCACGGCACGAGGGTACACCCAGTTCAAGGTGCGCGTGCTTTGTGTTCAGAACCAAGGCCGCAGTGAAGTTACGTGATGCAGCGCGGGCAGACGCTGTCAGGAAAGCCTTGCATTCATTGCGGGTTTAATTTTTAATTAAGTTTTGGTCATTGTGCATTCAGAAATCTTTTATTGTTGCCAAGCTTTTTGCAACCCAGCATGGGGTCGTGACTCAGAGTTTAGGAAGCGCTTTGAGGCAACTCTTTAATTGTATATATTACAGACAAGGTGGAGACCTCAATTTGGAATTTCTTTATCTAGGAGTTCCCCATACCCATGCCCTCCCAGGTCCGGTCCCTGTCTCTAAACCTGGAGGGGCAGTATAGCATCGTTATGAAAGGCCTCGAAGGCTAGCATTGGCAAGTTGTGTTTTACTTGTTTGGGATAGAGAGATACTGACCAGTTCTCAATAACTAGACTGTATATAGAAGAAAACTCGTGGCGGCGTTGTGAAGGATGGACCGGAGAGGGTGTCAGGAAGGGAGGAGCCAGGAAGACCCGTCTTTCTTGCCCTCTTGTGACTCTTGGACAAGTATCACAAGTCGTCTAGGAAGGCGGCCCTGGGAATAATAGAGAGGAGGTGACGGACACGAGAGAGGCACTGTGAAGGCGGAATCAGCAGCCTTGATAATTAACCAAATGAGAATTAAAGGACAGGGGAGAGTCAGAGGTAGCGTCACAGCTCTGAACATTGGACATTGGCTGAATGGTGGTACCACAGACAGAAGGGGTGGATTAAGGGAGGAAATATGACGAGATTAGAGATGTGGAACTGAAAGGGCCTTCAGAAAGGGCCATTTGGTCTTGGATCCTTTGTTTGACTGATGAAGGAGGGCAAGGGAGATGCCCGCAGATCACAGAGACGGTGAGCATCAGAATGGATTCTGAACCCCGCTTCTCTGACACCAGAGGCCATACTATGTCTTCAGTCTGAGACGTGTAGAGTTGAGTCAGTTATGACCCATCCAAAGTCACACAATTAATCCACGGCTTTATGAGAGCTCCACGGTCATTTTCACGCGTCCGGTCTCCATAAAACTTAGAACTCCTCAAGGAGACCTCTCTCTAAATAACATACTGTATGACTTTGGAGGGGTCATTCAAGTGCGAATCGCCTCAGTTTCTTCATCTGTAAAATGAGAGTAGCGAGAATCGTGATAGACCTAGAACCTGAGGGTGTCCATTGAGAAAGGATGAGATGAGAATTAAGGTGGGTTGAACAGTTGGTAGGGGGCCTTGAAAGCTGACTGAAGAGGTAGGGTTTGTTTAAATAGGCCCACAGGGAATCACAGTGGAATCTTCCGAATCCCACATCTGTATAAGGTAGAAATCCAGCTGTGGTGTTCGTAGAAGATTCAAGAGAAACAACTGTTAAGTTATATTTTTAAAAATCATGTAAAAGATTTTATTTAAACTGAGATAGAAGATGAGCCACAGGGTGCAGGGGTTGGGGGTGGGGAAAGGCAGGGAGAACCCTGGATACTACACCTTCGTTGGTTTAGAGGGTTTATGGGTAGCTTGAGAGTCACCCAGATGGAATGCCAAACCTCAGGGAGTATTGGATGGAGGAATGGGAGGGGGGGAGGAAGAGCCCACGGAATGGGATTCAGGCCCTTCTAAGATATTTACTCTTCTTTTGAGGGTGGGGGAGCTTTGGTAGAAGGGGTTACACTACATTGTTTCTACCCCCCTACCTCCTGATGCAACAATCAACTGACCCGATCTTCCTCTCTGGCAATGGGAGGCACCTCTGCTCAATTGTCCCTCCCAGATGCAACCCTCAGCCTGCTCTCGATTTCCAACCCTCACCTCCTTTTCTAAGAACCATCTCCTAGGACAGACAAGTGGGTGTCTGTCACACCTTATCCCATGGCTCCAGCTACAGCCTTGACCATGCAGGGACATCTTTTCTGAGGATGAAATGTAACGATGAGGCCCGAAGGAAGAGACAGAAAGCTCTCAAGGCCGACTCTATTACCTGTCATTCTGAGGCAGTCTCATAACCACCTTGACTACATCTAATAATAAAAACTGGCATTTATATAGTCTTTTAAAAGAATCTGCAAAATGCTTTACAAATATTGTCTCATGTAATCCTCCCAACAACGCTGTAAGGTATGCTCTTATTACTTCCACTTTATAGATGAGGAAACTGAGGCTGAGAGGTTAAGTAATTTGACCAGTATCCAATCACAGCTAATAAATATCTGAGGCAGGATTTGAGTTCAGGTCTTCATGACTCCAGATCCCGTGTGCTTGTCCACTCCCTGATCCATCTAGTCTTCTGCTAGTCTCCTTCCCAGCCCTCAACTCTCTGGCTTCCATAATGCCCCTTCCCTGGGATGAACTGCCCCTACAGGCCTCTCTCCACATGTGTCTCATGGGGAGTGGAGGATGGGGAGAAGGAGAAGAAAAGGGACTGGAGACCCTGTCTTCTGTTAGAAAAAGATTGTGGGGAGATGCAGAAGAATGAAGGAACTCTCCTTATGCCAGTGAGGGATGATAAATCACACAAGATGTGACCATCTCTGTTCCTCGCACCTTAGACACCCCCTCCCCTCCTTCCCCACCACCTTCACTGAGAGATCACTGCCTCTGTTCTTTGAACTCCTTTCCTTTTTGCTGGAGAGAAAAAACCCAGCACCATCTGCTTGGGAGCCCTCTTGACTTGCATATACTAGGTCGGAGTTCAATAATTGTTGGTTGAATCAATGGTAGCGGACCCTCTTCCATTTTTCCTCTGCCCCTCCTACTTTCACTTTCCTCCCTCTCCCCTCTCCCTCCCTCTTCCAAGCCTTTTTCCTCTTTCCTCACCTCTCTCCTTCCTTCACATTTCTCCTATTTCTTCTGTACCCCTTCCCTTGTCCTTCTCTTCCTTTGTTTCTCCCCATTCTTTTTGTTTCTTTCCTTCTCTTTCCCTCTCTTAGTTTCTTGCCGCATCTCTCTTTTCTCCCTTGACCTCCCTCTTCTTCCCACCTGTCTTTTCTATCCCTCCTTTCTCTGCCCTCATTTCACCTTTCTCCCTCTCCTTTCCTCTTTCTCTCTGCTCTATCCTTCCTCTCTTTTTCCTTCCTTTCTTTTTCTTCTCTCCCCTCTTTCTTATCTCTCCCTTTCCTCTCTCTCTCTCTCTCTCTCTCTCTCTCTCTCTCTCTCTCTCTCTCTCTCTCTCTCCCTCCCTCCCTCCCCCTTCTCTCCCCCCTCCACACACACAGCACCCACCCCCGCCCTAGAGCCTTCTCCCATCACATGCCACCCCACATATGGCAAAGCCAGTGAATGGCAGATTGTGTTAAAATCTCACTTAGGCGGCAAAAGCTGCAATTAGCATCTAATGAGACTTCTGCTTTATTTTTAGGTAACCTCCGAGTCCCTGCCTGGGTAATTCAGCCCCACCACCATTGCTCGGAGATAATTAAAGTATGTCACTATAATTTGCTTTTTCTTAAAACAGCCCCTAATTTTGTTTTTATTGCGAGTGAGGGGGGAAAGGAGAGGCAGGAATGAAAACAAAGAGGGGGAGGGGTGGAGTACAGACTGAACCCCAGGCACTGAGTCTGGGGGGATTCCCACACTGGACTCTCTTTCCCATCCTCGTTTGGCCAGAAGGACTGAAGCCCACCTGCCCAAAGGTCTGAATAACTTCCCCAACTTCTGAAAAGTTGGCTCAACTTTTTGACCCCCACTCGCATCAGAATCTCCGATCTTCCAGCTTCCAGGTGGGACCACCCTGAAGTCACTTGCTTTCTCTCGGCTGTAAACTGAGGTGGTTGGGCTTGACTGTCACTAACATCACAGGACTGTAGATTTAAATTGAAAGGGACATCAGAGGGCTTGTAAGCATCCTAGTCCTCATTTCTACTGATGAGAAAACTGACCTAGGGAGGATAAATGATTCATCCTGGGTCATACAGGTACAAAGTGGCAAATCTGGGATTTGAACTCAGTTCCCTGACTCCAAATTCAGTGCTTCCCCCCGCCCCATGTCCCTAAGGGCCTCTAAAGTCCCTTCTAGCTCTAAATCTCTCATTCTAGATTCTTCCAGTTCTGAGATTCTAGGAAAAGCAGAAGATGATTTTCAGATTCCCTGCCCATTTCTCAGTTCTTCCCCTTGGGGTCCCTGGGCCATTCAAACACTATTTTTTTTTGGAGAGGGGAAGGCAGGGCATTTGGGGTTAAGTGACTCGCCCAAGGTCACACAACTAGTAAGTGTGTTGAGTGTCTGAGGCTGGATTTGAATTCAGGTCCTCCTGACTCCAGGGCTGGTGCTCTACTCACTGTGCCACCTAGCTGCCCCCAAAGACTATTTTCGCTCCTTTTCCTTATGAATAAACCTGATCTTAGGAAAGCGTCTGCTCTCAGACACTGTCGTCTTTGACTTAGAGGTAATGTTAAATCACAGCTTGCCTCCTTCTAGGTGTGTCTCCACGTTTACCTTCCTGCAAACACAGGTTCATTCATAGAATCCCAGTTTTTCTTCTTTCCGGGCCTCTGTTTCCTCTGCTATAAAACGAGGGAGTAGGATTATTTTTAAAATTTAACTTAATGTTCAGCTCTGGATTTTTTCCCTCCTACCTCTCCACACCCCCTCCTTTGAAAGGGCAAGAAAAACAAAACCACTTATAAACATATATAATCATGTAAGATTATATAAATCTTATACATGTATAATTATATATATATATACATATACATGTATTAAATCAAGTGACACAAATTCCCACATTGATCATGCCAAATAGAAAAAAAAAAGAAAATACGCTTCAATCTGCACTCTCCAGCATATATCAGCTCTCTACCTGGAGGTGGACGGTATGTTTCATCATGAGTCCTCAGATTTGTGGTTGGTCATTGTATTGATCAGAAATCTCAAATCTTTCAAAGTGGTTTGTCTATACAATACTATTATCGGACAAATCGCATGAATCCCCTGGCTCTGCTGACTTCACTTCACATCCGTCCACAGAAGTCTTCCCAGGCTTTTTTTGGAAACCACCTCCTTCAATAATATTCCATCTCCTTTATATGCCATAACTTGTTTAGCCATTCCCCAATTGAGGGATATTCTTCCAGTTTCCAATTCTTTGTCGCCGTGAAAAGAGCTCCTAAAATATTTTTTGTACATATGGGTCCTTTTCCTCTGGTCTCTTTGGGGTATAGACCTAGAAGCAGTATCACTAGGGCGAAGGATGTGTATAGATTCATACTTTTGGGGCATGGTTCCAAACTGCCAGTTCAGCATGGCTGAACTAGTCCACTGATTCACCAACTGGGCACTAAAATGTCTTTTTTCCCCACAATTCATCCAGCGTTTGTCATTTTCCTTCTTGATCAATTTTGCCAATCTGATGGGTATGAAGTGGTATCTCAGAGGTCTGTTAATTTGCATATCTCTAATTATTAGTAATTTAGGGCTTTTTTTCCATGTGGCTGTTGGCAGCTTGGATTTCTTCCTCTGAAAACTGTTCATATCCTTTGATCTTTTATCAATTTCCAAATAGCTCTTCTTTTTATAAATTTGATTCAATATATCTAAGAATTGAGATCTTTATCGGAAAAACTTGCTGCCAAGATCCCACAAATTTAGTTTCTTTTAAATTGCATTGATCGTGTTTACATAAAAACCTGTTACTTTTATGAATTCAAAGTTGTCCATGTTGCCTTCCGTGAACCTAATCATGAACTCTTCCCTTATCCACACATTGGACAGGTAATCCCCCCTCCTTCAAACCAATACTCCCCTAATTTGTTTATGGTGTCACCTTTTTGGTCTAAATCATGCACCCATTTGGAACTTGTCTGGTGATATACTGAATTCTGCTTAATATTCTTTTCAGCATTAATATTAAGTGTGGAGAGGCCCATTGTCGGTTGGTCACTAGCTGTTGATTTTATAAGTTACCATGGCCCAAAACCAATTCATCTGCCGAGGCCTGTTAGTATCCCAGGATTTAGAGCTGAATAGACCTTAGAGATCTCCTAGCATTAGCCTTGGAAGGGTTAACTAGCATACCAGGCCAAGCACCCAATTTTGTATCGATGAAGACCTGGGCTCAGCTCCTTGTTTTGGCATTTTCTAGCTGTGTGATCCTGGACAAATCACTTCATCTACCTAGGCCTTGGTTTCCTCCTCTGTGAAATGGGAACACAACTACTTGCACTTCCTGGGTCATGGGGTTGCTGTGAAGAAAGCGATTTAAAAATCTTAAAGTCCTCTGGAAAACAGGAGCCGTAGCTGCTGCTTCCATAGAGGAGGAAACATTGGTCTAGAAAAGCGAAGCAGTTTCTCCAGTCATGCAGATAGTCATTGGTAGAGCTGGGACTCAAACTCTGTGTCTTCTGATTCCAAAGCCAGCGCTTTGTCCACTACTGGTATTTAGTACACGTTTAAGCACGTTGTCCTGCCTCTTACACATTCTGGCTGCGTTACCTTAAGGGAGTGTCTCAGCTGCAGAGAAGGTGCTATTCTGAATTGGTGGAGGAGATATCCTCATCTGGGAGTCTCCTTTGAAATCAAAGGTTCAGTTCTTCTCCCTATCCCCTTATGCATATTGGATACCATGTTGTTTCCACAAACGTCTTCTTGGTTATGATATGAAGGTGGTCTTGGGTTTTGGAAGGCTATGCCTGGCATAAGATCAGATTCTCCCAAGCTGGAACGTCTTCCAGGACAGGACTGACAGGAAAAACAGTATCTCTGTTTTCTAGTGTCCAGCTTAGGTAAGTTGAGAGAGGTTCATTACTAGAGAATTGGTCACTGGAGGATACTTTTTTGGGGTGGTTCTTCAACAATGGCTAGCAGCTGCTGTGGGGGGTGTAAAACCAACAACAACCAGCTCATAGAATGCTGCAAAAGCCCGGGTTCTTTTGATCTGCTCTACTAAGGAAAGCAACGTTAAGGGGTTAACAAGCTTACTTTAATTCAGCATACAAATACCATTCACTTATTTCGGGGAAAAAGCCAGCACCCTGAACTTCAGAGCAAATGCAAACAAATTACAAACATCAACAGACAGGCCAAATATAATTCATAGTTACCAACATCTGAGTTCGGCCCGGGAGCTCATAACAAGGGCTGGCCCAGAGTCACGTGTGCCACCACTGCTGTGGGTCAGAGCTCTGAAAAAGGAATGCCAATTCCTGGTTTTATATAGTTTTCAGGGTCAAGGGTGAGTCACACATGCTACTCACCCACGTGACCTAAAAGCGTCACAAAAATGAGACTTAAACCCCTGTGGTCTAAAAGCTTCTGATGTCACAACCATGTCACTCAAACCCATGTAAACTAGGCTTTCCCTTGAGGCAAAGAGGTCATCAAGGACTCTTAATTTAATCAAGGAAATAAAGGCAAAAGTCTTCAAGGGCACTTGGCTGAACTAAGTGCTAAGAGCCCATTTTGATTGCCAACACAGGTGGGGATGGGGAGAACACAGAAGCTCATACAATCATCTACAAAGACCCATCATAGATTTTTTTGGAAGTCCTGAAGTACCACGGACTATCTCCAGAAACCTTTATCTGGCCCTGGCTTTAGAGACCCATCCACTTACTTGGGTTATGTTTTTATTGGGGTTACCCAGACCCATCTCTCCAAGGGTCAGGAGTTTCCAAGACCAAAGGCTGACAGCTTCTACCTGAGTTTCTTTAGGTACAAACCCCCTGAAAATGTTAGCCTGAATTCACTGGAGACAAAAGAGGGTAAAAGGAACTTTTTATTAGTCTTAAGAGAGCCAGACTTAAAATAGGAAATGAGCATGAAATAAATGAATACGGCAGAGTAGTATCACAATGGCTCATTTATACGACAGTGTCCTTGCAACAGTCCTAAAAGGCAGAGAGTGCCAACACTGTTATCTGCAGTTAACAAACGAGGAAACTGAGACTCGAGGAGTTAATTTGCTCAAGAAGTGTCACATTTGGGCACTTAAAAGCAGGTGTTTTATTTCTAAGCTCGTGTGCCTTTGTGATAGTGCCCTGCTGTTTCTCATTTGTGATAGGACATATTCCAGGTCAGCCTTCCCTTCTACAGGTAAAAACACAGAAAATCCCTCCTGGCTCAGGGTACTATGCAGATCAGACTGCTTCACCTCATTTCTATATCTAGGCTTATTAGTCGATTATTGACTCGTGTTAGTCTCACCTACTAGCGACTCCCTCTGGGTAAATCCACTGTTTTTAGCATTCACCCAGACCTCAAGTTCACATTTAAACAAATAGTTTAATTGGATAAGTAAAATCAAGAAGCTTTAGGCTCGTGTGTCACCAAATGCAACATTATAATTACTTCTCAACTTCAATCCCCAAGGCAAAAAATTCCCCTTCCAGGTTGGAGTCTGTTTTTACTGCTGAACTATGGGGAAAGCCAACATGGATGTTTAGTATCTGATTTAAAAAAAATGCCGTGCTTCCCAGTGGAGTGAGAACAAGATGCAGGAAGCCTGACTCACAGAAGGTTGCCACGCTGGGGCTAGAGAGCGCTGCAAGAATTTTTTGATAGTTCTGATGGGTGCAGCTTCATGGGCAAACAACACATTGAGATCACCAAACCCAGAGTTTGATAGCTTCCGGGTCCCAGAAACTCTGCTATTCATCAATCTGGCTTATGTTCCTGTCTGCCCCTAAAGCCCCAGCGCTAAGATTGGGGAGCTGCCTGAGTATAACAAAAGATGATGCTGCACGAGGTACCCCGACTGTCAGAGATCTAACACTGACAAGGGAAAGAGGACGGTGCGACTGCGTTATAATCCCTACTGACATTTATTTCTCCTCTGTTTTCTTCCACCTCCCTACGCTGATCTTGTGTCCCTTGTCAAATGAATCTGGGCTGTACTGGCACTACATTTAAATGGAAAATGTCCCAGGAGTGACAGTCTTAGTGAAAATGCCATCCCCTACACTTTTTACCATAGGATACTCCCTCTTAAGATCAAACCTTAGGAACAGAGTGAAATTTAAACATCTCAGGCACCCAGGCTCATAACCGTCTGCTTAGCCCAGGGGTGGGGAACCTTCGGCCTTGAGCTAGACTCTTCACTATCTCTCATCCCCCACATCCAATCTGTTGCCAAGTTGTGTGATTTTACCTTTATAAATCTCTCGTAGATGCCCCTTCTCTCCTCTTGCACCACCATCACTCTGGTGCAGGTCCTCATGACCTCACCCCTGGACTATGGCAGTAACCTGCTGGTGAGTCCGCTTGCCTCAGGTAGATCCCTGCTCCAGACTGCCCGCCCCTTAGCTGTCAAAGCGATCTTCCTCAAGGGCTGGTCTCACCGAGTCACTCCCCTACTCAGTAAACTCCATCAATTCCCTATCACCTCCAGAATCAAATATAAAAGCCTCTGGTGTTTATAATTTGTCCTTCTTCTACCCGGGTACTACACCTCACATTAAAGACAACTGGCCACAGGGCCAGGAGAAGCTGCCACTTATAACAGGAACAGAGAACAAAAAGTACTTTATTCTCTCTCTACGTTTTTCTGTCTCTCTCTGTCTCTGTCTCTGTCTGTCTCTCTCTGTCTCTGTCTCTCTCTGTCTCTCTCTTTCTGTCTCTGTCTCTCTCTGTCTCTGTCTCTCTCTCTCTGTCTCTGTCTCTCTCTCTGTCTCTCTGTCTCTGTCTGTCTGTCTGTCTGTCTGTCTGTCTGTCTCTCTCTCCCCCTCTCTCCCTCTCTCCCCTTCTCTCTCTTCATCTCTCCTCATCTCTCTCGTTCTCTATCTATCTTTCTGTCTCTGCTATCCCCCTCTCTCCCTCCCTCTTTCTGTCTCTCTGTCCCTGTCCCCCTCTCTCCCCTTCTTTCTCCCCTCTCTCTCTCTAGCTCTCTCATTCTCTCTGTCTCTGCCATCCCCCTCTCTCCCTCCCTCTTTCTCTCCTCTTTGTCTCTTCCCCTCCTCCCCTCTATCTGCCTTCCTCTCCCACTTCGGAACTCTTCAAGCCAGTGGTCTCTTACCTTTGACTTACAGCAAGGGCAGAGGGGCATTTTTCTTCCCCTGTGCCAGCTGCGATGGTGGCTCTCAGCCCTTGGCAGTGAGAACGTGTGCTTGCCTTGGGGAGCACAGGCTAGGGGGCCCGAAGTCCTGAGAATAATTACAGTAACTAACATTTCTGTAGCATTTACTATGTGCCAGGCACTGACCTGTTTTACAATTATTTGTTTTTTTTTAATTTAAAAAAATTCAAACGCACGATTTATTTATTTTAAACGTTCTTTTCTTTTTGAATTTTGAATTCCAAATTCTGTCCCTCCCTCCAACCCCTCCCCCACCCGCTGAGAAAGCAAGCAATATATCGATTGTATATGTGAAACTGTGCAAAATGTATTTCCATATCAGCCATGTTTTTAAAAAGAAGTGCTTTATTCGTTCATTATCTCATCTCATCCTTGCAACAGTCCTGTGAGGAAGGTGCTATTATCATCATCACTATTTTATAGGTGAGTAAACTGAGGCAGACAGAGGTTAAGTGACTTGCCCAAGGTCACACAGATCATAAGTGTCTGAGGCCAGATTTTATTTCGGGTATTACTGATTCCAGGCCAAGCGATCCGCATGCTAGCTGAGAAATGAATGTTTCTAGTGGCGACCTTGTGAGTCTAAAAGGTCAGGAGTTCTGGAGCTGGCTGCGATTGCCCAGCGAGGGCATACTGCCAACAACGGCACACTTCTGAGGGGGTGCTACAGCTAATGAAACCAAGCGAGGCTATGCTTTGGCTGGCCAGGAAATCCAGACCTTGTGAGCTGCTCAGTCAGCATAGGTCCAGGATAAATATGAAATATCTATTTCATCAGTCCCACAAAATTGTTTTTGCCTTTTGGTAAAGTACAATATGTGTGATGGATTATTGTTTTATGTTTCTCTATATGTTCATGCTTATGAGTCTTTTGTGATTTAAGCATTTTCCATGGTGGAAAAAATAAACCTCTCTCCTCTACCTGATTTCCATATTTTATATTGAGTACCTCTTCTGGAAGGTACCCTGTTATCCAGTCTTCAGGGAGATCCTGAATATGAGCCATAGAGATTTCCCCAGAGTTTCTTCAGGGTGGGGCAATAAGCCAGAGAGACATTGTGAGGGAAGCCTGAAAAAATTAACAAGCTCCCCCAGACCAAGTCACCGTACACATACCTTCATACTTTGTAAATTCAAGAAGATGGTGGGTATAGGGACCATGTAAAAAATCTGTACGAAAATATATTTTGAGATTCACAAAGGAAAGAGATCAAAGGATATTTAGACTACCCAGAAGTTATACACCCCTAATTCCTGTGGGCTTTCCCCAAGAAATTGAAAAGGTGCTAGACATGGCAAACACCGAACAACATCACAAAAAGTAAAATATTTCTTAACAACAGGAAATGACTGGTTTCTGATGTAAGCCATTTCTGAACCAGCTCTCTGTGCAGTCAGACTACCAACTAGTTATAGTTTCTATAGGGCAAACTAGAAGGCAAGATTAGTACATAAAAATAGCTCCAACCTGATCTATTCAAGCAATCTATGTATGCCTAAAAATGGAAATGGATGAAGATACAGACATTGATTCTGATTATCACCATTTCCTATAAGTTTAACCAATGAAAAGCAACAAGGCATCTCCAAGAGTCCAGAAATCATCTCCTTGCCACATGGAGAGACATGGCAGCCAAGAGGAGCACCAATTTAGAGTATAAACTCATCTGCAAAACATTATACAGAAGGATGGTAGGAAACTATGAGCAATATTTCCTCACAAAACATGGAATACCATGGTTGGGGAGACAGATGTAAGACGAAGCTTTAGAGTAAGACCCAGCTAATCCAAATTATCCCAAGAGCATTTATAGATGAGACTGAAAAAGAGGACAACAATTGGCACAAAATGAAACATTTGTCAGCGTTTCTATACTGATCCATTCTAATCAACAATGATAGCAGAACCACCACATTTGGGCTCCAACACCTCAGTGCTACGTGAGGAAGTAGAAATGGCCCTAAAGAAGATGGAGATGAAATTAACAAGAGAAACTGAACCAGACTAAGTGAAGACAAGAGAAATCCATTCTGGAGGTAATGTAGTTTTGAAGGCATTGAACTGTTTGATTTTCAAGATTTCTCAAAAAGTGAAGATATCGAATGGCTAAAACAAATCAGATGGCACTTTAAAGGCAATGAAAAGGACATTAGCAGTTATCTACTCATATGCTTTCTGTCTCATCTCTACAGTATTTTTATAAAAAATGGTCTACACATTTATTGAGGGCATCTTTGAT
Source organism: Phalanger gymnotis (assembly GCA_028646595.1). Classification (NCBI taxonomy): domain Eukaryota; kingdom Metazoa; phylum Chordata; class Mammalia; order Diprotodontia; family Phalangeridae; genus Phalanger; species Phalanger gymnotis. The sequence goes on along the minus strand of CM053627.1, from coordinate 211,144,865 downwards.
GAAAATATGAGACAGGAACAGACAGGTTTTCACAAATGATTTTACACAACGGAACATGTCTGCAGTTACACAATTGACTGAAAGGCACAGAAAACACAAGTTTCTGTTGTGTTATTGTTTGTCGACCATTAAAAGGAATTTCACTAATTAAAGCAGAATTCAGGATTAAAAGCTCACCTCTGACAACGTGTCTCTTATGCATATGCTGATCATAGAGGATTACTTGCTAGATCCAGCTTCAGAGATAACTTTGTTCAATGATCCTCTGATTATCACTGTGCCACCTGAGGTCACCCCTCTAACTCATGGGTGATCCCCCAGACAAGGCTACGTGGCTGTATCCTAATGTTTTGTGCTGGGCCTTCTTTTCTTCTCTCTCCACATTCTTTTGGCGACTTCATCAGCTTTGATTTTCCCTATGCTGATGACTCTCACACCTGTATTTCCAGCCCTAACTCATTTCCTGAGCTCAAGTGCTGGATCACCGGTTGCCTGCTGGATATTTTGAACTGGATGTTCTGGAGCCATCTCGAACTCAATATGTCCCAAACTGAACTCATTATCTCTTCCTTCCAGCCTCTCAGTCCACCTTTCTTTCTCCTGATTTATGTAGAGAGCATCACCGTTCTTCTAATTAATTAGGTTCAAACCTCAATGACATCCCATATATCCACTTAGTTTGCCTTATCTTTTGCCTTCCACCACATCTCTTGCATCTTCTGTCTTCTCTCCATCCACACTGCCATCACCCCAGTTCAGGCCCTCATCCCCTGCTAACTGGATGGTTGTTTTTCATTAGTTTCAGTCATGTCCAATTCTTTGAGACCCTATTTGGAGTTTTCTTGGCAAATATGGTAAAAAGTGGTATGCCATTTTCTTCTCCAGATCATTTTACAATGAGGAGACCGATGCAAATAGGATTAAGTGACTTGCCCAGAGTCACATACCTAGTGTCTGAAGCCAGATTTAAACTCAGGAAACTGAGTCTTCCAGACTGGCATTCTATCTACTCCACCACCTAGCTGCCCAACTGGACTAGTGAAACAGCTTTTTAATCGGTCTCTTTACCTCTCCATTCCCATCTAGCCTGTTGTTATATCTCTAGAGTTAGAGGACTTGGGTTCAAATGCTACCTTAGACATTTACTACCTATACAACCTAAAGCAAATCACCTTAACTCCTTGGACCGCAGTTTCTTTATTTGGAAAAAGATAGAGTTGGACTAGTTGACCTCTGAGGTCTTGTCCAGCTCTATCGCTAGGACCCTGAATACTCCACTTGTAACCATGGAATGGCAAAAGACCTAATGCAAGGCGCTGGCCAGATCCACCACTGTGGGGGATTTTATAGAGAACACAGACAGGAATTATCTAGACTGATAAGGCACGGTTCTGCTCACTTCACTCAGCATCGGTTCACATAAGTCTTCATGACCCCCATTTACAAGGAGCTCACATGCTAATATGGTTGCTGAGGCACTGTCGGAAAGAGACCACATCACTGAGACCACTTAGCCACTGAAATGTTGAGGGGTCAGACTTGCATTCAGTACGTGCAACCCTACTTCACAGGGTTTTTGTGAGGGTCAGCTGAGATGTGTATGGAAGACCTTTAACACACATACTCAGATGGCTGTCACGCAAGGTCAAAAGTGACCAGTTCTTAGAAAAGGTATAAGCCCCATGTCATAAGAGCTTCGAGGAGGGAGAGATCACTTGGAATCTGGTTAGATGTTTATGGAGTCAGGAAGTCCTGAGTTTGAATTCTACTTTAAACACTGTGTGACCTTTGGCAAATCTTTGTGCCTCTGTTTCCTCATCTGTAAAATAAAGGGGTTAAACAAGATGACCCTTAAGATCCCTTCTGCCTCAAAACTTATGATACAAAATTACCCTGGAAAGGTTTTCTGAACCCAAGTTCAATTTGGAGGTTTCTCAATAATTAATGCTCTCCATGTTTTCCCTCCTCCCAGATAAATATGGGAACATCTGAATTTCGCTCATTTCTGGTTCTCCCTTAGGGGTATTCAAGTCAGCTTGCTTGCAAGCAGCAAGTCCCTAATAAACATATGAACATAAAGCATATTTATTGCAATATGTAAAGAGCAAAAATAGGATTCACTCAGTAGATTCCAAGGGAGTAGGGCTATTTTCCTTCATAATCCCCAGCAGAATCAGTGCCCATCCCTGCATAAACTCATAATACAAATAAGACAAGTCTGAGTGGTATGAGTCAAGTTGGGACTTGGTTACAGTAGGCAGTGCTCTCAGGGGTATTAGCTCTGGTCTTGTTTCTCCTGTTGTCATATCTTTCATTTTCTCACCTGTGTATTCTTAGAGAACTAGTCATTAAGTCAGTCAACAAGCATTTATTAAGTGCTAAGCCTGGGAGATATAAAGAAAGGCAAAACAAACAAACAAACAAACAAACAGAAACACGATCCCCATTTTTATTAGTGGATTTATTTATTTTCAGCTTTCAATATTCACTTCCATAAGTTTTAAATTTTCTCCCCTTCCCTCCCCCCTCCCTCCCCAAGATGGCCTGCAATCCCATATAGGCTCTACATATGCTTTCCTATTAAACCTATTTTCACATTATTCATGTTGTATAGAAGCATTGGAATGAATGGGAGAAACCATGAGAAACGAAACAAAATAAAACAAAACAAACAAACAAAAAAGAAAATAGGTTCGCTCTGCTTTCAGACTCCATAGTTCTTTCTCTGGATGTGGATGGCATTTTCCATCATGAGTGTTTTGGAATTGTTTTAGGTCCCTGCATTGCTGAGAAGAGCTGAGTCTGTCAAGGTCAGTCCTCGCACCCTGTGGCTGGTACTGTGTACAGAGTTCTCCTGGTTGGGCTCACTTCACTCAGCATCAGTTCATATAAGTCTTCGTGATCCCCATTTTTCAAGGAGCTCACATTGTAATAGAGGAGAGACACCATGCAAACAGCTACGATTGAACAAGATATATATGGTGCAATGGCAGGGACCCTCAGAAGGCAGGCACTCGTGGAGCTGGCCGAGGCAAGAAAGGCCTTTTGCAGAAGGTAGAATTTAAGCTAAGACTTGAAAGAAGTCATGGAAGGCAGGAGGAGGTGAGAAGGGTGAGCGTTTCAGGCATGAGTGAAAAGGGCTAAGGTCAGTGCCTCTGGATTGTAGACTACATGAAGGGGAGTAAAGCGTAAGAAGCCAAGGACACTCTCTTTTCCTCAAAGAGTTAAGTGCCTGGTTCACAATCTTTCTCTTCTCCCCAACTCCTGCCATCACACTAGGGAATTTCAGGTGTATTGATGCTTCCTTAAACACCTTAACCTTATAGTTCCCCAATTTACTCATTACACATAACCTCCTCCTCAAGGATGGCTGCTTGGCTGCAAGGGTCAAAGTCTTTAAAATATCCTGACTTGTCAGGGCTTTTCCTGCAATGGTGGAGGGCGAAGGAGTCTTCACCCCATGTGGGAAGGTAGGGGGCGCTGTAGGACTGCCTCTTCCTCCTTACGCCAGGGCCCAAGATTATGTATTCTCTTTTAAAAGAATTATTTTTTTTGGACACCTTTTGTTTTCACATTATTATCTACATCTCTGACAGTATCCCTCCTCTCCCTTTCCCCCTCCAAGAACTGTTATAATAAAGAATTTTTAAAAGAAAAAAGTTTAAAAACTAAAGCATATATTTTAAAATGTTATATGTTATAACGTTATACGCCAGACTTATAGACCCCCATTTCTGCAAAGGAGATGGGGGGAGGAGGTATCTTCTCATCTGCCTTCATTGGGAGCAAGCTTGGTCATTATAATTTTACAGCATCAAGTTTTAATTATTTTGTCATAATTTTTTCTGACTACATTATTGTAGTAATTGTATGTATTGTTTTCATTTTATATTTCATATTACTTTGTATCAGTTCATATAAATCTTTCATGCTTCTCTGTATTCATCATATAAGTAATTTATTGCAAAACGGTAATGTTCCATCATGCAGCACAATTTGTTAAGCTATTCCCTAATCTACGGACACCCACTTTCCTGCCATCTCCACACCATGATACCTGCATTCTGGCCATTAACCTCTTTCCACACACTTCCCTCTCTCCCCCCAAAAAATCCCCCAACAACAACAAACCTTGGATTCTACTCCAGAACAAGGCCTCACCCTGCCTTCTCACTTTCCAGCTCCATTTTATATATAATTGTTCCCTATTAGAATGTAGGCTTCTTGAGGGCAGAGGTTATCCTGCTTGCTTGTATTTGTATCCCTACCACTTAGTATAGTGCCTAACCCATAAGAAGCACTTATGTTCTATCATCTACCTGTCTTCTATAATCTACCTATCTACTTTGTTTCCAGTTCTTTGCTACAACAAAATGCTGCTATATTTTTATGTATTTATATAAATACTGTATATTTATATAATAAACATATATTTATGCATTATATATTAATGTAATATATTTTTATATGTGATATATATCATGTATTATAACAAATATATAATGTATAATGAATCATATAATATTGTAAATATAAGAAATTATATGATAGATATATATATTTTATAGGTATATACACATAACATTTATACACATATATGTATGTGTGTACATACAAACATGTGCACACATACATGTAAATTTTAACTGCTTGCGTTTGGTGCTGGTTTGAGGTCTACAGTCCCAGACAATTTTCTGACTTAGGGTTAGGAAATTCCTTATGACTCCTTTTACTTTTTTTATCATGAACCTGTATTCTCAGACCTTACTTCAGGGATTCTTCTTAGTAAAGCCTAGCCTTCTTTCCAAGACCCTCTTTGATTAGCATGCAAATGAAAGAAGAAAAGCTAAATGAAGAAGCTACATTTATAATATGTATCTGCCAGCAAAAAAATCTCTTTGTTTACTTCTTCCCAGCACAGCAGTGATGTTTCTGTATTGATGTAAGAAAATCCATTAATGGAAAAGAGAAGGCATGGTGGAAAGCACTTGAATTTGAGTCAATGGAGAGGGAAGGAGTCATCATGAGTTTGGAGGAACAATTTTGGGGGGAAAGAACTTGAAGATTTTTTTAGTCAAACTTTTAGACCTATAGAAAGTGGTGACATGATCAGGAGACTTCCCAGGAGTTGGGGGAAGAAAGAACATCAGACTGTGAATCCATCCTGACTAACTTAGTGTCAATGAGGGAGACTGTTTCCAAGATAAGAGATTGACTGTCTTCTTGCTCCCTGTGCACTTTGCGAGGGCAGATATCGAGGTAGTGCAAGGGAATGGCTTTAAAGTATTCATCCTGGTTTGGTTCAATGTCTAGCATTACCACAGAAAAATTCTGAACTGTCTACCTGAAGGACTTTGTCTCTGGAAAAGGGGCTAGCGATGCTCCTGCTAGAAATGACAGAGGATTGCAGACAGAATGGTATGGGGAGGCATAAGGAGTACCAATGGATATTTACATCTGGGAGCTATAGAAGGTGTCTGGAACCTGCTGGGAAGTGTGAACAGTTACGTTATAGCCCATTCACAGAGAGCCTGGGCTTGCTGGGAGTCCTACCAACAGCATGCTTATAAGTGACTGAAGCCATACGGGTCTCTGAGGAAGGGCTGCTCATTGGTAAGGGTCGATATTTTTCATGAGCTCTGAGAAGAGTCCTAATTGTTTTCTTTAAACTATAAATATTATCTTCTTCTCTGAACTTTGAGATGTGCTTACGAGGAGGAGGTGCTGACCACACACTCGGTGCTTTGAAGTTCCTCAGTTTTCTGGGTGGAGGCCATGTGAGACATTCTGACATAAGGATTACATAGGACATGGAAAGTACTGGTACATTTCATTCATCATTCATTCATTCGATAAGGATTTATTGACTACTACATGCCTGATTTTGCTGGGAATATAAAGCCTAAACTAAAAAACCGGCCCTGCCTTTAGAAAGCTTATATTCACTCCAAAAGACTCACAATGGAAAATGCCATCCACATCCAGAGAAAGAAATATGGAGTCTGAATGCAGAGCAAGGTATGTTAATGGCGCTCTCTTTTTGTTTTCTTTCTCATGGTTCCTCCCCTTTGTTCTAATTCTTCCCTACAACATGACGAATGTGAAAATATGTTTAATAAGAATGTATATGTAGAGCCTATGTCAGATTGCACGCCGTTTTGAGGAGAGAGGTGGAGAAAATTTAAAACTTATGGAAGTGAATGTTGAAAACTAAAACTAAATAAATAAATTGATAAGAAAAGAGAAAGCTTATATTCGATCATGGATAAGTAAGTGCAAAATACAGACAAGATCAATACAAAGTGATGACGGGGAATCCGACGGGGGAGAGCGTGCTAAGAACAAAGGGAAAAAGGAGGACCTTCATGTAGGAGTCAGCACATATGCCGACACGTGAAAGATGCGAAGGATTCTGTTGAGTTGGAGGTAGATAGAGAGTGCATCCCAGGCATGCAGAAACAGCCTCAGAAACAGGAGACACGAGGTCATGTAAAGGAGAAGCAGGTAGTTCCGTTTGTGTGCGAAGTGTAAGTCTGTCTAGACAGTGGACTGGAGATAGCCTGGGAAGGGCTTTAAATTCCAAACAGAGAAGTTTGCATTTTATCCTAGGAGTGAAAGGAGCCGTGGGTGTTTCTTGAGCAGGGGAGTGACATGGTCAGATCTATGCTTTAGAAATGTCAATTTGGCAGCTGTGTGGAGTTTGGATTAGAATGGGGTGAGACTAGAGGCTGGGAGACCAATCCAAAAGCAATCGCAACAGTCCTGCTAAGATAATCATCTCAACTGTTTCTCTCAACTACCCTATGTTGTTGTTCAGTTGTTTGAATTATGTCTGACTCTTTGTGACCCCATTGGGGGTTTTCTTGGCAAAGACACTGGAGTGGTTCGCCATTTCCTTCTCCAGCTCATTTTACAGATGAGGAAACTGAGGGAAACAGGGTGAAGTGACTTGACCAGGGCCACATGGCTAGTATGTGTCTGAGGCCAGATTTGAACTCAGGAAGATGAGTCATCCTGACTCTAGATACGGCGCTCTAACCACTGCGCCACCTAGCTGCCCACAACAACCCTGTGAGGCAGGGGCTATAATTATTCTCATTTTACAGTTAAGGAAACTGAGGCAGGCACACAGCTAGTAAGTATTGGAAGAAGGATTTGAATTCGGGTTTTCCTGACTCCAAGCCCAGAACTCTATCTACTTCACAAATATCAGAGATACACCAACGTATTGGGATATAAAACAGAAGCAAGACTCGATAACTTATTGAATATTAGGGATGAAGAAAGGGGAGAAGTTGAAGATAATTCCTCATGAAACAGTGACCGAGATGGCGGCTGGATAGGATTGCTGAGGGGCTGTCAAAACTTCCTTTTAAAATTGTGGTGAACGCGAGAATTGCCAATGAACTAGAGACAGAGAAAGCGTCTGGATGAAAACAGCAACACCACCCCCGTCTTCGAGCCATACGCTGGCGCACAGGACATGAGTAGGGCAGGACCTGGCTTGGAGTACAGTGTGGCTGGGTTCACGGAAGAGGCTTTCTGTCCTGAGACACTGGAGGGCGGAATAATTGTGACCTTTGAGCTTAGATGGATTTTGGGTACGAAGATGGAGGTGGTCCAGGAGATCAGCTAGAAAAGGCCAGAAAAAGTGGTGACTTGGACTTAAGTACGGCCAAAACCAGATTCACAAGGTCGTAGTATCCTAAGATAGGGACTCTCAGGAGGGACTTTTTCTATTTTTGTTTGGTTGTTGAATTGTTTCAGTCCTGTTCAACTCTCCATAACCCATTTGGGGTTTTCTTGGCAAAGACACTGGAGTGATTTGCCATTTACTTCTCTAGCTCATTTTCCAGGCAAGGAAACTGAGGCAAACAGGGTTAAGTGTCTTGCCCAGGTCACACAGCTGGTAAGTGTCTGAGGCCAGATTTGAACCCATGAAGATGAGAGTTCCTGATTCTGAGCCCAGTGGATAGAGATCCATTGAGCCACATAGCTGCCAGGAGGGACCCTAGAGGACATCTAATACAACCCCTTCATTTTATATATAATGGGTCTCCCATTGCATCCTGGGCCACCTCCAGTTGTCCTGATGAATATCTGGCCACTGGACCCAGATGGCTCTGGAGGAGAAAGTGAGGCTGGTGACCTTGCTGGTGACCCTTCTTCACTCTGATCAAAGTCAACTGCAAGTCATGTCATCATTTCCCTGATGTCATGGTTCTCTTTGAGAATGAAAGACAAACACACAACAACAAGACAACAATGGGGTCTTTGAAGCATGCCCAGATTGCCTAACATGGAGAAGCTCTGTGTCTCTTCACCCATGGGTGGAGGTAGCCTTCTTTAATTGGCCTCCTAACAAGAAGAGGCTGCATCTTTAAAGGTAGCATTCTTTCCTGCTCACTCTGTTTTGAGGTGAAAAGGGCGTCTTTCTCTTGCATCCTTCTCTTTTAGCTCCTAAAATTGAACCTGGGAGCATTTGTTTCTATTCTGTGTCATTTATCCTAGGCAGAAATCCTTACCAGACTTGGAAAGTTGAGCCACGATGACCTTGGAGGCCAAATTTTAGTCAGGATGTTGCAGCCAGCCATCCTGGCAAGGAAACCAGCAGAAGTCAGGGTGCCTGGGACTCAAGACCTAGCAGGGTATTGGACGTGAAACTGGGACTAGGCTCTAAAAGAACTGTACTGATCTAGGAACCTAAAGCCCTCCTACTCTCTAAAGAATGGATTCTAAGGAAGAGAGAGAGAGAAGGATTATGCCTCTCGCATGTCGAGAGAATAAATGGGTATATTTGTGATCATATCTTTTGAAATATTTATTTGTGAAAGCTAATCCAACTGTCAATGTCTAAATGGAATCTGGGGTACAGGGAATGCCTCAATATCTAGCACAACACCATTGTTGGGGGCTGGAGCCATTTGTAGAGACATTCCCCAATACCCTTAAGGGCACCAGAAAACCCCAGAGGAATGGTGAAAGGTAACATACCTGGCTTTCAGGTAACAAGGCGGTTGGTGTTACATAGAGATAGGAAATTGAAGCCCAAGTAGTGACTTGCCCAAAGTCACACTGCTAGTATCAGGCACGATTTGAATTGAGGACCTCCAACTCCAGTAGTCAGTGTTCATTCCACACTGTGGCATCATGAGAATAACTCTGAATTTGGAGTCAGAAAACCTAGATTTGAATCCCTTATCTGCTAATTATCAAATAATTACACTTTTTGTGTAGTTATCTTGTTTAGTAATCAGGTTATCTTGGGTAATTTGTTCAGTTTCTCTGGCCCTCTGTTTCTTCTCCTATAAAATGAGGTCAACTTGAAAATCTGTAAGGCCCCTTCCAGCTCTAAATCTACAATTTCTCTAAGATCTCTAAGATCTGACCTGGGACTGATATTGCAAAAGGTTGAATCTTCAGAGCTGCAAAGTTTGATGCTAAGAGATTAGTGGGAAATTATGCTAGTCAAAGCGAATGTAATTTGTCACAGTCATCTTCCACCCAGAAAGACTTGTTTTAAGCCCAACATCATGCCAACCAATTTTGTCATTTTAATTTGCCCAGAGCCCCATATTCCAAGGAACTCATGAATTCATGCTTTCCTTAGCCTTCATGGAAATTATAGAGTTTGCTTTCCACTATCATTAGCTGGAGCATTGTGTTTGCCATCTCTGCCTTTATTAACCTGCATGCAATTCATAGGGCACTGGACAACCTGTGACTTTGAATATCTGCAAAATTCCAGGATGTACTCTTCAAGGGGTGGTTTATTGACATTTAAGAATGGAAGCAGTAATCACTAAAGGCCACTGTGGTTTCATCAAGAATAGAACATACCAGACTAACATCACTTTCCTTTTTCCTTTCCTTTCCTTTCCTTTCCTTTCCTTTCCTTTCCTTTCCTTTCCT
>CM053627.1:211118389-211134453 GCA_028646595.1 Phalanger gymnotis | reverse complement strand
TCTTTCTTTCTTTCTTTCTTTCTTTCTTTCTTTCTTTCTTTCTTTCTTTCTTTCCTTCTTCTTTCTTTTTCTTTCTTTCCTCCCTCCCTCTATTTCTTTCTCTTTCTCTCTGTCTCTCTGTCTCTCTGTCTCTGTCTGTCTCTCTCTCTCTCTGTCTCTCTCCAGACTGCTAAATTGAGAGAATACCAAAGACTCAGTATACCTAAATTTCAACAAGGCATTTGAGGGTCTTTCATGCGATCCTCACGAACAGAGTAGAGAGATGTGGATTAAGTAAAGGCATAATTAGAGGGACTCAGAATTGGTTGAATAATAAGACTCAGAGAGTAATGATTACTGGATTGATGTCAGCCAGTAGAAATGCCCCTAGAGGAGTGCCCCAGGACTCTGCTTTTTGCCCTGTTTTGTTCAACTCTTTTATTCGTGACTTGGATGAGGGCAGAGACAGCATGCTTAACACAATGAATGACAACAAGCTAGGAGGAATAACTAAAATGTTGAATAACAGAGTGAGAGCTTGATGGACTAGACTATTTAGCTTACTAATAAGAAATTTAATAGAAAGAAATATTAAATCCTTTATTCAGTTAAAAAATCAACTATACAAGTTCAGAGTTGGATAAGAATGATTGGACAGTAAGATCGAAACGATCCATCTGTATAATATGCCAGGCAAAAAGCAATCTTAGCTTTTGTTAATAGAGGCCTTGTTTGCCTCAGTTTCCTCATCTGTAAAAATGAGCCGGAGAAGAAAATGGCAAACCGCTCCAATATCTCTGCCAGGAAAAGCCCCAATGGGGTCATGAAGAGTTGGACATGACTGAAATAACTCAACAATGGAGGCTTGGTCCCAAAAGGAGATCATAATTTTGCTTTATTCTTGCCTGGTCTAGAGTACTGTGTCCTGTTGTGGCTACCAAGTTTTAGGAAAGACATTGGCAAAATTGAATAAGTCCAAAAGAGGGTGGTGATATCATGCCCCACAGGAGTTTACTGAAAGACCTAGACATCTTTAGTCTGGAGAGAAGACTGAAGGGAAGCATGGTAAGAGTCTTCAGTTATTTGAAAAACTGCCATGTTAGAAGATGCCTTCAGTTTGTTCTTGTTGGCCCCAGAAGGCAGATCTAGGAGAAATTTACCACGAGGTAGATTTAGGAGGAATATAAGGAAATGCCAAATGTAATCTTTGGTTCCTGGGATGCTGCCTGATGAATGTTGTGCCCCTCCCCCCCAAACACACCCACACAAAAATGCTCCTAGACTCAGGGAAAGGGTCTGATAGACTATCCCAGAGCTCATTTGTTGAGTGATATCTTTTGAACGTGACTTTCTGGGACTTGTGGAACCATGAAGCCATGAAGAAGTAAGAGGGAAGGAGCAAAGAAGCACACGCTCTCTGCCTCACTTTCTCCAAGGTTTTGGTGGGCTGCTCTTGCTGGACTCTATTGGTGCTCCCCTGCTTCCTACCCTACCCTAGTTTGGGGAGGAATAAACAGAGGGAGGGGCAGAGTTCTGACTCCAAAGCTGTAGCTGTTGTTTCCTTTCTGACCGGATTTTCTCCACTCGATTTAGGATGTGTGTCCAATTATCAACAAGAAAATCAGGTGGTCACCAAATCTTGGTCCAATGGGATTAATGAGGGAAGCAGGTAGAGATTTGGGAAGAGGTTCAGATTCTGAGACCTTGTCCCTGATTCAGCATGAGTTGAGGTAAAGGGGATGGAGTGAATACACTTCCCATATGGATTTTTTTTTTATCATGCAAGGAACAGGTCCTAGACATGCCATATAGGGCATACATTTATACTGGTAGGCAAGTCCTTAATTCAATCTTCAGCCTAGGAAGGAGTGGAACTCACTTGAGATGATCACATTCCCCAGGACAATTCCATGATAAGTGGGGCTGCCCTCTCCACATATATTAGACAGAGGGCTTGGAGCTCCCCTCCGTCCTCCTCTGTCTACTCTGGTCCAATATCCTCAACGACTATCAATTAATTTTGTGAGCTGGCATAAGTGGCTTAAAAAACTCTCTGAGCTTCGGCTTTCTTATCTTTAAAATGGACAGATTAGACTAGACATCTCAAAGGCAGGAGGTGGAATCAGATCTCAAGAACGTTCTAAGAGCCAGTTGTTAAATTTTCAGTCGTCAGCATTTGTGTCCCAGAAATCCACAGATCACGGTAGAGGTCGATTTATTGTTTTGTTGATCTAAGAAAGTGATGAAGAAAATGTTAATAGCGCAGATTAAACTCGATAGAATGTTGTGGTTACATCCCCATCCGCCACCCCAGAGGGCTGGTTGTTAAACATTCACCAGCATGCCTCTTCTTTCACATCTAATAATCTGTTATCCAGGCGGCATAGTGGACAGACTGGATCCCACATCATGAGGGCTCAAGTTAGAACCCTACCTCAGGCACTTACTAGCTGTGTGCCAGTGCTGGGCAAATCACGTAACCTCTCTGACCCAATGGCTTCTCATCAGTAAAATCAGGATAACGCAGCCCCTGCTTCACAGGACGTTGTGAGAGTGAAATGAAACAAAATGGGTAAAATACCTCGCAAACCTTAAAGCTTATAGAAACGCTAGCCCTCCTCTCCGACGACCTCCTCACCAACCTCCCGGGGCTTGCAACAGAGACCGCATCCCGGAGAAACTTCCACCTTGGGTCTCTGCTCTCCTGCTTGGTCGCTACTTATTCCAGAGCACTTTCAGACAAGTCCCAGTCATGTTTCACACCACTCCCTTTCTCCAGTCACCTCAACAGCCTCCTTACCCTCCCCTCCCCTCCCCTCCAGTTTTGAGACCATGAGCCATAATCAAATCGACTCCACCATTGTTCCTGGATGGGGTGTGTCAATCTGCTCTCCCAAAGCCCCACTTGTCATCCTTGTAACGTTCCAGACCAAAGCATCCCCTCTTTGGCCACCAGCAGTTGGCTGATAAGGCATAAACACATAATTCTAATTCATACTGATACATGATAAATGCATTAAAGAGGTAAACAACAAAGGCTGTTGCCAGATCCTTGGGAAAGCATCACCTGGGAGGAATCACGGAAGGCTTCGTGGAGGAGATAGCATTTGAGTTAGGCTTCAAAATATTTACATTTGCTATATAAATGTAACTCCATAAATATCAAGTCACTTCTCTCTGGTCCTCAGTTTCTTCCTCTGTAAAACGAGGATGTTGGACTAGCACTGCCTCTGATATTCTGGGGTGGATGGGAAGCATTCTGGCCTGGCAGCATAGAAAGAGGAGGAGCCTGGAGGAACTGAGAGGCTTTAGGGTCTGGTTGCTAAGGTAACTGTCAGCACATAATAAGGGGTGTGCCAAGGAGGAGGGACTGGCATATGTAAATGAGGCCCTTAATTAGCTCATCTGGTTCTGTTCTTCTAGGCTCCTGGGTTTTACATTAGAGAGATTCTGCAGAAATGTAGGGCAGGGAGAGAGTGGAGAGGGAAGAGAAAGGCCGTAAAAGGTGGAGACTGCAAATCCTCTCCATTGATAGAAACCTTTTGGCAGGGACCCCTTCTTCAAAATGGACATCCATCAGCCTGTCGGTCAACCAGGTAGTCAGTCAGCTTGTCAGTCCATCAGGCCATCATTCAGTCAGCCTGTCAGTCCTTCTGCCAGGTAGTCACTCAGTCTGCTGGCCAGGGATGGAAGTTAGTGGGAGGGTTAGTCATAGGTCAATCAAGGCACTTGTTTACGGATGAACCCCATCACTGGCCCAAGAACTGAGTAACTATGACAGAGGGTCAGCCCTGTTCAGACAGAGGCAGAGCAGTCTGCCTCCCATATATGCCACAGGAGTTTGGAGGGGTTCAGGGACTGCGCTCCCAAGCATCTCAATTCCAACCAATAGAGTGTCTCTTACAGGGACCGTGTCTTCTTTGCATAGACCTCAGTGAGGACCTACTTTGAGCAGTAATAGGTGCTTCATACATACTAATTAATTCCCTTAGGTTAAGGCATTCATTGTCCCTAGGAAGCCCCAGCTAAAAATGCACATATGTCACCTGGGAGGGGGTGACACAGGGAACCATCAAACACCCATTAACACCTCAGCAGGGATCGGTCTGTCAGACTCCCCTAAAAACTGTCGCTGGAGAAAAAGGAGACTAGCACTCTAAGCAGAAGTTCTGTAGCTTAGCTTTAGAGCTGCAAGGGGCCTTCAGAGTCCTCTGTTCTAATCCAACCCCCGTATTTTACTGAGTGAGGAAACTGAGGGAAGAATGATTTGCCTACAGTCAGACCCCGTGGGCGTAAGGAACAGAAGAAGGACTTAACCCCCAGTCTTCCGATACCAAACCCAGCACTTTCCTCCCATTTTACCACATTGCTCTGTTAGGTATGTCCCATGGGAATTATTTTGATGGTTGCAGAAAGCAGGGTAGTCCCAGAACACAGTTGTCCACAGCTGTAACTGTATGAGCAGAGACAGGCGGAGAGAAGCCCTGGCCTGGGTGGAGCTGGTTGGAGGGAGGGATGGGGTAGGTTTCCAAACTATAGGCCTGGTGCCAGCATGTGGGAATGGGATGGAAGCTGATCTGGTAGGAGGTGGGCTGGGGAAAAGCTCAGGGCTAGGAGGAGGAGGGGAAAATCCAGTATGAGGGACCAAAGGAAGGAGTCTGGGGTGGAGGGGATATGGGCTAGAGGGCAGGGCAGCTGAAGAGCTCAGAAGCGTTTGATAGGGAGGGCTAGAGAGGCTGAGATGAGAGTAGGGCAGGGGTGGTCCAGTGAGGCAGGGAGGAAGAAGGCTTTCAGGAAGGCTCTGAAGTATTTAGGGGGTGAGGTAGTGACACATATGAGGACATTATGGGGACACACAGAGGGATATGAAGGCACATCCTGTAGACATCTATAGAGGTCACAGATAATATTTATTCAGGTGAGAGAATGGATAAAACACTGGACTTGGAGTCAGGGAGCCCTGAGTTCAGATTCTGCCTCCAACAGCTAGCTATGTGATCCTGGGGCAACTCACTTAACCAGTTCTTGGTTTCTTCATCTCTAAAACAAGGATAAAAATACTATCTGCCTCCCAAGGTTGTTGTGAGAATAAAATTGGATAATATTTGTAAAGAACTTTGCGGATCTTAAAGCGCTATGCAAATATTAGCTGTTATGCTCATCTCTGGAGGCATCCACAGGGGTACACAGAGACACCCCCAGACATGGACAGAGACAGACATACAGATGTATATGCACACAGGGTGGCTCAGATTTACACAAGCACAGAAGGAGTATGCATGTATGGAGATACAGGCACAGACACAGAAATATACCAAAAGGTGGGTTACGTACACAGAGACCCCCGCAAGTCATGGCCACACACACACACACACACACACACACACACACACACACACACTTCGCTTCCCGGTGTCTTTGGACTCCCAGACACAGATGTGCTCGCACACTCAGTCACTCCCAGAGACTCCTGCTCTGTGAAGCTCCCTCCAACCAACACCCAGCCCTCCCCAGCTCCTACCCCAGCTAACAGATGCACATCCTCTTATGCTGCCCTCCCCTTCCACCTCCCTCCATTCTTGCTATGAATTTCTCACCAAACAAGCTTCATTAATCGTCTAATAACCGGATTAATTAAGGACATGGAAAGTAAACAGCAAGAATGTAATTTGGCCCTGATTACTGTGTAATTGCTGGAGGATGGGCTCATTTGCATATGCAAAGAGGGCGTCTGGCAGAGGCTGGCAATAAAGAACAGTTCAGAAGAAACGAATGTCGTACCTACTCCTCCTGACACCTCTCTCCCTTCCTGGAACTGCACTCTCCAGCTGCTATGCACACCAGCTCCAGCCTTGCCATTCCCTACCCTGTCAATCTCCCTCCCTCCCTCCCTCTTTCCTCTCTCAATCAAGCTTGCATTCTCTCACTCACCAGACCAGGGCTCCAGTAAGACCCTTAAGAGGGTGCCCTACTGCACTTCTCCAGCATCAGCTATGTTTGGGAAACTTGGGTGCCTTTCCTTGGCAATCTGACCTGACCAGCCTTCTCTGCCCCCTGCCCCCAACCCCAACTCACACACCTAGCTTTTCCCAAGTCAACCTCTCAATCTTCCAGTCTTCCTAGTTTAGCCCTCTGCCTCCCCTAGACGAACCATCTTGGCTCACCCTCCCCTAATCCAGCATCCTGCTTTCCTCTTTAGTCCACCCTCCCATCCCAGGTCCACAGCAAAATTATGAAATTGCTGGCTTGTCTTTGGCTTCTCATGTGCCCTTATCAGTCTCTTCTCCACCAGCCCCCACCTCATGCCCTGGCCTTGCTGCCCATGAAGTGTCCCATTACTTCAGGCTCTAATAGAATGGGTCATTCTCCTCTCCCTCAGGGTCCACCCAACCCCCTCTTCTGAATCTGTCTAGCTTCCTTCCTTCTACCACAGAGCTCCCTGTTCCTCGGGGAACTTCCACATCCCCCCAGCTGAATCCCGTTATTTCCTCTGTTTCCAGTGGCTGTGGTTGGTAGGTCTCAGATAAAGAATTTCACATCACGGTTGGAGGTCCAGGCTGACGGCTCTTCTCCCCTCCTAGGCCCCTTCACCTCTCAACGAGGGGCCTCTGGAATGATTCCTGAATAGAAGCACTTTAGGCATCTTGATGGGCTGTAACAGAGAGAAGTTTCTGGACATCCTGAGTAAAAAATTTCTCCTGAGAGATTTAGAATAGCTCAGGACCTCAGAAGATTTCTTATCTTCCTCTTTCTCTTTCCTGCTCCAGCCTCACTTTCTCCTTTTACAGCAGGGACCCCATAACTAACCAGTTCAATAGGGCATTCTCCAGGGATGGAAATTAGTGGGAGGGTTAGTCGCAGGTCAGTCAAGTCACTTGTTTACAGATGAACCCCATCACTGGCTTGAGAATTGAGTGACTACAACAAGGGGCAGCCCTATTCAGAGACGGAGTAGTCTGCCTCCCATTTGATTTCTTGTCTTTCCGCTATTTCTGGGTCACTTTCAGCTAGAACCTTGTGTCGATAAGGCAAAACGGGCTCCTTAGCATTTGAGGAGTTTGGCTTTCGTTTACCTTGAGGGAAAGTACTTTCAGCTGTTAAGCGCTAAGCCCCAGGCCCAAAGCCCTATCAGGTGTGAAACCTGTGTGGGAGTAGATTGATGACTTAAGAGGGGCCAACTCGGGAACCATGGTCTCTGGTCATTGAGGCTCGGCTGCGAGGAGAGGCAGCTAAGAGACAACTACGGCGGAAGCGGAAGCAGAGCCTACCCGTGTGTGGACCCAGGAGTGAGGGCAAGGACTTGAGGCCAGTGAATATGATTTATACCATCTTGTTTTTCTGTGGCCTCCTGGTTACTCTTGTGAAGCGGGCTTTCTGGACCTGGAGTCTTTTTGTCAAGATGTCGGAATGGGGAGGCTGGTTCACGGATCAGCTGCGGTGGGGCCTAAATAAATTTCTTGTTGTTTTCTCCTTAGAGAACCTCTCATACCTTGCGATTTCGAACCATTCAAACATATACATGATTATATTTGAGATTATAAATTCGGCCTTCCTACTACAAACCTTGTCCCCATCTCTTCTCCCTTCCTTTTCCCTAGGCTTATCCGGCTCTTCCCTTGTCCCCTCGAGCCCTTCTCATCTCCCTAAGAGCCTCTCCATCAGGATCCTTTCCTTCCTCTCCCAAGTGTCTCTCTAGCTTCCTTCTTTCTCTCCTGGTGTCCCCCAGTCTTTTCTTCCCATCTTTGATAACCCCCACCTCTCCAGTTAGGCTCTGCCCAAGCAACTTCAGTCTAGATCCCTGGGCTGCCTTGGTTCTGGGCTTCTAAGAACCAGGAACTGGGAACCTCCTGGACTGCCCTCCCTCCTACCCCTACATCCCACCTTGGGCCTCAGACTGCAAATTGTTTTTTGATGGCGGCCTCCTCCGTCTGACTGAACTCAATTTGCGTCTCCAAAGCAGCTAATAGTAGCATTAAAAAATCCATTTTCACTTGCGATTGAATTTGACTGGAGCTCAATCAATGAGTGAGGGTCTCCCCTCCTCCCCTCCCCAGGGGACTCCTTCCCCCCTTCTCCTTTCCACCTTCACCATGGCAACCGTGGAAGCCACAGCATCAGCTCTGCAGTCCTTCTTCCTTGGTCCCAGTCACTACTGGTAGAAGCACTGTGCCAGCCTCCCTGCTTACAAGTCTGTTTAGATGGGGCCTAGAATAATGTGAGGAGTCTCCCTGTAATTCTTCCTGGCTTAGGTCTCTATTCACAGTGGTCCCTCTTTCACCCATCAGCTGCTCCACCATTTTCCATCATGTGCCTATTCTCATATAAACCCACAGGAATTGCCAGCCTGGGTTAGACCCTTGGTTTGTCTCCTCCCCCTCCCACCTCCCTCTGACTCAATAGCCCAGAGGTCTCTCTGACAGGGATGCAGATTCAGGTGGGCACAAAGACAAGAGTGACCTTGACACCAACCTCACAAATTAGGGAAGGTCACTAGCATCACTAACATCGTTAACTGTCATTTGGGGATTTATTTAAACATCCTTTGGACTTCTTAGTGATTTAATCCCTGGAGGCGACAGGTACCTCCTGACATATCGATTTCCATAAGTTTGACACTCTGGACCTCCCACTTCCCGCCCCCTACCCCCTGCCCTAACCATAATGCTCGTCATACTTAGAGGCGGCCCTGGGTTCTTGAAGGCTATGTCAGTGGAGTTCAAGTTAAGGCAGGTTCTACCAAGCTGGACTGGGGGCAGCTAGGTGGTGCGGCGGATAGAGCGTCTGCGCTGGAGTCAAGAGGACTTGGGTTCAAATCCCACCTCAGATGCTGTGTGGCTCTGGGCAAGTCATTTCACCCTGTCTGCCTCAGTTTCCTCATTTGTAAAATGAGCTGGAGAAGGAAATGGCGAATCACTCCAGTATCTTTGCAAAGAAAGCCCCAAATGGGGTTATGGAGAGTTCTGGACCAGCTTTGAGTAAGGGCCTGGCAACAGAGTGTGTCTGATTGGTCCTAGCTGAGTGCCAAGGGGCTCGCCACCATCATGATAGCTGCCTGGTAATGAATTTTCTGATGATAGTACCTCATGGAGCAACTCAATCAAGGTAAAAGTGGCATTCTGATCTCCATCAGGGTGGACATACTGCGTCCATGAAAATTAAGATTTGGAGAACTCTTGAAAGACTGAATCTTGGGAGAGAAAGATTTGAGGTTCACCCTCACTCATATGGTATGATTTCCTTGAGAGTGGGATTTGTTTCATTCTTTGTACTTGTGTCACCTAGCCTAGTGCACAGTAGGTGCTTAATAAAGGCTTCCTTGATCTATCGGTTAATCGATTGTCCTAAAATTACTTCCCTTCAAGTTTCCCAGAAGGGCCCTTCATTCTGATATTTCAGGATTCAGTGCATAAGTCCCTGCCCATCCCATTCATCCCCAACATTATTTTTTTGTCTTCAGTCATATGCATTTTGTACACTTCGATCCTCTCTCAGCCTGTCTTCCCAGAGAGAAGAGAACCAATCTTTTCAGAATCTCCTCAGACAGCAGCCGCCCCCATAGCATCCAGCTCCATTATCTCCTTCTTGAGATAGAGCTGTATAGAGTGGCCCACATTTTGCCTCACAGGGGTTTGGGGGAGGGTAGGAGAACCCTGACACAACCTCTTTTTCTGTTGTCACTTCTAATGCTCCTCCTAGGACGCGCTGTATTGTGTTTTGGCTGTAGCAGCAGACGAGGCTGGAATCTTCAGGAGAATGCAAGGACTTCTCCACCAGAGAAGAGCCCACTTATCTCGATCCTTCATTTTCTAGAGGCTAGGTCTCTTTCCTTCACAAAACATTTCCTCAAATGCCATGCTAATATTTTAATAGTGTTTTCTGTGAAACTTTGTAGAAAGCCCTTTGAAAATCTAAGTAAATTGAACATAAAATTAAACCAAATTAAAACAATTTAAATTAAAAAAAGAAAGGCTACATGTTTTCCCTATGGCTACCTATTTATTTAGAGCCTCAGAGAATATTTACAGATTAATTAGACATGATTTCATAGAGACTGAGAATTAGAAGGTATCCCAGAGACCATGTAGCCCAATAATCTCTCCTGCAATGTCCAGTACAAATGGTTAGCTGGTTTCTTCTTGGATACTTCCAGTGACAAGGAGCTCACTAATTCTTTAGGCAGCCCAAACCATTTCTGGACAGTTCTAATGAGAAGTTTTCCTTACATGGAGATGAAATCTACTTCCCTGTAATTTCCATGTGGTATTCCTGGTTCAATTTTCCAGAGTAAGTCTCCTTCCTTTTTTCCCTGGGGCAACTCGAGTTATAACAGGAAAAGTACTAGACTCTTAAATCAGGAAACATGAGCTTTGTTTCTAGCTTTGCTACTGTGCATGGCTAGATAAGTTACTTAACCTCTCTTAGTCTACATTTCCTCATTTGTAAAATGAAAGGGGAGTCAACTAAATGACCGTGAATGTCTCTTCTAGCTGAGGCAAATAGGGTTAAGTGACTTGCCCAGGGTCACACAGCTAGTAAGTATTTGAGGCAGGATTTGAACGCAGGTTTTCTGACTCCAGGCCCAGTGCTCTATCCACTTCACCACCTAGTTGCCCCCTCCCCATTTTAAATTTAATTTCCAGACTACATACCTCCCCCTCCCCTTAGTTCCTTCAATAAAGCATCAGACGGCATGATTTCAAGACTCATCACCACTTTGGTTGCCATGGCCTGGGAGCACTACAGCTCATCTGTGTCTTTCCTAAAACGAACATGGAGCTCCAGGTGCGGCCAAGACAAGGAACACCAGAACTCTGAGAACCTGCCGCTTTCCTGTGTCTCTTAATGCAGCCTGAGATCTCACTGGTCTTTGGAGTTACCACCGTGGCTGTTGAGAGGCTCAAATGAGACAATAGATGTTAAATACTTTGCAAAACCTTATCAGTAATTCTTATTAGCCTGCCGTCACCAGGCATCAAGTCTGGGGATGACTCTAGTCTTCCATATGATTGCTTTATATTGTACTCCTATGGAGCCTGAGCTATGTTTATTTTTAATAGTATTTTATTTTTTCCAATTATATGTCAAGACAACTTTTAGAATTCATTTTTAAAAATTTTTGAGTCCCCATTTTTTTCCTCCCTTCCCTCCTCTCTTCCTACAGTGGTACCCCCTAGTACCCTGAAGGGCAAATGCAACTGGCCTCATTAGAAAGAGTGAGTCCATATCTGAAAGAGAACTCATTATTTTTTTCCCTAAACCAACCTGTCTTCTGACTTTCTTGTTTTTCCAGTTAACCAGGTTCATAATCTTGGCACTGCCCTCCACTCCTCACTCTCCTTCACCCCATATACCCAGACAGTTGCCAAATCTTGCTGCGTTTTTTCCCTACCCACCTCTCAGATCCACCCCCTTCTCTCCATTCACACAGCTCCCACTTCGGGTTGGACCCTCATCTCCTCTCACCTGGACTATTGCGGCAGCCTCCTAATTGGGCTTCCTGCCTCAAGTCCATCCTCTTGCGCTGCCAGAGTGATTTTCCTATGCTCAGCTCCCACCATGTTACTCCCCTATTCAGTAAGCTTCACTGACTTCCTGTTGCCTCTAGCATCAGATATAAACTCCTCCTGAAGCTCATAAAATCCTACACAACCTGTCCCCAGCCTAGCTTCCCAGCCATTACTCCTGCATTCCAGCCAAACCAGCCTTCTCACGCATGGCTCCCTTCATCTGCCATCTCTGCAGCTTTGCACTGGCCATCCCCCATGCCTGGGAAGCATTCCCTTTCGCCCTCCCTCTCCTACAATTCCTTCTTTCCTCGAGATGCAGCTCCAGCTTCAGTTTCTACGTGAAGCTTTCCCTGGTCCCCTCAGCTGCTAGAGTCCTCCCTTCAAAAATAGCTTGTGTTTAGCTTCTTTTAAACACCATACCGTCAGCCTCCTATTCAGTAAACTCTAATGGCTCCCTATTGCCTCCAGGAACAATTGCGGAATTTTCTATTTGCCATTTAAAGCTCTTCATAATCCGGTCTCCTCCCACTTTCCAATCTTCTTACACTTTATTCCCCGAAGTACGCTCTGTGACTCAGTGACCCTGGCCTCCCGACTGTTCCACAGACAAGACGCTCCATCTCTCAGCTCTGGGCACTTTCTCTCCCACGTCTGGGATGCTCTCCCTCTCAGACTTCTGACCTCCCTGGCTTCTTTAAGTCCCGACTAACCTCACCTTCCACAGAAAGCCTTCCTGGAGCTCTCTTAATCTTGGCCCATTCCTTCTGTTTATTAATTATTTCCTATGTATCCTGTATATAGTTTGCTCGTATTTGTACACGATATCTCCCCTAAAATACATTTACACTGATTTGTCTACGTGTTATCTCCCCTGTTAGATTGTAAAACTCTACTGTCTTGATTTAGGACAATCAATGAATCAGTCAGTCAAAGGACTGTCTTTTGCCTCTTTTTGTATCCCCAGAGCTTAGCACAGTGCCTGGCACACAGTAGGTGCCTAATAAATCTTTATTGCTTGACTACTTTGTATTTCTTCTCTTTACATTTATTCTATGTGTACTTATATGTGTGCATGTTTTCTTCCCTATTAAAGTGTAACCATTTGCAAGTAGAAATGGTTTTATTCATTCTATCTGCGTCCCTAGCACCTAGCACAGCAGCTAGCACACAGTAGGTGATGAATAAATACTTGCTGGCTGATAGATGGATTGATTGAGAACAATGGGGGTGAGATTGTGTGAGCAAAGGCACAGTGGGTAGAGGGGGTTCATTAGAGGCGCAATGGGAATCAATGTTGGAGAAGTAAAGTGGTGACGGATTATGGAGGACATCGAATGCTCAGCTCTAGACTTTTTCTTCTTTGAAATACTGGGAGTCTTTGAAGCTCCAATGTCCAATATTTCTGTTGGTTCAATAGTAGGCCATGGGAATCCATGGAAGGTTGCTAAATAGAGGGTCTCAGGAAACAGGAGTCAGTCAGGAGGTCAATAAGCATTTATTATGTACCTACTATGCCAGGCACTGGGTTAAGAGCTGGAGATTCAAAGGAAATTGAAAAATGCTCTTGCAGAGTCGATGGTCTGATGGGGCAAACGACTATATACAAACAAGATATATACAGGGATGAATTGGAGGTAGTCAGCAGAGGAAACAGACTAGTTTTCAGGAGATTGGGAAAGGCTTCTTGTAGAAGGCGAGATTTTAGTTAGGACTTGAAGGAATCCAGGGAAGCCGGGAGATGGGAGGGAGAACATTCCAGGTGTGGGGGAAAGCCAGCGATGATGCACGGTGCTGGGAGATGAAGTATCTGTGTGGAGAAGAGCCAGGAGGCCGGTGTCACAGGTCAGTAGAGTACCCAGAGAAGATTGGAAAGGTGAGAGATGCTCAAGTTCTGAAGGGCTTTGAGCACCGTCAGAGGATTTTATCGTTGATGCCGAAGGTGATAGGGAGCCATTGGAGTTTACTGAATTGCGGGGTGACAAGGTAAGATCTGTGTTTTAAGGAGGATCACTTTGATTACTCCATAGGTAGAGAGACCAAAGCATGAGTCCATGAAGGCCTGTAGCAGGGTGGTGGCAGTGTCAGAGGAGAGAAGGGGTTACACGTCAGAGATGTCGTGAAAGAGGGGGAAGGGAATAAGCTCCAACAAATTTGTATAGCTCCAACTATGTGCTGGTAGGCACTTTACAAATATCTCCTATGATCCTCTTACCAAATCTGTGAGGTAGATTATCCCCATTTTACAGTTGAGGAAACTGAGGCAAACAGAAGTTAAGTTGACCTGCCTAGGATCACACAGCTGGAAAACGTCTGAGGCCAGATTTGTACTCAGGGCTTCCTGACTCCTGGAGCAGTGCTTTACGCACTGCTACCTACCTGCCTCATCAATAGATTGGATATGAGGGGGGCATAGAGAGAGGGGTCAAGGATGAAGCCTAGATTTAGAGCCTGCGTGCCTGGGAGGATGATTGTACCCTTGAAACTAATGGAAAAGTTAGGAAGAAGTGAGGATTTGGCGGGGAAAGATGATGAGTTCAGCTTTGGACGAGCTGAGTTTAAGATCCCTCCAGACATCCAGTTTGAGAAGTCCTGTAAGCAGTTGGAGATGTGAGACTGGAGGTTAGGATGGACATTAGGACTGGAAAAATAGACCTGAGAATCATTGTCATTGAGATGATAACTGAATTCATGGGCACTGATGGGGTCACCAAATAAAACAGTGCAGCGGGAGAAAAGAACACCACCCAGGACAGAGCTTTGGGTGATACCCACGTTAGTAGACATGACCTCGATGAAGAGTCGGAGCAGACAGATGGGTAGAAGGAGAGCCAGGGGAGAGTGATGCCCAGCAACCTAGAGAGAAGAGAGTATTGAGGAGGAAAGGATGACCAACAATGTGAAAGTCTGCAGAGAGGCAGAAAGGAGAAGGATTCAGAAAAGGCCATTAGATTTGGCAATTAAATCATTGATAACTTTGGAGAGAACAGTTTCAGTTGAATGATGAGGTCAGAAGCCAGCTTGCAGTAACTTATAAAAAGAATGAGAGAAAAAGAGATGGAGTCATCAATTAGAGATGGTCTTCTCAAGAAATTTCCTCACCTATGGCCTGGTCTAAAGCTATAGGGAATGGATTGATCAAGTGAGTGGGTTTTTAAATTTTTCTTAAAGTATTTTTTTTCCAATTACACAGAAAGACAATTTTCAGCATTCATTTTTGAAAGGTTTTGAATTCCAAAATCTTCCCCATCCATCCCTTCTTCTCAAACAATCTGATATAGCTTATACATATGCAATAGTGTAAAACATATTTCCACATTAGTCATGTTGTAAAAGAAGAAACAGAACAAAAGGAAAAAACACAAAAAAGGTGAAAATAGCATGCTTCGATCTGCATTCAGCCTCCCTCAGTTCTTTTTCTGGATGTGGATAGCATTTTCCATCATGAGTCTTTTGGAATTGTCTTAGGTCATTGAATTGCTGAGAAGAGCTAAGTCAGTCATAGCTGATCATCGAACAGTGTTACTGTGTGTGATGTTTTCCTGGTTCTGCTCACTTCACTCAGCATCAGTTCGCATAAGTCTTTTCAGGTTTTTCTGAAGTCTGCCTGCTCATCATTTCTTATAGCACAGTAGTATTCCATCATAATGGTATACCATAATCTGTTGAGCACCTTCTTAATTTCCAGTTCTTTGCCACCACAAAAAAGTTGCTACAAATATTTTTGTACGTGTGGGTCCTTTCCCCTTCTTTAGGTTCTCTTTTTTGGTTGCTGGCTGAATCAAAGGGTATGCACAGTTTGCCTTTTGGACATAGTTCCAAATTGCTCTCCAGAATGGTTGGATAAGTTCACAACTCCACCAATAATACATTAGAGTCCCATTCAAGTGAGTATTTCTCGAGGGTGGAGAAGACATGGCTATATTTGTAGGTAGTAGGTAAGTAACTAATAGATAAGCAGAGATTGCAGATTAGTGACAAAGTAGGTATGCTAGAAGGACAATCTATCTGCTGCAGAAGAAGTGTGAATGGGGGAGTGGGGCCAAGATGGCGACTGGAAAGCAGTAACTGCCTTGAGCTCCCCACCAAGTCCCTCCAAAAACCTATAAAAAATGGCTCTGAACCAATTCTAGAACTGCAGAACCCACAAAGTGGCAGAGGGAAGCAGGGCTCCAGCCCAGGACAGCCTGGATGGTCTCGGGGTAAGGTCTGTCCCGAACAGAACTCCCAGCCCACAGCTGAGGGGAGCGGAGCTGAGCCAAGCAGAGCTCAGCGCGTGAGGTGCGGCCAGCGGGGCGCGGCAGACCGCGGAGCGACGAGACCAGGAGTGAAGCGGAGAGTGCCCTAGCATGCTGAATTACTGAGCTGTGGCATGTACCAGACCTCACAACTCACAAACAGCAAAGACAACACAGAAGGTTAGTGGGAAAAGCTGTGGGACAGGACGGAGTTTGCGGTTCGACTACCACCCCTGAGGCAACGGAGGCGGGGCAGCTTTAGAAATTCAGCTGCAGCTGCTTCTGGCCCCAGGCTCACTTGGTGGGAGGAATTAAGTGGCTGATCAGAGCAGGAGTGCAGAGC
>CM053627.1:211048365-211117889 GCA_028646595.1 Phalanger gymnotis | reverse complement strand
GGGAGGGCAGACTGGGGAACAGGGCAACCAGAGTGTACGCCATCTTGGAGTGGGGGGCGAGGAAATGGGGAGAAAATCTGTAATTCAAACGCATGTGAAAATCAATGCTGAAAACTAAACATATTAAAAATAAATTTAAAAAAAATTTAAAAAAAAGAAGTGTGAATGGAGTCACTTGTGCCTGTAAAGGGGGGTCCCCTCAGTGAGGAGAAAGGCTACCTCTTTTGTGAAGAAATAGAAGGCATCTGAGTGAAGTAAGATAGGAGTATGGGATAAGAGGGAATTCTTGGCAAACCACCTTATTTTTTTCCAGCAAAATATAAGGCAAGGATCTCAGATGGGAGAGAAAGTCATGGAAGGTCTAAGAAGAAATGGAAAAAATTTGGAAAAGCTTCTGTGGCGAGGAGGATAATGGTATAAAAGGATTGCCATATTGTAGTGAAGGCCCAGCCTGAGATGATGTAATGCAATTTTTTAGTGGACCCAGTCAGCATGGTTTTGTGATTTTCTTCAGCTTCATTCAGTAGCATATGAGTAAGAGGAAAGGTAGCATGGAAGTAGTCCAGGGCTGAAACTTGTGGGGCACAATTGGCCTTAGGATAACAGGAAAGGGGACGTGAGAGAAAAGGCTAGTGTAGAGTTCCCAAAGGGGGCAGGGAGTTCCCAAAGGAAGGGAGGAAGACATGGTGAGGAGGAAGAACAGGGGCAGAGGTGAAATGACAACAGATTGTGATCAGACAAGGGAATTTCAGAGTTATGAATATGAAAAGCAGCATTTGTGGGTAGTGACAAGACCAAGGGTATGACCATCTTTGTATGTAGCTGTGATGGGATGAAGCAGTAGGTCATGGGGAACAAGCAGGTGGAGCAAGTGAGAGGTCTGGGTGTTTCAGAGAGTATCCACGATTATGTCGAAACCCCGTAGTATGAGGTCAGGAGTTGGGGAGAAGAGAGAAACTGTGAACCGGGCACTTAACTCATTGAAGAAAGGATGATGACTTGGAGGTTGGTAAACAGCAGCTATTAGACTCTTGATTGGGTGGTAATTAGGAATTGAGTGAATGTCAAAGGAGTGGTTATTGAGTGACAGCAGCAGAGGCAGGGCCTGGAAATGGCAAGAAGGATTCTAATTCCTCTAGTCTGAGTCAGAGTGAAAACAGCGATGGAAAGGGCGATCAGGGAGGCTGTTGGACAGAGCCAGGTGTTAGTGAAAGTGAGAAGATGGTAGGAAAGGGAAAGGAAAATATTGAAGAGGAAAGCAGGTTTGTTACCCATAGAACAGGCATTCCAAAGAGCACAACAGAAGGGATGGGTAGCTCGAGAGTGAGATCTGGGCTGGAGGGGGATGTATGGAGAGGAATGGGGATAGCAGGATCTCTGTTTCTGGGGAGAGAATTAGATGAGGAGTCAATTCATTAGTCAATTAAAAAGCATATATTAATCACCTACTATGTGCATAGCGCTGTGTTAAGCATTTGGGATAGAAAACAGTAGTGAGACAGTCCTCAACCTCTGGTAGAGGAATACATTTCCAGATAGGTAAAAACAAGGTAAATGCAAACACACCCGCACTGATGAGGGCGCTTCTTGGGTGAGTTGGCATTTGAGCAGAGCCTTGGAGGGAGCCAGGGGTTCCAAGAGTCAGAAATGAAAAGGGAGTAGTTTCTCTAAGCATGGGGCAAAAGCACAGAGAAGAGGTGGAAAGTTGCCTACAGGGAACCGCAAACAGACTCTTTTGGCTGGAAGGCAGGATTTGTGATGAGCTGTGTGTCATCGGTGTCAGAAGACTGGAGTTGGAATTCTAATTCTGACGTTAGCTATTCAGCACCAGGCAAATTACTGCCTGCCAGTCCGACAACGTCACTGCCATATTCAGTAAACTCCAGCGGCTTCCTATCGCTTCCAGGATAAAATACAAGATCCCGTGTTTTTCATTCAATGCCCTTCATAACCTGCCCTCCTCTCCCGCCTCTCCAGTGTTCTTCTACCTTAGCCCCTAGGATGTACTTTTTGGTCCAGTGACTGGCCTCCTAGCTGTTCCACAAACAAGATCCTCCATCTTTCTCTGGCTGTCCCCCGTGCCCGGAATGCTCCCCTTCCTCATCTCCACCTCCTGGCGTCCTCTGCTTCCTTTGGAGTCTCAGCTAAAAGCCCATCTTCTATAGGAAGGCTTTCCCATTCCCTCAATTCTAGTGCCTTCCCTTATTATTATTATTATTATTAATTATTCTCTTAATTATTTCCTGTTTATACCGTTTGTACATAATTGTTTTCATGTTGTCTCCCTCAGCTCCTCAAGGGCTTGGCTGTCTTTTACCTTTCTTTGTATCCCCAGAACCTGGTATGGTGCCTGGCATATTAGGCATTTAATAAATGCTTATTGACTGACAACCTCTCCAATTCACTCTCTCCTCACCACCCTAGTCAATCCTTTAGGCAGCTAGGTGGCATAGTGGATAGAGAGCCACGGGCCTATAATCAGGAAGAGCTGAGTTCAAATCTGTCCTCAGATAACTTGCTAGCTACGTGACCCTGGGCAAGTCATTTAAACCTGTTTGCCTCAATTTCTTCGTCTGTAAAATGAGCTGGAGAAGGAAATGGCAAACTGCTCCAGTATCTTTGACAAGGAAACACCAAATTGGGTCCCAAAAAGTCTGATGTGACTGAAAAACACCAGCCACCAGCTAATCCTTCAAGATTCAGCTCAGGCACCAACCTTTATATAAAACTTTTCCCTCCTCAAATTATTGTCTGCTTGTTTATATACTGTATTCCCCAAATAAAAGGTAAATGTCCGAATAGGGACTTTTATATTTTTGTTTTGTGCCCCCAGTGCCTAGCAGGGTGTCTTTCACGTAGAATTAATTCGGTCATGAATTTTGTATACAAGTAAAATGGAGATGATAAAATCTTGCTTTCTGTACATCACGGGTTGTTCTGAGGAAAGCACTTTAAAAAGTTCTAGAGCTGGGCACGGCGGCACAATCAATGCCTATAATTCTAGTTACCAGGGAACTGGATCACTTAGCCCGAGTCTAGGAATTCTGAGCTATAGTGGGCTAAGCAGATCTGGTGTGCGCACTAAATTTGATGTCAACATAGCGGGCATGGGGGAGGAGCCAAAGGGAGGGGGAGGATGAGGGGGAGCGCTAGGTTGCCTAAGCAGGGGAGAAGCAGCCCCAGTCAGAAATGGAGACCATCAAAGCACCTGGGCTGATCAGTAATTGGATTGGCCTGTGGGTAGCCCCTGCGCATCCAGCCTGGCTGACAGTCAGACATCGTTTTTAAAAAAGGCTTTAGAAATGTTTACTGTAATATAATTCCACATCCCTCCCAATCCCACCCACCTACCCACCTACCTAAGGTCTTTGCCTTCGATTTCTTACTGTTAGCTTTTCTTCTCTTTCTGCTTTTCTAGGGAAAAGTCACCAGGAGGACTTTTATGGTTTTATGAGTCATCCTTAAGGGAACTGAATGCTTAGTGAGTGGGGCGGGTGGGGGGGGGTGGCATTGAAGGAGTTGGAGGCATCAGGTTCCCATGGCAGCCCCTTCACCTGCAGCCCCACGGGCAGAGCCATTGGAGATATGATCTCTCTAGTCTGGGTCAGCTCCTGGCCCTTCACCAGAAAAACAAAAAGCCCCCCAAGGCCCCCCAAATGCCATTCTGGCGAAATACCTCTGGGAGGGTAAGATGTTCTTGTTAACATGATATCAGAGAGAGCTGGGAGTTAGGAAGTGAGAATGGCAACCTTTATCTGAGCCAGGCTGTCGCTGATTTGTTTTTAAGCCTCAGTGGATGGCCCTTAAGGAGCATGACAAGTCAGTGTGTGAGTGTCTGTGTGCTCAGGTATGGCCGTCTGTCCTTCCTGCCTCCACAATTTTTTTTCTCCTGTTTGTCTGACTCCTCCCCCTCCCTTTTCTCTCCACCTCAATCTCTTTCTGGCATTTCTACTCCCACCCTGAACCATCATCAGATTTAGAGCTGGAAGGCACCTCAGAGATCATTTAGTTTACCTCTCCTCATTTTACAGAGGCTCCAAGAGATGAAATCATTTACCCAAGGTCACACAAGCAGTCAACTACAGAGCTGAGATTTGAACCCAAATCTTTTGTGAGTGTAATGACCCCATGGGGACAGTTGACGGAACGGTCCTTCTCAACATTGCACTTCATAGCAGGTGAAGACATCTTCTGATTGCTTCCTGTAAGCCGTGAGGATTCCTAATCAGCTGCTGAACGTACCAGCAAAGGAGCCATCTCTGACCCGCGTGACTTTTCTTCTCAACCTTGAAATGTAAGGAAGACTTTCTGAGCTCCAGAGGGTCTACAAAAGATGCTTCCCCATTTCCTGCTCCCGAGCCCGGAGGTCATGGACTCCCAGACAAGCCTGTGTCTGGATGATGCCATTTCTTGTTTACACCACCTTTGCTTTGATAGAGAGCCTGTGAGATCTCAAAAGGCAGCTGGGCTTCCTCTTCCTAAGCACCCAAAGTAAGGGGTACTGGCTGGCTACCTGAGTAGTTGTGATAGAAACAGCTGATTCTGTCCAGGTCCTGAGTCAGTGAATCGGTGAGCCAAATGAGCCTTTGACTGCACCTGATTATGTTGCTCATCTACAGACTGGGGATCCTTATCCTAATTACCCTTTCATTGGCAAGTTGGGTCCATCACAGACTGGCCACCTCTCCCTAGTCTGGATTCTAGAAGTAACCTCCGGGAGTTAAGGTCGTCAAGTCCTAAGTCAAATCCACGAGTTGAGGAATAAAATGTCTTTAACTGAGATAACAGGGTAGCAAACCTGCCACCCTGGGGGATACCCCATGAGTGCAGAGCGCAGTGGATTTCCCAACCAAAGAGATCCATGGAAAAGTTCTCATAGTTTTAGGAGGAGAAGGGGAAGGTAGGAAGGGCTGGGCATGAGGTCCCAGCTGCCCTCAGCAATTGGAGAAAGGAAACCCACTTCATTCTGGGTCTTTTGCCCTTCATGCCATGAATCCCAGTGGAAGAGGGCAAGGACATCCGAGGCCTAGTTCCAACTTGAATAGGGTTCCTCTGCAAGGCTAGATCTCAGGTCGAGACTTAAGGTCTGACTCAGCTCAACCTTATCGACACTGTCTTGCTGGCAATGCTATTGACATTCTGACATGGCTAGGATCATTCAGGGAGTGGCGGGTAACATTACATTTGGTACTAACAATTTCTGTCCCTATATTAACAGTTTTCTTGTCAAGGTGAATATTCCAAATGCTATTGGCTCAGCCCTCTCCCTCTGGTGAATATTCCTAATATCAATCACCAATGCCAGGTAATATCTCCTCATGGATTATTCCCCCATTATCAATTTAACAAGTCAGTATCAATTAAATTTTTACACAGGGATATTTGCTGTAAAGATATAGTAAGGACATTAATACAAACACATCCTCCCTGAATCGGGGGCATACTCTTTCAGGCTTAAAGCACTTGCTAAAGTGCTTTTGTACTCACCAAGTTCATTTCTGAATGTAGCATAGCTGCTGGTTGAATTGCTCCATTGCTGTTGGGCACGGCGTCTAGGCTACCAGGTCAGTCTATGCTGTGCTGGGTCAAGCAGATAGTACCTTGAGGCTGCCCCCTCAAGCCTTGCTGGGCTCAGCAGTTCTGGTAGGGACCTTGCTCCTGGATCTTTGGCAATTTACTCTTCCAGACTTTTGAGACTCATGTGGTTGTAATTATGTGTGATACTCCTTCACCTATGAGAAGGAAAGAAGAGAAACAACATGGATAGAGAAATAGCTCTGGGATTCCTTATGCCAATCACTCCTTGCATGGGCAGCTAGGTGGTGCAGTGGGTAGAGTACCGGGCCTGGAGTCAGGAAGACTCATCTTCATGAGTTCAAATCTGGCCTCAGATACTTCTTAGCTGTGTGACCCTGGGTGAGTCACTTTACACTGTTTGCCTCAGTTTCCTCATTTGTAAAATGAGCTGGAGAAGGAAATGACAAACTACTCCAGTATCTCTGCCAAGGAAACCCCAAATGGGGTCATGAAGAGTCAGACACTACTGAAAATGACTAAACAACAAAAATTGTCTAGTTGGATCCCCCACAGAGTGGCCAGCTCTTCCTGTTGTAGGGTTCTAGGGTTAACCTGCAGGACAGTAGGTCACATGGTCCTGACTTCACGGTTGCTCTAGGTGAGAGAGAATCTGAGGCCCCTCCCCCAGCTGGAAGCCCATAGCAGTTTGTCCTCTGTCCTCCTTTCCACCACAGGGGAAGGAAAGAGATTGAGTTACCTCTAGGGAGTCTGGTAGGCACACTCAGTTGCAGTTCAGTAACCAATCAAAAAACCTCTTTCTTAGAATACAGTAAGAGGACAGAAAAGAGTCATAGATTACTTGTTCATGTTCCAAAGTCCACGTTGGGGATTGCAACCCTCAAAGCATAGTGTGCATGCTCATAACTTCTGGACTCTCATTGGCCAGTCCATTGGTACTATTCAGTTCAGGGTATCAGTGCCCTATATTTACCACTCACCAGTTCCATTTGGGTAGCACAGTTCCTTCTTCCTTCCCTTCCCTCCTTCCCTTCCTTCCTTCCCTTCCTTCCTTCCCTTCCTTCTTTCCCTCCCTTCTCTCCTCCCTCCCTTCTTTCCTTCCTTCCTTCCCTCCCTCTCTTCCTCTCTTCCTTCCTTCCTCCCTCCTTCCATTCCTTCCTTCCTTCCTCCCTTCCTCCTTTCTTCCCTTCTTCTCTTCTTCTCTTCTTCCCTTCCTCCCTTCCTTCCTTCCTCCCTCCCTTCCTCCTTGCCTTCCTTCTCTCTTCCCTCCCTTCTTTCCTTCCTTCCTTCCTTCCCTCCCTCCCTTCCTCCCTCCTTTTCTTCCTTCTTTCCTCCCTCCCTCCCTCCTTCTTTCCCTTCTTCCTCTCCCTCTGTCCACATAGGGTACCAAACCCTTGCAGGTGCTCTGACCAAAGGAATATAAATTTTGGTCACTGAAACCTCACAAGACATCTTGGGGTTTATGGGCTACATTTCTTTCTTAAGGACCATGCCTTAAATCCAAATCACTTTGGCTTGCCTTGATTGGCCAGCAATACGTCCCAGCCCAGGCCTCACTTGATCCTTGTTTGGGCTCTAATGGCTCAGAGTGAGCATAAATAGCAATTGTTTTTTGTTTTGGCTAGAAACTCTGGGGGGCTTCCCTTCCTGGATTGATTTTTTTTTTGACTGGGTAAAAGAGGCCACTCTTTGCCTCATTTCTTACCTAGCCTTTAATCACTGAATGGGTGTTGCCTCAGTCAAATCGAGACCTGGGGAAGACCTTAGCTTAAAAAGGCCAAGGTCTCCCACTGCATCCAGGTCATCCTGATCTATATCTGGCTGCTGGACCCAGATGGCTCAGGAGGAGAAACTGAGGCTGGCGACTTTGCACAGCCCTCCTTACTTAAATCCAATTCACTTGCAAGTCATGGCATCACCTCCCTCAGGTCATGATCCTCTTCCAGAACAAGAACAAACAATGCCCTTCATTTGCAATTGGGTGGCAGCTGAGGCTGGTGTGTGAATCCTTACCCATCTCCACTCTGGAATGGCTTCTGACTCCCTTCATCTTTGAGCCCCTTTGACCCCCTCTTAGGAAAAAACTACTTTCATTACCCTCCTTGTCTCCAAATCAAGCGCTCGTACCTCTTTCCTCCTCGTTCCTTCCTCTCTCAGAGCTTTCTCATGACCCATCCCTCTGAGCTTTCTTTTTTTTTAAACTAATCTATTTCCTTTGGCTCAATTCTTTATCAGCTATCTCTTCCAGAGGCCCTCCTCAGTTCCCCAACCCAATTTATCTCTTGCCACCCGAGACCTGACTTAACCTTGCTTCCTGTCAAACTTCAGGGACCTTGGCTAGGTCTTGGATAGGGAGAAAGTAAGCTGAGCTCATGCCACAGTCTATGGCTTCTGTTGCTTTAGGCAGATAGGTGGTGCAATGGCTAGAGCTCTAGGCTTGGTGTCAGGAAGACCCGAGTTCCAACCTAGCTTCTAATCCTTATTAGATGTGTGACCCTGGGCAAGTCACTTAGCCTCCGTCTGTCTCAGTTATAGAATGCAGACAATAATATCACCTACCTCCCAGGGCTGTTGTGAGGATCAAATGAGATAATGTTTGTAAAACTCTCAGTGCAGTTCCTGGCGCATAGTAGGTTCTTCATTAAGGTTGTTCCTCTTTCTTGATTAGGCTTCGCACCTTCTATCTCTTCCCCTCCATCACTTTTCTCTTTCTTCTTGTCCTTTATTCTGACCTCTATCCTCTTCTCCTCCTGCTCATATCTGCTGTTTCCCTTAGCTACAGACTAACTTCTATTTCTCCCTGCTCCTGTCTTTTGTTAAAATTTGTTTACTAGATGAGCTAGGCATCGCTTGGGCGTACGAGACGTGGGATCATTAGTTAGTCAGGGGGCACTTATGCGAACACAGAGATGTGTAGGGCAGTATAGGGCAAGAATATTTCAAAGGAGTGGGGAGGGATGAGGGAACGGGAAGCCTTGGAGAAGAGGGTTCAGCACCTGATAAAGCAGAACCAGGGTAAGTAGGTCACTGATGGTGCTGTCCCAACCCTTCCGGTGTTCTTCCATTTCCACCTTCCCCCCCCACCCCCCATAGCCTACACACCAGTGACAAAGGCCTCCTTCCTGTTCCTCAAACAAGAAACTCCATCTCCACACTCTAGCCATTCTAACTGGCTGTGCCCCACACCTGGAATCTTCTTTCTCCTCATCTCCACCTCATGGCTTCCCTGTCTTCCTTCAAGTGCCAGCTAAAATCTTACCTTCTACAAGGTGTTACAATGCCCCTTCCACTGTGCCAAGTACAGTTAAATGGCCCTGGTTGAATGATCAGTCTGAAAGAGAAATGATTAATGGATTGAGGTGAGTGTAGAGGAAGGTCTCTAATGGAGTGCCTCAGGAGTCTGTCCTGGTCCCTTTTCAATTCAATCTTTGTAACAATCACTTGAATGAGTGCAAAGAAAACTTGCACATGACCCAAAACTCTGAGGGGAGCTAAAAACGCTGGAGGAGGAAATTTAATAGGAATTAATGTAAAGTCCCACTTATTTTTAAGACAATTATGCAGGTTCAGGGTGGAAAAAGTGTGACTAAACAGTAATTTACATGAGAAAGATCAGTTTGTCTGTTTTTTTTTAAACCGGACCACAAGCTCACTATGAATAATAGAAAGAACAGAGCAGTGAAAAAAAAAGCCATTGTAGCTTTAGGTTGTGTTAAGGGGCTCAGCGACCAGAGCAGATTGGGAGATCATAGACTCACTGTGCTCTGCCCTGGTTGGGCCCCATCTGGAGTACTGCGTCCAATAACCCAGGTGCCATTTTTAGGGAAGACATTGATAAAGTAGGGTACGTCCAGCCAGGGAGGGACTAGGTGTCGTGATTCCATCCATGTGAATACTTACTCCCTCCACAGAGAAAATTTGCAATCGTTTTCTCACCTAGGAGGCAGATCATAGAATTTCAGAGTTAGAAAGGACCTCAGAGGCCATCTGTCCATTCAGTGTGATGTTTACGGATCTCCATCGCCAAAAAAAATGAATCACCAGGCAGCCAAGCTTCTGATGAGGATTCACTGTGTTGCCAAACAACCCTGTATGGAAACTACTTAGTACATATTTATATTTCTTAACTTTGTATTTATGCTGTCTGTATTTTCATATGGACTTGTCTCCCCCATCAGCTCAATGAGAGTAGGGCCTGTTTCATTCCTTGTACTTGTAACCCCATTGCCTATTACAGTGCCTGGCACACAGTAATACATATTTGATTGATTAGTTAGACTAGCCCTCATACACACAGCTTCTTGACAGACCCACACTTGAAGCCCTTCCCGTGGGGTAGGACTTGTCAGAATTTGTC
This sequence comes from Phalanger gymnotis, assembly GCA_028646595.1. Taxonomy (NCBI): domain Eukaryota; kingdom Metazoa; phylum Chordata; class Mammalia; order Diprotodontia; family Phalangeridae; genus Phalanger; species Phalanger gymnotis. The sequence continues at coordinate 211,107,997 of CM053627.1, read as the reverse complement.
TTCCACCGGTGTTGCCTTTAAGGACTGAGACTCATCTCAATGTCACAATGGAGAATGAAGACCTGGGCGGGGGCATATATTATGCCTTCATGTATCTGAAAAGGTAACGCATAGAATAGACTTGTTCCATTAGTCCATATTGGAACAATGGAAAGCGGATATGGAGAGGCAGCTTTCATTCAATACAAGGAAGAAAATTCTTAACAAGCATCTCTGTTCCCCATCTGTCTGCTGTTATTTGTCCTTTGCTCTTGAAGAGGACCATGGCATCAGTAAGGTGATGATACCATGACTTGCAAGTGAATTGGATTTAAATGAGGGAGGGCTGTGTAAATGTTTGGCCAGATATAGATCAGGACGACAGGAAATGTTCCCCTCCCCCACCCAGGTAGAATGGACTGCCAAAGAGATAGGAAGCTCCCCTTCACAGAGCATCCCGTTTTTTTTTTTGTTTTGTTTTTTTGCAGGGGAAAGGCAGGGCAATTGGGGTTAAGTGACTTGCCCAAGATCACACACCTAGTAAGCGTGTCAAGTGTCTGAGGCTAGATTTTGACTCGGGTCCTCCTGACCCCAGGGCCCGTGCTCTACTCACTGCACCACCTGACTGCCTGAGCATATCCCTTCTTTTTCTTCTCCTCTCATACTCAAGCATTACTGAACACTAAAAGAGAAAGTCCCACAACTGTGCTGGCCGGGTTCGTTCCCAATTTATGTTCTAGAATCTGCACCCAGCCATTGCGAATTCCCTCTTCTCCCCAGTTCTACCATTCCGATCACCTTAACTCCCTTCCCAAGTCTCCCTCGCTTCGTTCAAGTCTTTGAAGAAGAAGGAGCTGTTTTCCTGGCCAATCTCATCCTGTCTACTTGTTCTCCTGGCCATATCCTCTCTTAACTTTTCTGGGAGTATATGCCCCTTGATCATCCTCTCTCTATAAATTTCAACCTCTCCTATTCTACTAGTGCCTTCCCTTCTTCATGCAATCATGCCTAGGTAGCATGTACACAAATATTTGTAGCAGCTCTTTCTTGGGGTGACAAAGAACTGGGAGCTGAAGGTGTGCCCATCGTTTGGGAAATGGTTGAACAAATAACCGTACATAACTATAATGGGGTACTAGAGTCCTGCAAGAAGTGATGAAGGGCAGCTAGGCGGTGCAGTGAATAGAGCACCGGCTCTGGAGTCAGGAAGACCTGAGTAAAAAACCGGCCTCAGACACTTGACACACTAGGTGTGTGATCTTGGGCGAGTCACTTAACCCCAATTGCCTTACCTTCCCCCCTCCACAAAAAAGAAACGAAGGGGACAATTTTAGAGAAATTTGGGAAGACTTGAATGAGCTAATGCAGAGTGGAGTAAATAGAGCCAGGAGAACAATTCGTGCCATAACAACACCATTGTCAAGACAAACAACTTTGAAAGATTTAAGAACTCTGACCAACTCGACGACCACTTGTAATTCCAGAGCACCGGTGATAAAACACCCTACCCATTTCTGGGTGCAAATTGAGAAAATGTATATTTCTGGACATGGTCAACCAGGGAATTATTGTTGCTTGACTATGTATATTTGTTACAATAGTGGTTTTCTTTTCTTTTTTTTCCAAATGAGGGAAGGGGCGAGATTTTTGTTCATTGACAAATATAAAGTTTAACATAAAAATTTAAATAAAAAAGCATGTTCAGGTCTCATCTGTCCTAAAAAAATAATTCGCCTGATCCTACTATCGCTTTAAGTTAGCATCTTATGTCTCTTCTCCCTTTCACAGCAAACTCCTAGAAAAAGTCTTCTGTTAGTTTAGAACTATTTATGAAGTACTTGCACTGTTAGGCACTAGGAATGCAAACACAAGCAAAAAGAGAGTGCTCACCCTCATGGAGCTTCCTTCTAATGGGAAAAAACCATGAATCAAAGAAGAAGGAAAAGCAGGGGTGCGGGATGGAGAAATGGAGAGTACAAGCTAGTGAGAAATGAAGGGAGGATCATCTCGATGCCCTCCTTTAATGGAGTTTCTGGGAATAGTCTTTGAGTGAGAGAGACAGAGTGAGAGAGAGAGCGAGAGAGAAAGAGAGAGAGAGAGAAAGAGAGAGAAAGCGAGAGAGAGAGAAACTGCAGAAGCAGAGGACACTTCTGAGGTGTGAATTGCAGAGCCCAGGGTAATCTAGAATAATGAGGTTTCAGGAGCATGGTGGAGAAAAAGATGTCTGCATGTTTTGTTTCCACTTCCTATCCTCCCACTCGCTTCTCAGTCTTTTGAAATCTGGCTTCTCTGACCTAATCATTCAACTGAAGCTGTTCTCTCCAAGGTTACCAGTGCTCTCTTAATTGTCAAATCTTAGAGGCTTTTCACCGTTCTCATCTTCTTGACTTCTCTGAGCATTTGATGGTGTTGGCTATGAGCTTCTCCTGAACAGTTTCTTCTTCCCGGGTCTTTGTGAAAGGGGTTTCCCCTGGTTTTCCTCCTACTTTGCTGGTCTCTCCTCAGACTCCTTTGCTGGGTCATCCTCATCTTTCATTGTGTAAGTGTGTGCACTCAGAGGCTTTTCCTTCCTCGATGCGCATTCTTTCTTGGTGGTTTCGTTAAATTCCACGTATTTCATTACTATTTCTATGCAGACTGTATTTATGTACCCAGAACCAGTCTCTCTTTTGAAATTTACTCTTGAATCATCAACTGTCTATTAGGCAGGTGCAGCTCGATGCCTGTTAGGCACCTCAGACTCCACATGTCCAAAACAGAACTTAGCTTCCTTTCTTCCAAATCTTCCCATCTTCCTGACGTCCATATTTTCTGTTGAGGGTACCCCTAATCATCCACCACCTCCCAGGCCTGCAACCTTGGGGCCATTCTCTTAACTCGTCCCTCACCATTCATATCCGATCAATCGGGTGGTGGATAAGGGCTCTAACAATTTCTCTTCCATCTGTGTAATTCTCTCTACTCACATGTCTAGCACATCAGCTCAAGCCCATGTGGACTACTCTAATATTCTCCAAATTAGTCACTCTCTACCTCCTTTCTCCCCTTTCCAGCCCATCCTCCATACAGCTGCCAAATTGGTATTCCTAAAGTATGGATCTGGCCATATCATTCCACCGCAGTAGAAGCCCTCTGGTGGCTCTCTCCTGTCTCTAAGATAAGATACAAACTCTGTTATTTAAAGCCCTTCGCAGTTTGGCTTCAGCCTCTCTTTCTGGAATAAACGGTGAAGAAGGGTGGGCGGCGGTGGCGGCGGAGATCAGTGCAGGGTTAGCCGGGTGAAGGTCAGCGATAGCGGCTTGCCATTGCCTTTACTCGTTGCTTCTTGTGTTTTCGCTTCCCTCTGCCTAAAATGCATCTCAGTCCTCCCCACCTCTCACTCTCTCTGTTGAAATCCTATCTTTCTAGGTTCATTTCAAATGTCGCCTCCTCCATGGATCCCTCATTGATCTCCAGCCTTTTGTGAACTTTCCTTTCTCTAAACTCCATAGTGTTTTGTTTGTATTTTTCATATTATCACCATTTATTGCATTCTAAATATTATTAGTATTTATTATAGTATTACCAATAATAATAAATAATAGTAGTGGTAGTAACAGTAGGAGTAGGAGCAGAAGTAGCAGCGGTAGCACCAGCAGCAGCAGCAGCGCCACTAGCGGTGGTGGGAGCAGTAGTTACGATAGCTTGAATCGCAGGAAGGTTCGGCGGAAAAGGCTGTTGGTATGTCATCAGATAAGATGACGTATTTGATCTAGCATCACTGGTTATCTGGTCCAGTTCTTAGTAAGGCTGAACACATAGTAGATGCTTAGTATATGCGTGCTGAGTCCCAGCTAAAAACGCCACTTTCTATGAGAAGCCTTTCCTGCTCTCCCTCAGTTTGAATGCCCTCCCTCTGTTGATTCTCCCCAATTTAGCCTGTATGTAGCTTGTTTTTTACATAGTTGTCGCTTGTTGTCTCTTCCATTAACTGTAAGTTCCTTTTGCATTTTTTTGTATCTCCATCGCTAAGCACAGTGCCTGGTACATTGTGGGTGCTAAATAAATGCTTGCCAACTTTGTTATTAATGAATTATAAATTCTTATGATCTCTTCCCCCATCCCCACTACCTGAATGACTAAATGAATTTGTGACACACGCCCCCTAGAGGCTGCTGAATTTCTTTTATGAAAGTATCCCTACAATTTAGGTAGCAGGTAAATTGTACGTGCTGGGGCAGCTAGGTGGTGCAGTGGGCAGTGCGCTGGCTTGGAATCAGGAAGACTCGTCTTCATGAGTTCAAATCTGGCCTCACGCTCCTACTAGTTGTGTGACCCCGGGCAAGTCACTTAACTCAGTTTGCCTCAGTTTCCTTATCTGTAAAATGAGCTAGAGAAAGAGATAGCAAACTGCTCCTGTATTTCCACCAAGAAAACCCTAAACGGGCTCATGAACAGGTGTGTCTGAAAACGACCAACAACAGCAAAGGACAGCGATGCTACTGAGCCCAAAGATTACCTAGATCTACTTCCGCGGCTGGGATGTCCTGATCTCTAGGACCCACCTGAATTTAAAGCAACCCGACAAACATTCATAAGGCACCTATTGCGTGCAAGGCACCGGGCTTTGGCCATTTTTCTTTTTTTAGACTGGGCTTTTGCTCTCATTGAGCTAGGGTACTACCAGGGAGGAAATTTCCACTCTGCCAACGTAGATCAGTACTTATTTCGCAACTCATAGTCGGAGATGATTGTCGAGGACACTGAGACAGCATGTGATTTGTCCAGGGTCTTTCAGTCCTTATGTGGCAGAGGGGTGACTTGGTCTCAGGTCTTCTTTACTTTGAGGCCAGCTGTCCGTCTGCCACTCGAGGCTGCTTTTATATGACTTCGGCCACCCGAATGAGAAAACAATCTCTGCCTTCGAAGGGCTCGTAGTTTAATCAGGAGATGCCCTGTATGGTGTCCTCTCTCTATGGGATAGGGACGTGGAAGTGGGAAGAGTGAGGGAAAAAGGGCTTGTTCGAGATGTGGTCAGTGAACCCCAGAAGCTTCTTAGCAAAGATCCAATTCTAGGAATCCAAGTTGCTATTGCTAACTCAGTCCAAAGGACAAAGCCAGAAATCCGGGAGATACTAGACTGGAGGGGCTAAGTAGGAAATTGCGATCTGATTTTGGGCCAAAGTGTGCTGGGAAAGAGAGGCTGATGCTGCCAAGAAAAACAATTTGCCTTGTGAGAGAAACCAGCCTGAGGTGGCAGCTCGGTCTTCTGTTGTACCTATATCTACCTCCCCACCCCTTTCCTACACTGGAATTGTTTTTTATTAAAAATTTAAGCATAATCCTGGAAGGCACGCATAAGAGTATGGCATGCAATTTTCCTGTTGTAATGTCTCCTGATTTGATCAGAGCCTCGCTCATGTTCTATCCAGTTCTGGGCTCTGATCTTATCATTGTGAAGAGCTTAATATTAGCTGTCATTTCTCTATCTGTTTAAGGTTTAGAAAGAACCAACCAGCATCCCTGCCCCTTGATCCCTGGGAAAGGAAAGGAAGCTGTGGTTTCCTACATCCTGACCAATATAGGGAGCTGCACATCATAGGATCATGGGTTTAGAAACTAGAAGAGACCTTTGAGGCTACTTAGTCATTGGACTTCATCTTACAAATGAGGAAACCGAGGTTCATGGATCCTACAGAGAGTAAGCAGCAGACAGCTAAATGTGTGTATGCATGGGCAGCCAAGTGGCACGGTGGATAGAGCGCTGGCTTAGAATTAGGAAGATTCATGTTCATGAGTTCAAATCCAGCCTCACACACTTACTAGCTGTGTCCCTGGGCAAGTCACTTATCCCTATTTGTCTCAATTTCCTCACCTGTAAAGTGAGCTGGAAAAGGAAATGGCAAACCCCTCCAGTATCTTTGCCAAGAAAATCCCAAGTAGGGTCATGAAGAGTTGGACACAACCAAACAACAACGTTGTGAGATTTTTTAGTGGCCAAAACATTGCTGACCCAAAACCATCTTCAAAGCAATCAAGTTCTGATGAAAAAAAAACTTCAGGCTCTTTAAGATTTAAAATAAAATAATTGTATCTGCTAACCACACATTCCCATTGGACCTGTGATCTCATTTATGTGGGGACTAACTCTGAGGATGCAGATCATGACCCATTTATATCAATCATGACTGTCTTGTGCACACTTGTCTGTGTTCTTCCATATGTTTGCCAGAGGGAGTCTACCCAGTAGGCTGAGGACCTTATTTGCTTTCTTTTTTATTGGGTGAATACCACTGGAGGAAGTGGACTGTCCCTTGCTCTCACAGGTGACCAGCCCATCCTTTTCACTCATACATTTCCTTATTCAGTGTCATCCTTTACACTACTTCATTTTCACAATTGTTATGTTGCCCACACCCCACCATCGGTCTGTCCATTTCCCTTCTTTGATTCTTATTTTCAACTCTTTAAAGACTATAGTCCTTCATGGTATACAATCTTGCAATGAGAAGTAGACCAACGCAAGATTTGGCAGAGGGTCTGGGGACATGGAGCTCTCTGCAGATATTGCTGAGGTTTTCCTCCAAGTCGGGTTCTTCTTTTAGCTAAGTTTCCGACTCTGGACTTTATCACCGTGACTCAGCTGCCTTCTTACCATGCAACTTCCCTCAGCACCTGGGACGTTCTTACCTTGGAGCATCCGACCTTCTTTTCCCATTGGCGAGTTCCTTCCAGAGCCTCTGTTTTTGGGGACTGCCTTATGTTGGCCATGTTTCATCCTCTTCCTGGCTGTGCTTCTGACTCTATGGACTTTGACACCTGTATTGGGAATCAAGATGGGCTCTTAGCACTTATTCAACCAAGTGCCCTTGAAAAGTTTGGCCTCTGTTTCCTTGATTAAATTAGAAGTCCTTGATGACCTCCTTGCCTCAAGGGAAAGCCTAGTTTACGTGGGTTTGAGTGACATGTTTGTGACATCAGAGGTTTTTAGACCACAGGGGTTTAAGTCGCCTCTTTGTGATGATTTTAGGTCACGTGGGCGAGTCACCCGTGTGACTCACCTTTGACCCTGAACAAGGTATATAAACCCAGAGGTTGGCTTTGTCTTTAGGAGCTCTGAGCCACAGCAGGAGTGGTGTATGACTCTAGGCCAGCTGTTGTTATGAACTCCCCGGCTTTGATGTTGATGCTTCTCTGGTAACTGTATATTGCGATTTTGTCAGACAGAGACCTGTCTGTTGATTTGTGTTTATTTGCTCTGTTTGTATTTGCTCTGAAGCTCAAGGTGCTGCTTTTCCCCTGAGCTGAGTGAATGATATTTCTATGTTGGATTAAAGTAAGATTGTTAACCCCTTCACGTTGCTTTCCTTAGTAAAGCACATCAAAAGAACCTGGGCTTGCAGAGTTCTTGTCGGGCTCGCGTTGGTTTTTTACCCCCATGACAGCTGCTAGATGAATTGTTGAAACAACACCACGCTCTGATGTGTGCCTATCTTCGCTCCCCCTCTCCCCCTTCAGCTCCTTTTTAACATATTGTCTTCTCCCATTAAAATCTAAGCGTCTTGAGGGCAGGGGCTATTTTTCTTTTTTTCTCTTTTTTGTATCCCCAGCAATCTCTCTCTCTCCCTCCCACCCCCCCTCCTATCTGGGCGTCTATGTCACTCTCAACTTTGTGCCTCCTCAGTATCTAGCAAAATGCTCTATATGTAATTGTCACTCAATAAATAGCTTTTAAATTGAAAATTGAATTGCATTGCTTGTTATCAATTGATGCTTCATTACATCTTGACTTTCTCTGTCTCAACCTCAGAATTTGTAGGCAATGCAAAGCAGCCCTGGGTCTCTTGCCTGTCCTGGCTCCCAAAGACCAGATGATTTTTCTATTCTTGTAAATTCCTGGTCTTCATTTTATGACCATTTCACCTCTGACCTGTTCTGGGTCTCATGAACTGCTTCATCTTAGAAGCCCTTGGGCTACTTTTGTCCGGCGAGGACCTTGTGAAAAAAGAGATATCTTCGTTGCATTTCCCTTGGTTGGCTAATTAAGTCTGAACTGGCACCCTCTCTTTGTGGACAGAAGAACGCTGCTTGGGTTTTTGATCCTTGGCTCTCTCCTTCCCTCTCTGCTGGAGCTTCACCTCCATGAACTACTGAAAGAAATCACAGGTGTGATTTCTGAATTGCTTTCTGCTGTTTGAAGAATTATGAAGTGGAATGATGCCATCTAACTGGAGATGGGCAAATTTCCTAATTTTCTAAGTGAGGGGAAGAAGCTGGGTTCCTCAATTTCTCTGGTTGGTATTTAAAGCCCTTCATGATCTGGTTCCAACCAATCTTTTAAGACTTATTACACATGATTTCCCTTCAGCTGCTCTACATTCCAGCCAAATGATTTAGTTTAGTGGGAAGAATGATAGTATTTGAAATCAGAGGAACCAGGTTCAAGTTCAGATTCTTTTACTAGCTGAGTGACCTTGGCAAGGATGTGCCATAGATAGTTCATACTGGCTTATAAGAGACTACAATTGAGGGCTTGACTCAGCGTTCTGTTGGTTAGGCCATCAACAAAACACAAAATCAAGACTTAATGGAGAAAGTGTTAATGGTGCCAATTAGACTTAAAAGTGTTTTGTGCCTTTTTGGAGAGTGGAGTTGTTAAACATTTACCAGCACCCCAATTTATGATAGGCAAGTCAATTAATCTATATGGGCCTCAGTTTCCTCATTCGTAAGATAGCATTATTGGACTTGACCTCTAAGGTCCATTCCAAATCTACATTGATTGTTCTATGAAAGTCTGAATCTGGCCTACTTGTTCCCTGTAAACAACTGTTATATGTTTTAGCTCTCGAATTCTCAGAACAGTGTTAAGTTTCTGCATTGTGTGTTAAGTATTTGTTAATGCATACTTATGAGTCTTCCATGTTTCTTAAGCATTTCTCTTGTGGTAGAAGAAATAAGTACTTGTCCTGAATTTGATCCACTTTGTCAACAGTTAATACACATTTATTAAGCACTTATTATGTTTTAGGTTGGGCTAAGTGCTGAGAATACAAATATCTGGATACATAAATCTGGAAATATATACAGATTATTTGTATATCTGGATATATAAATACAATACAGAGGTTATGGCCTTTATAAATTCTGGGGGTCCTTAGGCCAAGCTCCATTTCTCATTGGCAAGTTGGGTTCCTGGAATAAGATTACATTTTGTTGTATCTCCCTTTCAGGGATCTAGGAGTACCCCTGGTGTTATTTTTCCTAAAGCTATCAACCCCAAACCCCATGCCAGTGTGTCTCCCCCAATATTGATCACTAGTGCCAATTAATATCTCCTCAATGTCACCAATACAATTGAATAGTTGTCATCTTGGTGGCTGGGGGCTCAGACTCCCTGGGATAGAGAAAGTAAAGGGATGGAAGTATGCTGACTGTTGTGGCATAAATCCAGGCTGAGTATCATTGGTTAGAGAGAGGCCATTGAGGGGAGACGGATGAATAATAGACTATTCAAGGTCCTCCTTTGAGTGTGAGGATGAAGAAGACCCTGGGGGCAAAGAGGGAAACCTGGAGGTGAATGATGAGTTCTGGCTAAAGAAATCTCTGGGGACGAAAGCTGAAGCCAGGACATAGGTGGCAGGTCTTGGAATGCACTGTCTAGATAGGACTGGAGAAGTCTTTGGGTCTAAGAGTTAAATAAAATGTCCTCCTAGAAAAGATTCCGTTAATTCCTTTTGGGAATACCTTAGACATAAGACATTCCTAAGCTTTGTTTAAGAGATTTTCTCTGAGGTTCTGAGGACATAATAAGCCAGAGAATCCTAGAAGAGTCTGACTTCCTTCTTTTGGGGCCAGGGACTAAACCAAGTTCTTACAAGTCCAGAGGTGGGGTATCTTTGGGGAAGAAGTCAAACTTACCATGGACAGTGCACTAGGCTTACATTTGAATCCCCAGCACCTAGTCTGGCTCATAAATAAATAAAAAATGGCTCATAAAAAGTGCTTAATAAATGTTTGTTGAATGATTGTGCACACTATGTTTCCTCTTGGTAGAAAATAAGCTCTTCTGGGAGAGATGGTTTTATTTTTGTCTTTGTGTCTTCAGGCCCTAGAACAGTGCCTGGCACATAGAAGGCACTTAATAAACACAAGTTGAAACTATAGGACAATGACATTGACTCCAATTCCTGACAAGTATCCTGACAGGATATAACCCGGAGAGGGTTAAGGCTGGGTTACAGAGCACAGAACCAAGACCAGTGAGTGGAGATGGCAGATACAGTTTTCTCCTCGATATAAAGAAAAACTTTTGGCAATCAGCAGGCAGTAGAGTCAGGATTCAAACTCGGGTCTTCTGACTCCACTTTCAGTTTTCTTTCCACTATAACATATTACTTCTTACTTGCATGTTCTTTTCTCTCTCTGTATCCTCTCCTCCTAGAGAGGCTGTTTGGTACAGTGGAAGGAATGTTGGGTCTGGAGTCATATTGTTTGCCTTTGAATCCCAGCTCTGCCATTTTCTCCCAGTGTGACACTGGGCAAATCACTTAACCTCTCTGGGCCATAGTGTTCCAACTCCCCCCGCTCCCCCAGGTTCCTGTCCCTTGAGCTAAGCCCTCAGGTGTCAAGTGACGATCCATCAGCGTACAGATAGTCTAACTGGAGGAACCATGGTTTCCAAAAGAATAAGGGGCATCCTTGATACATAGTGAGTTCCCTGCTTTCAGGCAGAGGTTATATGATTAGATTCAATTCAATAAGCATTTATTGAGCACCTACTAGGTACCAGGTAGCACTGCGTGGCACAGTGGATAGAATGCTGGCTGTCTTTTGCATCTTTGTATCCCCGGTGCTTAGCAGGGTATTTGGTACCCTGTTGTTGGTGGTCACTCGATCAATGTCTGTTTGCTGGCTTCCTCCCAGTGCTCATCTCCTTTTTCTCTGTGTCCTGCACTTGTTACCCCAGCAGCCACTGCCCCATCTCATTGAGCTGATCTCTGAAGGCAGCGTCAGACCCCAGCAGAATCCAGATACTCCGGGTGGGGACATCAACATTAAAGAGGACATTTATTCCTGTCAGTTGTAGTCAATGTTGGGGTAAGGGTGAGAGGTGAGGGAAGATAGAGAGTGCTGATAATAATAGTTTGTACATTGTTGTTGAGTCGTTTCAGCTGTGTCTGACTCTTCATGACCCCATTTGGGGTTTTCTTGGCAAAGACACTGGAGGGGTTTGCCTTTTCTTTCTCCAGCTCATTTTACAGGGACTGAGACAAACAGGGTCCAGTGACTTGTTCAGGGTCACACAGCTAGTAAGTATCTGAGGTCAGATTTGAAGCCTGGGAAGACTAATATGAACTGATGCAGAGTGAAGTGAGCAGAACACAATAACAGCAATATGGTGCAATGATCAGCTTAGCTATTCCCAGCAATATAGTAGTCTAAGACAATTTTGAAAGACTTGTAATAAAAATGCTATCTACTTCCAGAGAAAGAACCGAGTCTGAATACAAATGAAAGCACACTGTTATTTTTTACCTTCTTATATTTCTTGGCTTTTTTGGGTCTGTGTTTTCTTTCACAATATGACTAATATGAAAATGTTTTGCATAACTGTACATGTATAACCTTTATCAAATTACTTGCCTTCTCAGTGATGGGGGAGAGGAGGGAGGGAGGGTGGAAGAGAATTTGGAACTCAAAATTGTTAAAAATGGAGGTTAAAATTATTTTTACATATAATTGGGAAAAATAAAGTATTAAAATTTTAAAAAGAAAGAAAATGCCAAAAGGGATCACAAAGAGTCAGACAGAGCTGAACCAACTGAGCAACATTTACTCGTGTGCCAGGCACTGTGCCATGGATCCACGGACCTGACCAGTCCACCATTCCACGCGTCCCTGATTCGCTTACGGTGTCATCCTTTATATCTAAATCTTGTGTCTAAATCTCATTTTGACTTTGTCTTTGTGTGCAGTAAAAATTTTGTGGTGAGTGGGGCAAGACCCAATGGGGATACAATGGATAGAGTTCTGGTCCTGTACCCAGGGGCACTGGAACTCAAATCTCAGTTTTAATACTTACTACCTTTGTGATCTTGGGCAAGTTATCTAGGTTGACCTTTGAGCATCTAACCCTTCCACTTCTTTTTTTTTTTTTGGAGGGGGGCGGTGAAACAATCGAGGTTAAGTGACTTGCCCAAGTAACTGTCAAGTGTCTGAGGATGGATTTGAACTCAGGTTCTCCTGACTCCAGGGCTGGTGCTCTATTCACTGAGCCACCTAGCTGCCCCCTTTTTGTTTCGAAGGGAACCCTTCCACCTCTTGATGGAGGGGAATAAAGATGTGAGGTTGGGGGTATACTCCTCGACCCAATTCTAAGAATACTTGGGACTCCTCAGCTAGTGTCTATATTTCATGTCCTCTACCCCATCACCTGCTCTTTCTTGAGATCATAGGTTTTTGGAGTGATATCTCGTCTAATCCCTTTAGGGAAACTGAGGCCAAGAGAGGTGAAGTTACTTGGGCTTACTGTTCCAGCAAGGGAGAGAGGTTGGTAGAGACAGGAAGGGAGAGAGAAAGGGGAGAAAAGAAAGGAAAGATAAGGGGAGAGGGACAATATTTTTGGGGGAGGGGGAAAGACAGACAAACAGACTCAGGGACTGTTTTCCTCATACACTTCACCACTGGGAAAGGGTTTCTAAGAAAGACAGGACACAAGAGAAACAGAAGTTATTCTCGGTAAGGTTTTCCAACCCCAGTGCCCACTCAGGTTCCAGCAATCAGCCATTACTGTAATTGCATTTGGTTTTGATTAAACAAATCAGAGGAATTGGTATGCAAATGGGAAAGCTGCTCTAGCTCTTGGATCCTGGCCAATACATTAAGTAGGAAGGTGGGGTTCAGGTGTGGGGGAAGAAGGGCATCTAGGGTTTCAGGATAGAGAGAAGAGACCCTGGGAAAAGATATTGGCTCCCTCCCTAACCCCTCACCTCCCCCCCACCCCGCCCCAGCAAGCCACCCTGCTTCACTTGTGCTGCTCCCAGTCAAAGCAAAATCCAGCTCTGAGTTCAGGTCCTAGGTGTGTCGTTGAGTTGCTGTGTGACCCTGGATAAGTCACCTTATATTAGCACTTTAGGTTCATAAAGCTTTTCATACACATCATTCCAGTGGAGCTTCATAATAATTCTGTGAGCTTGGCTGGGAGCTTATTGCTCCAATTTTGTGGAGAAGAAAAATGTGTCCCAGAGATGGGAAATCGCTTGCCCAAAGTCACATAACTAGAGAGGGCAAAGAGCAGAGTCAAACCTGTGTCTTCTGACTCTAAGCCCACACTCTTTACATTCTACAGCCTCAAGTTTTCTGTCCCTCAACATTATCACCTTTAAAATGGGAAAAACATTACCTGCCTGTCTTTACCTTAGAGAGAGGCCATAAATGTCAAATGAAAGTGCATATAAATCAAATCACCGTGGAATGGGACGGAAAAGTATTAAGCGTTTAGCATGCTGGTTAGCACCGTATGCTGGAGAAACAAATAGAACATTGAAAAAAGCATAAAGCTGATATGATTAATGCCACTTTATAGGTTTGGGTTGGGAAGGCTGGTTCATGAGACTTTTTTCTCCTAGGTACTATGGCTATTTAAATTTAATTTAAATTTAATAAAGAGATGAGACTCATTGGAATAGAACCTGATGTTGGGAAAGACTGAAGGCAAAAGGATAAGGGGAAGGCAGAGGATGAGATGGATGGATGGCATCATGGAAACGATGAACGTGAACTTGGACAGACTTCCAAGAGACGGTGGAGGAGAAAAGGGTCTGGCGTGCTGTGGTCCACAGGGTTACGAAGGATTGTCAAGCAGGACTGAACAACTGAACGACAACACCACCACCAGCAAAAACAACCACAACAGCAACGACAATTCTGCCTGGAATTCGGGCAGGCCAACAGCAGGGAGGCATTATTTCTAGGTCACACTTTGGTCATTTGAATTCTTGGAAGAATAAGTGAGTGAAGTAAATAAATTTGATGTTTTTAAAACAGCTTTTAAAAGAAATATTAAACAAATTAACATAGCTTATCAAAACAATATATCTCAATTAAATGACTGTTTAAATAGCCAAGAACAATTGATATACAATTGAGAGCAAGATTTCAAGGACTACAATTCCACATCGGTCTCTAGCTACTTCCAGTCACTTCTTGAGGAAAAGCATGATGACTGTCATAGGCTCAATGGAAGAATTTGGAAAGATGCAGTGGTACTTAGCCTGCTCCTTCCTGGCATCCCATCTCCTTTCTTTGGGAGTGAGGAAGGGAAAAATGGATGTTCTATGGGTAAAAATAAGAATCCACGAAGTGAAGTACATGTATTTGGGTGGGGGTGACTAAGGAGTTGTAGCCCCCTGTATTGTAGAAAATTTAAACTTTGAAACCTTTTTCCTGGGGTGATCTAAACTGTTCTACCTCCAGGCCTGAACAGAAAACGCTGTCTAAATCACCCCTTAACCTTTTGGGGAGGGATTAACTGGGGCTTGCAGTACTGCATTTCTGCAAACATTGGCCAGATTTGCAGCAAGAATCATTATAGGAATATTCTTTCCCATTCCTACTTCCAGCCCAACTCTATCAGCCACAATAGAGGGGAGCAACAGTTGTGGAAAAGGGGTCCACCATCCCCATGATGATCACACATACTACTAATCCCTGACTTTTACTGAAAGGGCAGGCAAGATAGCCTAGCTGAAGCAGCAAGCAAGGTACCCTAAAGGAAAGAGAGGAGGAAGCCCTGTGCCAGGCAGGCCAAACAACCCCAACCATTGTCTTCCTCTAAAAGTCTGTTCATGATAGACCAGAAACCTGAGCCCAACAGTTCCAGGAATATCAATGTGTCCCCATCCCCTCCTCATCCTTAGCACCAGCTCAGCTCTTCTAGCCAGCATTGCAGGGAATAACTACTGTGAAGAAGAGGTCCATCCATATCACCACCACCTGTTGACTGGCACCCATCCGTCCATCCGTCCGTCCGTCCATCCACCCATCCATCCATCTGTCTGTCCTTCCGTCTGTCCGTCCATCCACCCATCCTTCCTTCTATCCATTCATTCATGACTTAAGTTATTTTTCAGTCTTCTGAGAGCTCAGTCCAGCCCTCTTGAATCTTCCCTTGGCTCATGACAAAATAAAAAATCAAAAAGAGTTAGGAAGCAGAGTTAAGCTACTGGTCTGAGTAAAACCCTTAATTCTGTCTTTGCATTAGTGCTTTCCCTGGCTTCCAATCCAACTCACATTTTCCCCATTCATTAGGTAACTTGAAATTCTTTCTCCTCCTCCTTCTCTTCCTCCTCCTCCTCCTGCTCCTCCTCCTCCTCCTCGTCATCATGCTCAACGTCATCATTGGAACAACTCCAATTTCTATAGTGCTTTAAGGTTTACAAAGTATTTTCCTTACAACAACCTTGTGAAGTACTGTCCCCAAGTATTATTATTCCTGTTTGACAGAAAAGGAGATGAAGGTTCTAAGAGGAAAGTGATTTGTCTATGGTTACACTGCTAATAGGTATCTGTAGAATTTTTTTGGAGACTGGTTTTCCCTATCTTGCCCAGATTAGAAGTACAGCAGCCACTCATGGGCCCTTCTCGACTGCTGCCAAGCAAGGGAACTCTGGTTCCTTTTCCATCTTTTTTTAGGTAGCCTAGTAATTCTCTGCCTCTGGAGGCTCACCATATTGGTGTTAAATTTAATGCAAACACCTGATCTATTTTAGCCATACTGCGGCAAAGAACTGAACTCAAGTGAAACACTAGCCTCAGCCTCCGTAGTCCCAAGAAATACAGGCATATGCCTCATCACCCAGAAGTGCCACATAATTTGAACCTAATCTGCTACCTCTAGGCTTAGCCATCTTTCTACCATTCCACAATACCTCTCCAATGATCCCCTTTCTGAGCAGAATGGGGTATTACTGGACTTGCTCTTGCTTATAATAACTACAGGACCTTCTGGAGATAAGACCTCAATACAAAGGAATGATTCTAATAGTAAGAATTTCAAATCTCATGTCAGTCTTGCGGGAGGTAGTTTGGGGCAAACAGTGAGGTTGGGGGGGGGAAGAAAAGTGGGAAGAATTGTGTTTCCTATAACTTAATCTCTTTGGGTCTCAGTTTCCTCTTTTATAAAATGAAAAGGATGAATTGGCTTTGAGGCTCCTTTCAGTTATAACATTCCACAATTCTATGCAATCCCAGAATCCTTCCCCAGAACCCTCCCCACTCATCCCTGCTTATTCCCACTCACTTGTAGAATCTGCACCAACAAAGTGGAAGCATATGTGTCTTTGTCCTTAGTACCAGCCGAGTGGCTGAGCTGATGGCTTTCAGGGGCATAGGCTCCTTCCTCTCCCCGTCCTCACCTTTCTTTTAAGGGGAGGAGGGAGCAGAGGGAGGGCTGGCAGTGTTTTTAAGTTTACAGCACCAGGAGCTGGGGGAGAGGGGAGGGGGATTAATTAGAGGTCAAGAGACGACTGCTGCTGCCAGGAGGAGGATTGATTGAAGCTTTTCAGCAGAGCAGGGGGAAAAATCAATTCTGTGTCCCCAGGCTCTGGGAGTGTTTACTATATTCAGAAACTCCCATTAAAAAGTAGATGGCAATTACTGTTGGGCAACCACCTCTCCCTTTCCCCTTTCCTCTGGCTGGAACTTACCTTTTATTTTTTCCAGGGCTAAATAGAACTTCTCACTCTGACTCAGGGAACTCACAAACCCCAGGGACCTTGGGCAGACAGGACAGAGCTGACAGGCAACACTAGCCCCAGATCAGACCATTAAGTTTGTGGGTTTGGGCATTCAGTTCACCTCCTCCAGCCTTTGGGTCCCTTTGGCTCTGTCCTGGACCTCCTGCTCTGTCTCTCCTTTTGTCTCTTGCGGCTTGTCATCTGCCATCTGCTTTCTGTCTCTCCCTCTCCTACATCCTTCTCTCTCAGTAATCATCAAATTCTAGAATCGCACAGTTGGACAGGACTTCAGAATCTATCTCGTCCCATCTAACCTAATGGAGAATGCCCTCAACGGTATTCCTGGGATGAGGTCACTTTTCTGGAGTGTTAATAATTAGGAAATCATCCCTCATGTGCATTGCAATTTGCTTCTTGGCACCCATTGCTGCCTTCTGGGGCCAAGCAGAATGAGTCTAACCTCTGCCCCTGGAAAACCCTTCAAATATTTGATGACAAAGGTCACATTCTCCTATCAAACTGTCCTTCTCTCCTTCAGTTTTAATACCCCCAGTTCTTTTAACCAGTCCTTATATGTTGCAGTCTCCAGTCACCTTATCAATATCCTTCCTAAAATGTGACTCCCTGAACTGAACACAGCATTCCAGATGTGATCAAACCAGGGCAGAGGATAGCCGGGTTATCACCTCCCTAATTCTGGGCTTATTTTAAGGTGGCCTGAGCTCTCTTTAACTTTTTTTTAAAGTAAGTTTTATTAGCAGCTTTTTTGATTACCTCACTTACATTCCTCTAAGTGTCTCACCATTTACCCCTGCCTTAGAAATATAACTTTCCCTTATAAAAAAGAGAAAGAAAGAGATAGAGAAAAAGAAATATTTAAGCAAAAAAGCCAACTGAGGTAGTGACCCCATCTGAAATCTAAACAATATTCTGTTCGATGTGTCCTCTATCTCTGCCAGAGGAAGGTAGATTTTATTATCTGTCATCTGGGACCATTACTAGTTTTTCAGTTATTCAGTCTGGTTTTCTTTTAGTGATCTTTCCATTGACTTTGTTGTAGTAACTCACAGGGTTTCTATCACATGATTCTTTCAGGGTTTCTATCACATGATTCATCCCCACTGAGTGTGCAGTCCATTAAAATTTGCTAATGAACTGCTGCTTCCTCCTTGTGAAGCAGAATTTTTGAACCTAATTGCATTTGTAAGGCTACCTCTATTCCTCTCCTGGCACTTAAGCATGTAGGGAGATGGTGTGTCAGTGTGTTAATTATCCAGAAAGGTAGTTTAACGAACTGCATGCAATATCTGAATTAGCCGACAGATGACATTCTGCTTGGGCTATCAGCCCCTGCCTCCTCAGTTACTATATAATACATGATGGAGGGACTAGGCAATAGGGTCTTTGGGTGGGAGGGGAGGGAACCTAGGCATTCGTAGACTGCGTGTCTTCTGCAGTACCTCTGTTGGCTGCTGAGAAAGTACTCAGCACACAAATACCTAGGTTGCTCCTGCAGTACCCCCATGGCAACCATCTTAGCACCAAAGCAGCTTTGGGTGGGTCAGGTTCCAATTTAGTCTAGGGAATTAAATGGAATATTGCTCAAAATATTAAAATATTAAATCTACTATCTACAGTTGACTCTGAGCCTCTACTCACAGGAGTTGTCCATTCTCTCTGACTACTTTCCACAGCCTTCATAGGTTCAGAGAATTGATTTTCTGTGACCGCATGGTTTATTGTACATAGACTAACATGAAAAGTAAGGTAGTTCAAACAGTTTTGTATGGAGAAAGTTGTCATCAATGATCTCCCACTCCTACTCTTTCCTCCAGATCTCTCTTCTCCAATCCAAGATCTGTGGGTATAGGCAGAAGTAGTTCTCATAATATGCACCTACATCACCTGGAAATAATTTGTTCAAGAAAAGATTCAGAAAAATTTGAACATGGTGAACACCAAACAAAAACCCTGAAATTAATTCTATCTTAACAGGAAATAAATGATTACTTGTTGAGAATATCCACTTCTTAATTTTCTGTGTGTAGGGTCAAAGTATCACTTAAGTAGAACCAGAACCAAAGTCAATAAAACCAAAGAAATGATGAAGATGAGAAGTGAACAATTTATAATTATGTCTCTAACCTGGCCTATTCAAAGAAAGTAAAAAATGGAAAATGTTTTTAATCCAATGGATTGACTCTATCACCATTTCTCACAGAAATTTGAACAATATAAACCCTTCTTCATAACAAAGAGTACAAAATGGATACCAATCCACCTCGGACAACAAATATTTTATCTCCTTAACAAGCAAAGAAATGTGTCAGCCAAGGGAAACATTGGGTTATAATACAAGGAAGGCATTTGTGCAACATTGCATGGGATAGTGGAGTATTACCAAATCTATGACTTCACAAAGAAGTCAAAATACATTGAATGGGAAAATGAGTCTGTATGAAGCTCAACATGAGATCCAAATAAGCCAACCAGATCAACTTCAAAATATCTCTAGGCAAAACCAGGACAACAAATAGACACAAAATGGAACAGATTTGCCAGCATTTCTAGAATAATTTCTCATTATCCATGATAGTGAAACCACTACATTTGGACTCTTACATTGAAAGAGGCTGAAGTTTTAGAGAGAAAGTACAAAGGGCACTTAAGGAGATAAGTGGCTGGGCCAGACTAAGTATACGTAAAAGACATCTGCGCTGCAATGACATAATTTTGTAAGTATTGAGGGAACAATTTTCCAAATACCTGGAAGAGAAGACTATACCAAATGGCTGGAAAAGAATCACAGATGGCATCATTACCCAAAAAAGGTGATTAAGAGGACATCAGCACCTTCCTCCCCATATGCCTACTTTCTCATCTCTATAAAATCCTTATGAAAATGATCTTTACATGTATCAAGGGTATCTTTGAATATATGTGAAGGGAACAGACAGGCCTTCATAAACAATTTTATACAGCAGACCACCTCTTCACAGTTCTATGATTGGATGAAAGGTATTGGAGTTTATTTTTTATTGTTTGTTAGTTATAATAGTTTTGCTTAGTTTGTTAATTTGCATTTCTTGTTATGAAAACAAGCAAGCAAAAAATTGGACTTAATTTTCTCCTCTGTAAAATGAGAGTGTTGGACCATATGACCTTTAAAATCTCTTTTAGCTCTGCATCTTGTGGTAGAGAAAAAAGCATCTCTAGAGGGTCTACTCCAAAGAACCTCTAATGCACATACCATGACCATACAAGATTCTTTTATATGTAAAACGATAGAGATAAGTTTGTTCAGTAACTTTCTGACTGTCATCATTAAGCAATGCATAGGATAGGTTAATGCAATGCCCACTTACCAAAAGTATTATCCCCTGTCTAGCACAGAATTTAAATAGAAAAGGGATTGATTACCTGTTGAGGGTGAGGTATGCCAATTTTTAAAAATTTAGATAACATTGTGATTATCAAGCATCCTCAGTGAAATTCATGGATATTCAAGAGAGTGGCCTAACAATCCACACAGTAAAAACCAAATGGATGAAAAATTCATATTGCTTAGATGACAACATGCAGTTGGATAGGCACTGCATTGAGTTAATTCATTAGTGCCTCATTCCTGAATAGGCCTTACAGATGGAAAATGCACTGAGAAAAAAATTGAATAGGAAGAAAAGAATGAGACTTGAGAAATGATGCAGTATTTTCAACAACCCCAAGCTGCTCCCTGACACAAAAACTAACCTATGATTTTAACATCAATATTCTTCTGCCAATGCTACATGGTTGTAAACCATAGGCCACAACAATCTCCAAAGAATCAAAATTGGGCCCGGCCCAAAGTGTAATGGTGAAGCACATGACTGCAGCATATTTCAAACAATGACTTGGATGAATGAGGCACCATAAGGGATATCTTTCAAGTAAGGCAAAATTGGAAAATGAGCTTAGCCAATTATTTATCGAGAGCTAGGGATGGCAGATAGATCTCCTGAATGTTAAACTGGTATCCGCAAAATGTTAAAAGTCCTAGTCCTAGAGGAAAGCCTTCAGCACATTGGATAGCTCTCTTATCGAGGATTTATAGGAGCATGGGATAAGAAGGCTCAGGATGAAGTTACATATGGGTTGGGATCAGTACCTATAGAAGCAATGCCCACATCAAGGAGATAATAGTTCTAGTGAAATTATTAAAGAGGAATGTTTCACCTGCTCTCCTTTTGGCAGAAAGCAAGAGAGAGTTCATAGTGGAAAGAACACTGGCTTTGGACTCAGAGGAGAAGAGCCTGAATGTTGCTTCTGTCATTTACTGTTTGTATGACCTTGAGTAAGCCTTGGGGACCTCACTGGGCTTGAGTTTACTCATCTTTAAAGTGAATAGGGTTGCTCTGGATGACCAGTTCCATAACCTGTGATTCTATGTTCAAATAATTAAAGTCCTTCCTTACCACCATATCTCAGGGTATAGTTGCTAATGCAATTAGCTTTATTGCCAAAAGGATTTGTCCCTAACTAGCACAGAGTTCAAATGGAAAAGGGATTAATTCCCTGTCGATGGCGAGGTATCCCAAGTTATTTTTTATTCAGATAACATTATTATTACCAAACCTTCCAGAACTCATCATTTAAAGCTTCCTTATGGTTGGGCAGTCTCTAACAAATTTCCACTACAATGTTACTCTTTTCCTCCCTCCATTTGGTCCTAAATATTCTCTCCCTTGTTCTCCTTTTCTAACTTATGAGTGTTAACACAGTTTTACATTTTCTTGATATATAATATTGCCCCATTGTCCTCTTCGAACTTCGTTTTCTCTAAAAACGTATACCCTTCTGTGGCAGTATACGGATTATATATAATCTAATTACGTGAATTATATGAGATTATATTTAACCTCTTCATCTTAAGGTTTCTATTTACTTTGTTATCTATATTCTACACTTGTGTGTGTGTGTGTGTGTGTGTGTGTGTGTGTGTGTGTCTGACGTCAGGAGCATTACCAGCACTCTTCTCCCTGGATAATCTCTTCATCGAATTCCTGGGACTCAAAACTGACACACTTCTTCCTATGTTATACCCAGTTATGAGGTCTGAATTAAGACTTGTATATGAGCAATTATCTTCTTCCCCAGCTGCATTTTGCTTTAAGTAGTCTTTATTAGATATGGTAGTCTCTAGACAACCCAGTCTTCTCAGGGATGCACTCTAGCCCCGGCCAGGAGCTTGCCTTTCCTGTATTTTAAGCCATGGTCCAGAACTCTAAATTCTAATATGAGTGAATAAACCAACTATTCCTTTCTCATATCTTCTTTTCTCTTCCGAATCCTTTGCCTTCAAATGGCAGTAGTGACGTAAGTACCACCAATGCCCCTAAGGTCATCAGTTGCTTGCTCAGGAGTTCACAATTCCTAGTAAAGTTTTCTGGCAGTACTTATGTTCCCACATGAATTACCTGAACAAATCCCAAAAGACTTGCTGCCATGTCTTGGATCCAGTCCCTGGGAAGCTCCTTCCCAAATGCTGAGTTGACACCTTGCTCCCTCTCACCTGAGAGCCATTCACCAACCAACAAAACTGATCTCTTCTTCCTCTGACCAAGACGAGATGACTTCTCCTGGTGGACCATTGGATCATGGATTTCAAACTGGAAGGGACCTTAAAGGTCATCTGATCCAGCCTTCTTATTTGACTGAGGTGTACAATGGTTAAGTAACTTGCCCCAGGGCTCACAAGTGGTAAGAGACAGAAGAGGGATTCATACTCAGGACTTTTGACTTCCTTTGACTTTGGAGACTCATCATAATTCTGCGGAGCTATTTATCATTTTAAGGAGGAAGCTGCTTCATCCTAAGAGGAACCAGATATATAATTTGTGTGTGTATATATATACATATATACATATATATGCACAAATTATTTGTTTTATATATTTATATAAGGTGTGAAAATATATTTATATATGCTTTATATGTAGGCTTTATACATTTACTTTATACATGATACTCCAAATTATTTACTACGTGTATATTTATGTATTTTATATAAATATGCTTTATACACATGCAGACTAGCATTCAGTGGTCCTTCTTTACTTCTTCTGGACAAAGATTGGTGTTTCCCTTCGACTCTGTTTATTTTTTATTCTTCCCTCAAAGCATTTATTCTTTTCTTTCAAGGAACACTTATTGTCCCTGTTAACTGGTCTAGAAAGACAACTAGCCCTTTCGCTTTCTCCAAACCCAATCCAATAAGTACTTACTATGTATAAGATGCTATGCTGGGCTTTGGGGACACCAAGATAAAACAAAGCAGTCCCTCCTTTCAAGGAGCTTATATTCTATTTGGAGGAAGCACCGAGCAAACAGACACATTTATACATGATAATTTGAAAGCAAGAAACCACTGACCACTATGGGGATCGGGACAAATTTTCTGTAGTAAATGGCCCATGAACTGAGCTTGGATGTATCTGGGGACTGTAGGGGCAAAGCTGAAAGGGGAGGGAATTCCAGGCATGGGCCACAACCTGTGCAAAGATACCAAGGCAGGAGATAAAATGACAAATTCAGGGTACCCGCCTAGGCCAGTTTGCCTGGAAGGTAGAGTCCATAAAGGGGAGCAATGTACAGAGAATTCTGGAAAGACGGGCTGGCTGGAGCCAGAATCTGAAGGGCTTTAAAGGCAAAATGAGTAGTTTATGTTTTATCCTTATGGTGAAAGAGAGCCTTTGAAGATTCTTGAGAGGGGGAGCAGCATGTTCAAACTCATGTTTTATAAAGTTTTTTTTGTCAGCTGTGTGTGGAGGATAGATGGAAGAGGAAAGAGCCCGAAAACCCTAAGCCCGATTGGAAGGCCGTTGCAATAGTCCAGATGAGTGCTATCGGGAGCCTGAACCAAGGTGGAGACCATGTGATGGAGAAAAAGAGATGAACGAAAGACAGGTTGTGGAAGTAGAATAGACCAGACTTGGCAACCGATTAGAGAAAAAGAAAGAGCCCAAGATGGTGAATCAGACCCGGATTTCAATAACTTGGAGAATGATGGCGACCCCCTCAGAAATAGAGAAGTTGAGCAGAGATGCATGTTTTAGAGAGGGAGATAATGAGTCCTATTTTGGACATGTTGAATCAGAGATAGGAAATCCAACTGGAGTTGTCCAATGGGAAGTTGCTGATAGAGGACTAGAGGTTAAGGCAAACTTGGGCTGGCTATCTAGATTTAGGGTTCATTTGTATAGAAGTGAGAGAGCTAATAACATCAACAAGAAATAGGGTACGGATTGAGAGGGGTGTGGAGCCTGGCACAGAGTCCTGAATCTGTTACTTACTTGGCTTTGGTGCAAACAGAAGCGTAATGCAATTCCTGCAGGTGATTGAAACATTCCCCCTTGGGAAGGTAGAGTCGTAGAGATACATATCTTCATTTTTCTGCCACCCATGCTGCTAACTCTCCCAGCCCATTTTCCCATGTCTGTTTAATGCTCGGAGACTCTGGCACTGAGGCTTTAAGAAAACCAACCTATTTTCCTGTCTTTTCTCACCATGTACCAGATTCCAACATGATTTAATCCAATAAGCAATTATTAATCACCTCCTTAAAATAGCAAGACACTATGTTACATGCTGGGGATACATAGCCAGAAAAAAAAGTCTTTCAAAACAGTCCCTGCCCTTGAGGAGCTTACAATCTACGGGGAGGAGGGGTTGTGGCAGATAACTTTTTAAAAAATATTTTATTGTATTTAAAAAATTCTATTTTTTCATTCAGTAAAAATCTGCCTTCTTATCCTCTCATCCCAACCCCCCTCCCATTTGAGAATTAAAGAAAAACAGCCTCCATTACAAACATGTGCAGTCAATCAAAACAAATTTCCACTGGCCATGTGAAAAATCTCTGTCTCTGTCTCTCTGTCTCTGTCTCTGTCTCTCTCTGTCTCTCTGTCTCTCTGTCTCTCTGTCTCTGTCTCTCTCTGTCTCTCTGTCTCTGTCTCTCTCTCTCTCTGTCTCTCTCTGTCTCTGTCTCTGTCTCTCTCTCTCTCTCTCTCTCTCTCTCTCTCTCTCTCTCTCTGTCCTCTTTTATTCTGTATTCCAAGTCCTTCGCCTCTACATCAGGAGTTTGATAGCATATCTCAATATTAATCCTTTGGAATTGTGGTTAGTCATTACAGTAAGAAGAGTTCCTATTTTTGTTTTTCAAAATTGTTTGCCTTTACCCTCTTTCTGACATTTTATAAATTGTTCTCCTGATTCTGATCGCTTAACTTGGCATCAGATCATCAAATCTTCCTAGTTTTCTCTGAAATCATTACCTTCATCATTTCTTACAACACAACCGTATTCCATCACATTTATATGCCACGACTTGTTCATTCATCCCCTAATATACGAGCACCCCTTCAGATTCCCATTCTTGCTACCTCCAAAGAGCTATAAATATTTTTGTACAGCTGTACAGTTTGTTTTACTTGGAATGACTTCTTCCCTTAATCTACCATCCCTCTGATTCCCCTTCTCCCCTCTTTCTCTTCTTTCCTGTTTCCTCATTGAATAAAATATATTTCTGTACTCGACTCTGTTTGTGCATGTGAGAATGTATTCTTCCTTCTTTTAACCAATTCGGATGAACGTGGGGTTGAAGTGTCAGCTACCCCTCCCACGCCCTCCTCCTTGTTTGTATAAGTGTCTCCTTGTGTGCACTAATTGCATAAGATAATTTCCCCCAACCTTCCTTTCCCTCCCTACCCTCCACCAGTGGATTCCTTCTTCCTCTCTCTTTCCATTCTTCTCTTAAGACCATTAAGACATAACAGAACCACTCTCCAGCCTTATCTAATTAGACTCTGTCTTCGACCCCTGATGAAGATAGAGCTCAGAGGGGGCAAATATATAGTTTATCCTTGTTTAGCCAATTATCACTATTTGTTCATGTTTGCTGTTTTGTGCTTCTCTCATCTTCTGTGTTTGACTTTCAAAATTTTGACTTTTTCATCTTTTCATCAGGAATGCTTTGAAGTCCTCTTTTCAATTTTTCAATTTCCCCTTGATAGCATTATACTTAGTTTTTCTGGGAAAGCCATCTTTGGCTGTAAGCCCATCCAAGCTCTTCACTTCTTTATAGTGGTGGCTACTAAATCATGTGTGATCTTAATTGTTACTCTGGCATGTCAATTATTTCTTTCTGGCTGCTTGCCTCCTTTTTTTCTTTGACCTAGAAGCACAGGATTTTGGCTATGTGTTCCTAGGAGTTTTCATTTTGGCATTTCTTTAAGGAAGTGACCGGTGGATTTTCTCTATTTCCACTTTGCCCTCTGGATCTGGGCAGTTGTCTTTTAAGATTTCTTGAAATATGATGTCTAGGCTCCCACTTTGGTTGTGGTGTTTGGACAGTCAAACGATGCTTAATTTTTTTTTCCTCAATTTTTTTCCAGGCTAACCGTTTTTGCTATGAGATACCTTATATTTTCTTCTATTTCTCCCAGCCTTTTAACTCCGTTTTAATATTTCTTATTGTCTCATGGTCCTGGAACCTACCAAGCTCCAACTTGCCTGGGCCTCAAAGCCTTTGACCGCAGACCATGAATCGTAGCTTTGGAGCTGGAAGTGACCTTTGAGGTCACAGAATCGAATTCCTTCATTTTATAGACGATGCTGAGCCCCAGAGAGGTGAAGCAATGTGTCTGGGGCCACAAATCTAGTGTCTCAGTTGGAATTTGAACCCAGGTCATTCTGACTCTGAGCCTGATGCTTTACCTAAAATGCCACCTGGCCACCTTCAGTCCCCGCTCTTGGAGGGCGTAGCGCCCAGGATGAGCTCCCTGGGGCTGATATGGCTCCTAACGGTGTCTTTTTGTTTTCTATCGGCATCTCAATAACTCAACAATCTGTGATTTTTTTATTCAGAATCCCATCTCTTTCCTGTCTCTTGCTCATAGAATCACAGATCCAGGGCTCGAAGGCACCTTGGAGGCATTTTAGTCCAGTCCCCTCATTTACCACTGAGGCACAGAGAGGGCAAAGGTGGTAAGGGGGTGGCAGCGTGATCTGAACCCAAATTTTCACAGCTCCGAGTCCAGTGTCCCATCCACTATCCACTATGTGGCCTGAGGTCATTCTGTTCAAGCTGAGCCAGGCTCCCTTCCCAGAACTCTTTCCATAATTCTCCTAATCTAACCAGACCTGGAACTTTGCTGCACATCACAATATCACGCCTTCCACTAGTAGCCAATACTATCCCAGTGTTATCCAGGGCACACGTCCCTCCTCTTCCTTCTCCTTTGCAAATTCCTAATTTCCTTCAAAGCTTAGCTCAAGGGTCACCTCTTGTCTGAAGCCCTTCCTGATATCCCTTTCCCAGCTGCTAGTGACTCCCCTCCCACCAAAATTAACTTAAATACTCCCTTTGTATGTTTTTGTATATAGTTCTGTGCCTATGTCAGCTCTGCCTCACTTATATGCGATTTGAGCATAAGTGGAGACATCACCCTCATGATGTCATTGGTCTTCTTCAAGAACGAAGGACGAACAACAACAGCCATATGTGTATGTGTCATTCCCCCCCCCCCCCATAGAAGGTAAGCTCCTGGAGGGCAGGGATTGTTTTCACTTTTGGTTTTTTAATCTCTAACATCTAGCACAGAGCTTGGCACATAAGTCAGTACCTAACAGCTGCTAATTAGAGAGTTAATGCATTATGGGATCACCTAGCACTTGATCCAAATCGCACGCGGTGGAGTTCAGCGAAAGACGTATTAACAAGAAGACAAGCTACATACAATAAACTGTCTTTTTCTGTTAACAAGAGAAGGAGAAAATTTATGTCACGTGCAACAGGCACAAGAAATCAGATTGACCCATAGTGGCTGACCAGGACGAGTGGTTGAGGCTAACTAAGGCCGTTTCAAGAAAAGTCTTACTGAAATTCCTCGGCAGAAGCCTCCCTCCCGTCCCCTAACGCAAATCTTTGGACAAAAGAAATGAGACTGCCATCTGAACTATAGGACCTTAGGGTTTGAAAAGAACACAGAGGTCACTTAGTCTGACTCAAATCTGAGTAGGATGTCATCCTACAACCTCCCCAACAACTGGTCGGCCATCTTAGTTAAAGGGTCACAGGGAGGAAGAACCCCCTACTGACGAAGTAGCCAATTTGGCTTTTATTTTCGCATAGCCCATTGCGTTGCCTAAGAGGCAGTCAGGGCGCCAGGAAGACCTGAGTTCAAGTCCCTCTTCTGCCACATGCTGGCTGTGACCCTGAGCGGACCACTGAACTTCTCTGTTACTCAGGCAATTTCCTAATGCTGTAATTTGTGAAAAAGTACATTGGTAGAGTTTCCTCACTCTCTACTTCCCTATACCGATGAAACCAACGATCCTATAAACCCTATAATTATCTCATTATTAGATACCTTTCCCTCCCCCCTTTCCAGGTCCCCTACATGGGTTGGCTTCCCTTAATAGAATATGAGCTATTTGGGAGTAGGGACTTGCTCACGTGCCACGTTCGTGCCCCCCTCCCCCAGCACAGTGCCTGGCACATTGTAAGAGCTTAGTAAATTCTCCTGGAAACTTTCACACATTGCTCCTGGTTCTGCCCTCTGAGTCCAAACAGAAAAGAAGGGATTACTTCTTCCACCCTATTTGAAGACAGCCCTTCAAATAACGGAAAGCAGCTGTCAAATCTTCTCTTCTCTTCTCTTCCCTCCCAATCTTCTCCTCCCTGGATCCTGGCTGACGCCACCTACCGACCGGCCTGACTTAACTCATTGATAAAGATTGTAACAGGTGCCACCATTATCTCATCACAAATGGTGAAGGATGTGAAGACCCGTCCCTGCCCCTGTCCCACCTCGTTACTCTCTACCTCCTCCACCATGTGATCACTACATGTTCAATAAACATTTATTAAGCACTTACTGTGTGAATCAGGAAGACCTGAATCCAAACCCAGCCTCGGGCGCTTACTAGCTGGGTGACCCTGGGCGAGTCACTTCATCCTGTGTGCCTCAGTTTCCTCATCTGTCAAATGAGCTGGAGAAGGAAATGGCAAACTGCTCCAGTGTCTTGGTTAAGAAAACCCCCAAACGGGGTCACGAACAGTTAGCACGGCTAAAGCAACCGAACGAGAATGTGCCGAGCGCTGTGCTGAGCTCTCGGGACACAAAAAGAGACAAAGACAGTCCATGCCGTCAGGGAGCGCACAGTTTAACAGAGGAGACATGCCGACAAGCACACACAAAGCAGGCTGTATGCAGGATAGACGGGAAACAACTAACAGAGAGAAAACACTGAAATTAAGAGGGATGACACCCTTCGCCACCTCAAGAAAGTGTTGTAAGACCATGTCTCTGGCGTAAAGGTGAGCAAAGGAGAGCCCCAAATTCATTCAAGGGGGCGGCATGGTATAGTGGAAGCACTGGCTCTGGTGTCAGAAGCTCTGAGTTCAAATCCTGCCTATGTGACCTTGAACAAGTACTAAAACCTACCTGGAGTTCCAGGCAGTTTCCTGATCTGTAAAATGAGGGCATTGAACGAGACATCCTCTAATGCTCCTTCTGCCTTTAAATCGATGATCCTATAATTTACGACCTGGGTGATCACGGCCACATCATTTCCCATATAGGGTCCCCCTCCTCACGTGATGTAAACCTGAGGCCCTAACGGTCCAAAGTACGTGTCCATCTCTGGCATCCTTTCTGTCTCTTCAGTTGTCGGTTGCTGAATTTTTTAAAGTCACGCCCGACTCTTCATAGCTCCCTTTGGGGGTTTTCTTGCAGAAATACTGGAGCGGTTTGCCATTTCCTTCTCCAGTTCACTTTACAGATGAGGAAACTGAGGCAAACAGGGATAAGTGACTTGCCCAGGGTCACACAGCTAGTAGGTTTCTGAAGCCAAATTTAACTCGAGAAGATGAGTCTTCCCGACTCCAGGCCGGGCCTTCTATCCTCTGCAGCACCACCTAGCGGCCCCTACGTAGACTAGACGTGTGTGTATACAATCTACGATAGAAACACTAGGAATACGATGTGTACTAGAGGGAACAGTGGAGTGGGAAAAGCCCTGGAGGAGGGCACTAAATCACCAAGTGGGGATTTGACCTGAGGTCCTCAAACCCCAAAGCCTTCTCAGCTAGGCTGTTGCTGATCTCAGTTTCCTTATCCATAAAATGGGCAGGTTGGATTAGATGACCCCTTCCTATCTCTGTGTCTGTTCTTTGATGCGACTCGCATCGGCGGAGCTCAGAGACTGTCTGGTAGTAGTTTTAAAAAGTGTATTGGTATCTTTTGATTTTCACCACTTTGATTTCCAAATATATCCCTCCCTTTTCCTTCCCCTGAGAGCCTCCCCTTGTAAGAGAGAAAAAAGAAAGGAAGAAAGGGAAAGGAGCAGGGAGCAGTTCTGGAAAACTAGCACATCAGCCAAACTTGGAAGCATGTGTAATGTTCCGTACATACGGCCCCTATTTCTGCAAAGAAGGAAATGAGCATCATATCATGCCTACTATGCGCCAGGAACCATGCTGAGAACTTTACAAATATGATCTCATCTGATCCTCACAACGACCTTGGGAGGTAGGGGCTATTATGACACCCATTTTACAGATGAGGAAACTGAGGCCAACAGAAGTTAAGGGACTTGCCCAATGCCACCCAGTGAATGAGTTGCTTCAGAGAGGGAGATAGG
Source organism: Phalanger gymnotis (assembly GCA_028646595.1). Classification (NCBI taxonomy): domain Eukaryota; kingdom Metazoa; phylum Chordata; class Mammalia; order Diprotodontia; family Phalangeridae; genus Phalanger; species Phalanger gymnotis. The sequence goes on along the minus strand of CM053627.1, from coordinate 211,077,617 downwards.
GAGGGAGGGAGAGAAGGGGGGAGAGAGAGACAGAGAGAGAGAGAGAGAGAGAGACAGAGAGAGAGAGACAGAGAGAGAGTCTGGATTTGAACTCAGATCTTCTCAACTCCAGGTGCCAAACTTGATCCACTGTGCCACTTAGGTGTATTTTTTTCTTCTCTCCTTCAGAGCTCAATCATTACAATTATGCAGAATTTGGTTTCAGATTATTTGTTGCTGCTCTTTCCACTTAGAGTTATTGTGTCTGTTGTTTTCTTGGTCCTGCTAATTTCACTTTTGCCCATGTCTTCCCATACTTCCCTGAATTTTTCATATTTGTCATTTCTTATGGCACAATATTATTCCATTACATGAATGAACCATGGATTTGTTTTTTGTGGTTTTTTTAGTCATTCCCCAATCAACGAACATCTGATTTGTCTGGAAACCTTCTTGGTCACGACCCTGTCTAGTGTAGAATTTAGCAGCTAAAACTAGGGGTGGGAGGATGAAGGATGAGCAGGACAGAATAAGGGAAAGAGACCATGGTCTCTTTTGATGCAATTGTAGCATCCTTCCTCCCCTTCCTCTGCATCTTGTATAGCACCCCCTTGAGGCTCCAACCAAGCTTATCATAAATACTAGCAGACAGGGGACCGGCTTTGGACAAACAAATGTCGGCTGAGCTAGGGCACAGGCTGGTGGTCTTCTGTCCTGTGATCTTTCACGTGCACGTATGTATGAGGTGGGTGCGAGTCCCTTTTTTACTTTAGAAATCAGTAACTATATAAATAAAAGGAAGCTCTCTTGTAATTAGAAATTCATGTTCATCAGCGATGGGCAAGAAGGAAATAGAACAAAGGGGAAATTAAAATCTGAATGAAGAAACATACAAATGAATGCAAAAGGCATTCACTAAGCGCTCGTTGTGTGCCAAGCAGTGGTACATAATAGGGATACAAATAGAAAAGATAGTCCCTATTCCACAGTCCGCCCTTAAGATCTATTGTTGTTGTTCAGTCGTGTCTGACTCTTTGTGACCCCCTTTGGGGTTTTCTTGGCAAAGATACTGGAGTGGTTTTGCCATTTCCTTCTCCAGCTCATTTTACAGATGAGGAAACTGAGGCAAATAGAGTTAAGTGACTTGCCCAGGGTCACACAGCTTTGAACTCAGGAAGATGAATCTTTCTGACTCTGAGCCCATAAGACGCTTGCATTCTAATTGGGAGAGACAATACGTATAGGAGAGTTCAGTTTGAGGGCACATAGAAACCTCCTGGTTCAAATCCTAGTTCAAATCTCCAAGAACTGAGTTCAAATCCAACCTCATACACTTACGAGCTATATGACCCTGAGCACGTCACTTAATCTCTGCTGCCTCAGTTTCCTCAACTGTTAAATAGGGATAACAACACCACCCTCTACTTCCCAGCATTCTTGTGAGGATCCAGCGATATAATATTTGTGAAATCATTTGGCACAGTACCTGGCAGATGGTAGGTACTATGTAAATGCAGATCGTATTCCCCTCTTCCCTTCAGAGAGAAGATTCAAACCCAGCTCCTCTGGATCCAGAGTCAGCGCTCTTTCTACTTCGCCACGTTGGCTCACTCGGTGTGGGGCAGCACATTTAACTTCTAAGGACGCGCTGTCTTCTAATCTGTAGAATGAGGACCTTGGGCAGAACGATCCCTAAGGGCCCTTGCATCCATCACGCTTCTGATCTGAGGATGGTCTCATGGACCTTATCTACTCAGGGAGCGCTGATTGACAGCTCAGTGTCAGCCCGAAGGAAGGGCTGTCTCTATCCTGGGCTTTCCTCTGTTCGAGATTTTTATCAATGACTCAAATTAAGACATAGAAGGCATGTTGATCAAATTGGGTTGACACGAAGCTGGGAGTGAAAGTCCACATACTGGATGACAGAATCAAGATCCCAAAGCATCCTGACAAAGCTGGACGAGGGGTGGGGAACCTGCATTCTCCACAAATTTGTCCTGTGAACTTTGGATTTGGCTGCACTTGAGGATCTAGAGGGGCATGTATGGCTTTGAGGCCACAGGTTCCCCAGCCCTGAGCTGGACCAATGGGTTGAAATAAGTGTTTTTAAATTTAATAGGGATTTTGTTTTGCTTTCTTTCTCATGGTTTCTCCCATTCATTATAATTCTTCTATGCAACATGACAAATGTGAAGATGTATTTAATAGGAATGCATATGTAGAGCCCATATCAGATTGCATGCCATCTCGGGGAGGGAGGGGGAGAAAATCTAAAACTTATGAAAGTGAATGTTGAAAACTGAAAATGAATAAATTAAATATAAAAATAAGGTTAATAGGGGTAAATGCACTTCCTTTAGAGTGGCATAATTGAAAGACCATAGGACATTAGAATCCAAAGACCCAGGTTCAAATACTGTCACCTGCTACCTATATGAGCTTGGCTGAGTTGCTTAACCTCTCTAGGCCTCAGTTTCCTTATTTGTAAAATAAGAGGGCTTTAAATCTGTGATGTAATGTCTATGTTTCCTCCTTAGACTGGAAACTCTCTGAGGGCAGGGACAGTGCTTAGTCCTTCCTTCAGTAGACCAGAAGCTTCTTGAGGGTAGGGACCATCCTTCATTGTCACTGCCAGGTAGTATGGACAGAATATGTCCAACACGGGGGGAAAAGAACACTGGATTTTGAATCAATGGTGGTGGTTTTTCAGTCGTTTCAGTTGTGGCTGATTCTTCGTGACTCCATGTGAGGATTTCTTGGTGAAGATATTGGAGTGCTTTGCCATTTCCTTCTCCAGCTCATTTTACAGATGAGGAAACTGAGGCAAACAGGGTACAGTAATTTGCCCAGGGTCACCCAGCTAGTAAGTGCCTGAGGCTGGATTTGAACTTGGATCTTTCTGATTCCAGGCCCAGTGCTCCATCTATTACATAACCTAGGTTTAAATGCCGGCTCTGCTAATTATTAACTGATTCTGACTGGGCTGGTTGTCTCTGAGCTTCAGCTTCCTCCTTTAGAAGGTGAGATGGTTGGACTGGGAAATTTCCACGGTTCCTTCCAGGTTTAAATATGTGGCCCCACGAAAGGAGTGATGGTCACATAACACATGCAGCTCCCCCTTCTGTTACCCTTCTTACTAAGGAGTTTGGGGCAGGAGAGGGGGGAAAATATTTCTTAGAGTCCTCCCAAGTAGAATGTAAGGTCCTGGAGGACAGGAATGGAGTTTATTTTTAACTTTGTATCCCCACAGACTGCTATAGTGACTCTGCATGGTAGGCCCTTATTAAAAGATTATCACCTGCCATATTGAATTAATGCATAACCCACATACTTTGCTAAGGAAGAGTCTAGACTCTAGAGCACTGTCAAGCAGGCGTTGGCTCTGCCTATTAACTCTTTGCGTAGCCTTGGGCCAGTAACTTCCTTCTCTTTAGGTTTCAGTTCCTCTGTCTGGAAATGGGAATGGTATTATCTACTCCACCATAGATGTGGTGTGTTGAAGCCACTTTTCCAAAGATGAATTTGTGAAAAACAAGTGTTAGTTGTCATCATTCTTCACGGGCAAGATGAGTTTTCTTGAAGGAAGGTAAGAACGTCGTGACTCCCACCCATGTACACAAACACAGAGAGTGTCCTCTCTCCTTTCCCCTGTATCCCCCAAAGCCCCTCGTGATGGCTTGGCACATATAAATACTTGTTTATGGATGGATTGTTATGATGACCTGAGACTAGAGTCCTGTCCCTAGTAAAAGGAGGGATGCTTTCCCGACCCCCTTGGGTGCAGTCTCTGAGACGGGTGGAGGCTCAAATTGAGAAGAAAACAATGTTGTGCTAAGCTCTTTTGCTGGACTATTGGCTAGTATACCACAAAATCCCATGAGCAGCTGGATAAGTCTCCCCCGGAAACATATGTGGCCTTGAGAAATTAATTCACTGAGACCAAAACATCTGAAGAAATAATTCGAGCTATTTCCCCAAGACCCAAAAAGCACAATGTTCACATGTGTGCATGTACACATGCGTGCCCTGATTAATATACACACACACTCTAAATCACAAAACTGGATCCCACTCACAGACTGACACTTGCTGACAAATCCATAAACACTCCCACGGAGGAGCCTCCCTTCCCCTTAATACATGCAAACCCACTCATGCAAATTCAAAGGCACACATACACAGACACACACTCAGTTATACACACATTGTGAAATACTCATCCGGATCCACTCACAGATGCATGTGTGATCCCCCCGTCATCCTGTATGTGGCAGCACCTCATCTTTGGTACCCTCTACACATCCCTATGGTCCCTGCTTTCAAAACTTGTGAGTCTAGCCCCTAGAAAGATTTTTCAGCTTTCATTTTTCTTTTTTTTCCCCCACTCAGGCAACCTTCAAGTTGCTTGGTTGTTGGGGCTGGCTCCGGGTTATTAGGGGATATGGGTGGAGGTAGGTATAGGAAGAGAGATGCGAGAGGACACTCTCTTCCTCTAGAGAAGAGGTTGGTAAGGCCCCTGATGGGCCCACAGTATCTTCGAACCAAGGAACGTCCAACTAGGTCCACATTTCCATGGTGCCTTCATTTCTCACAATGGCCTGCTGAGGCATCACCATCTGTGTTGTGAAGGGGTTGGGACAATGTGGGTGAATGTATGTTTTTGTTTGTTGGTGGCTTTCTATCTTTGTTTTGCTTCATGTGCTAGAGACATGATTATGAGTCACTGCAGAGCGTCGTGGAGCTTGCTGACTCTCCCTGATAGCAGATCTTGGCTGCTTCCTCCTTCTCCTCCTCCTCCTCCTCCTCCTCCTCCTTCTCCTCCTCCTCACCAGTTTCATTGTGGTATTGAACCTGCTGGTGAGAAGGGTGATGGTGGGAGGGGAAGGACTAGGGAGTCAGGACTGAGTGTGGAGGAAACAGCTTGGCGGCTTCTCTCACCTGAGCTGATACAGGACAAAAAAATCAACAATATTTATCAAGTCCCTACTCTGGATCAGGCCCTCAGCTAGGTGCTGGAGATATAGAAACAGCCAGCCCCTGATCTTAAGAAGCTTACATCCTATATTGAGAGACAATATGTACACACACACACACACACACACACACACACACAAATATTTATTTAATATATATGTATGCACATATGCACGTTAAATGCTTCTATATACTGATATATTATATACTTACATATATACATATATATGTGCATATATACACACATACATACATACACATATCAGCTAGGCTAGGTGGTACGGTGGATAAAGTTCTGGCCCTGGAGTCAGGAAGACTCCACTTCCTGAGTTCACATCAGGCCTCAGACGCTTACTAGCTGTGTGACTCTGGGCAAGTCACTTAATCCTGTTTGCCTCGGTTTCCTCATCTGTAAAATGAGCTGGAGAAGGAAATAGCAATCCACTCCTGTATCTTCGCCAAAAAAATCCCAAATGGGGTCACAAAGAGTCAGACGTGAATGAAATGACTGAACAACCACAGAATCACACACACACACACACACACACACATATATATGTATATGGATAGGTATAGGTATATTTATATGTATATGTACATGTCTGAGTGCATATAACTCCCAAATAACTTTTTTGGGGAAGGCACTATTCGCCACTGGGTTCCGCAGAAGGTAGTGCTTGAGTAGAGCTTTGAAGGAAACAGGGAATTCTAAGTCCCGGATGAGGAAAGCGTATATTTCAGGTATTCAGGACAACCTGGAAAAGGCTCAGAGACAAAAAACAATCCTGCGTCCTGTGTGAGGAACAGATGAAAAGCACTTTGCCAAGAAAGCCCCAATGGGGTCACCAAGAGTAGGACACCACTGAAAAGGACTGAACACCAACGCGTGTGAGACGCTCCGCTGGGGGGAAAGCGTCTGCCCTCGAGGGGCATGCATTCTACTGGGGTATGACGTATAAACCCAAAAGAAGATGCCAAGTGCACATGCCATCATATAAATAATCTCAAGGGGCAGAAGGTGCTAAAGTGGGGCCACAGCCCAGCTATTTTGACCTTGACTCTGTGCCGCCGCTATAAAAGACGGCTGTGAGAGTGTATTTAAGACCACCGAGTTCAGTCCTCTCGCTTTACAAATGAAGAACCGTGGCCCAGAGATAGGCAGCGATTGGCCGAAGGTCACACAGCAATTTCGTGGTGGAGTGGAGATCAGAACCGAGGTTTAGGGACGCGATGGGTTGGAACCTCCCTCGGGCGTATAGGGTCCAAGGCTCTGTCACACTGTCCCCTGTGTGGCCTCTCCATGATTGAACTGGCCCTCAGGGCCTTTGGGATGAGGAGTCCTACTTGATTCTTAGAAAGCTAGCAGAATTGTCTCATGGGAACAGCAAAATGATACCATTTGTTTCTGAATTTAAAATAATGACTCACGTTTCTGGAGCACTTAAAGGTTTAAGGAAGCATTTCCTTTACTACTCTGAGGTATAGAGGCATGGTGCATTGTTATGCCTATTTTTACAAATTAGGAAACTGAGGCCCCAAGAAATGACTTGTGCTCGCCTGTGGTCAAACAGCTGAGTCAGAGGTGGGATCTGAACCGGGTCCCCCTCACTCCACCCCTATTACTTTTTCCACCATACTAACACTTTCGTTTTAGTCTTTTTAGGAGTATTTTTAAGGATTGCTGTACCCCTCGTACCCGGCCCCATGGGCTACCGATAGTCCGTTGCTAGAACTGAGTAGCCGGGCTAGAAAGGAACCTCTCTAGGTCCCGTGTGCCAGTCCAGGGTTCCCCCAACTACAAAGAGGAAAATTCTCTACCCAAGAGGGTGGCCCTCAACTACTAACCATGACGCAGTTATCCCTGGAGGCTTCTATATTGGTGGTAGAGTGGAGCCAGGAAGACCCGAGTTCAAATCTAGCCTTGAGACATTCTGTGCCTACAGGGAAGCCACTCACCTTCTTTGCCTCAATTTCTTCCTCTATGAAGTGCAGATAACGACAGCACCTCCCTCCCCGGGCTGTTGTGATGATCAGATGAGAGAATATTTGTAAACCTGAGAGTGCTACGTGGATTTTAGTAATTATCATCATTAGCGCACCTAATGCATTGTTGACTAGTCCAACACTGGCGTCTCAGCCGGTAAACCAAGGCTTTTTCTTTGTTTCCGTTCTCCTCTGTGGTCACCTGTATCCAACGAAGGAGAATGATTTTGCATGCGATGATGGCTAGAGCGTGTGTATTTGGGTTGGGGGGCGAGGGGGTTGGGGGGAGGAGCCGGTCCCAGAAGGACCCCTCGGCTCAGAGGCCTTGGTCTTCCTCTTCACATTCTCCTCGGACTTCTGCTACCGGCCAGCAGGCACTAAATAATCCTCTACCTATCGACCCAAGGTCACCGGGGCCAGGGGTGGATCGATGGGTGTGGACAGCTGGGTGGCTGGGTAATGAAGTACTGTCACTTCCCCAGATTGGAGCAAAGAAGGGAGGGAGGGAGGGAGGGAGGAAGCAAGAGATTTAATTCTCTAGCCATTGACGAGGCATTGCACCCAGGAGGAGAGGGAAGAAAAATGAGGCTTGCAGTGCCAGCCTGGCAGAGGGAAGGGGGAGGCTGGAGACAGGGCGGGGTAAGACAGAAAGCACTGAATTTCTTGACTTCATACTCTGTCTAATCTATCCCTCCTTCGTCACCTCATGTGACCAGTCTTACTGGGGGGAAGGCGGAAGGGAGGGGAACCTTACTCTTCTCTTGTAGGCTCTTAGGATACAGACAAGAGCCAGAGCTCCAGTCATTTAATCCAGCCCTCTGATTTCATGGCAGCTAGATAGCACTGCTCCTGGAGTCGGGAGGACCCATCTTCCTGAGTTCAAATCTGGCCTCAGATACTTCCTAGCTGTGTGACTCCGGGCAAGTCACTTCACCCTGTTTGCCTCAGTTTCCTCATCTGTAAAATGAGCTGGAGAAGGAAATGTCGAACCACTCCCATATCTACCAAGAAAATCCCAAATGGGGTCACAAATAGAACTTAAAAGGACTGAACGGTCTTATTTTACAGTTCAGAAAACCGGGGCTTTGATTAAAATGACTTGCCCAAGATCACAGGATTTGAACCTAGGTCCCCTGACTCCCAGTCCAGGACTTCCTTGTAGAAATGGCTGTGTGACATTGCATGAGCCACTAACCTTCTCTGGGTCTCAGTTTCCTTCTCTATGGAAATGAGAGGGTTAACATGAGTCCACAAGAATGAAGATGAATCATCCCACTCACCTTCTGCCAGAGAGATGAACTTAAAATGCAGAAAGAAGCATATATTTTAGGACATGACTAATGTGAAAATGTGTTTTGCTATACAATGCAGCTAAGATATTGAGGGCTTTATCTTTCATGGTGTGTGTGTGTGTGTGTAGACTCAATTTAGGGGCTTGTGCTTAGCACTGTACCCGGCACATAGCAGGTCCTTAATAAATTTGTAATGAATGAATGAATAACGGAAAAAACCAGGTTAATAAAATTTTAACAAGAAAAAAGAAAAAAAGAGAAAGCTGGATTAGAGGAGCTCTAAGCTCTCTTCCAGTTCTGACTTGATAAAGTAGAAAGAGCTCCAGAGACCCGGGTTCGAGGTCCTGCTCTGACGTTTACCAGCTCTGCGACTTTGGGTAAATCGCTTCATCCTCTCTGAGCCTTAGTTTTGCTCTCTGGAAAATGCAGACAGTAATATTTACATTGGAGGCAGCTCACTGGCTCAGTGGATAGACTGCTGAGCCTGGAGTCAGGAAGACCTGAGTTCAAACATGCCCTCACACACGTCCTAGCTGTATGACCTTGGGTAGGTCATTGAACCCCTGTTTTCCTTAATCCACTGGAGAAGGAAATGGTAAACCACTCTAGTATCCAGTATGGTCCAAGAGGTCACAAAGAGTCAGACGGGACTGAGGTACAACAACGTGTTTACGCCATTTGCCTTGCCAAAATGTCGCGAGGGATGCGCAAACTTTAGGCGTTGGATAAACCCGATCTATTGCTGTTGAGTTTTATGTGGGTATCTTCGCTTTCAGCTGTGGGGCGGCGGTTTGGTCCCACGCCATAGTTTGAGATATTGCCTAAGCAAATGCTACTCTCGATGGCTTACGGGGCGGAGAACGAGGACGCATAATGGAGGGAAGGCAGTATTTTTGGAGTCTGGGACGCAGGAATTCTCTACCTCCGGCAACTAAGAAGGCAGAGAAACTGGACATGAGACAAGCCGCACCCGATTCCTTTTTTCCCAACTCCTGGGGCCTGGCCCGTCTCCTGTTCTTCTTGGGTAATCTGGAATTTCAAGAGCAGTGAGTTCAAGTTCTACCTCAGATACATACTGGCTTTGTGACCCTGAGCGAGTCACTTAACCTCTGTTTGCCTCAGTTTCCTCAACTGTAAAATGGGGATAATGATAACATCTCCTTCTCAGGGTTATCAAATGAGATGCTATTTGTAAGTGTTATCTTATCACTTAGCACGATACCTGGGTGGGGATTATAACTGTCCAATCTTCGAGAAAAACCGCTGAGGCAGAGTTCTGAGCCAATGGCCCTTTATTAAAGGGTCCATGGTCTCCTCTAACGAAGTGGACCTCAGATCTTCCTCATGAACCGAGATGCCCCTGGTCTTCGGGACCATATGCAAAAGAGGCAAGACAAAACATAGAAACTCACTGGTGGCTAGACCTTGCTTTTGAGGGCTCAGAATTATGTACCAGCAGAGGTGCCACAGGTCGGGCGAAGCGCAGGGCGTTTCCACTGACTAAGCGGTCACCAGGTGGTCACCTTCTTATGTCAGACAAGAGAGAATGACCTAGAGGTACAAAAATAAGTTGAGGGACTTTCAAAGCACCGAGACGTCCACCCATGCTCGGATTTGGACGCGGAATTTAAGCACAAAAGGACAGAGATCTCTTTGCAGCATTCTTGTGCTTATACACATGAGCTTCCAAACGGACAATCAAGCAGTGAACATTGCATTAAATATAGTAGGCCCATCGCAAAGGCCTGCTATAAGAACCTATCTCAGCTAATTATCCCCATATGATTTATGTAAAATATCAAACTGATTAATACTGATGGGAATAGAATAAGGGTCCAAATGCATCATTTCTCACACCTGACACACAGTGGTGCAACATAATGCTATTATCATTATTTTAAAAATTTTATTTTTCTAAAACTTAAATACACAATGAGAAAAGAAAAAGAAACATATTATAAACTTAAAAATTAAAACTTACATACAAAATAAGAAAAGAAAAAATCATGTCATGTGTACAGGAGAATGTAAGAGAGGATTCAAACTGTATAGCAATAAATTTCCATTACAAGAAAGCCTGTGTAATAAATACTGCGTGTTGTGTTGAGAGCTATCCATTCCATTCTTTGCTTCCTTGTAAATCTTCTTTTGTTCTCTGCTGTGTACTTTTTACTTTGTTCTTTTTCCCTTCTCTTCCCCCCCTCCCAGAAGGCTACAATTAACTGCAGACTTGTTTATACATAAATATACAGATCCATCTATACATACATGTACATGCATACATATATACATACCTACTGTCATCATCATTGTCGTCATTATTATTATTAAGTCATCAGGAGGTCTGGATTTGGGAAAGAAGGATGGGACCTTCCTGGAAGGAGAAGGATAGAAGAGATGACCTGAACAGATGAGTCATTCTGACCTCTAATCTAGGTGTCAGTGGTAGCAGAGGTACCTTTACCCATCTCTCAGAAGTAGCCAGAAAAGGTGAGGGTGGAAGTAAGATGCTTCTACTTCTGTGGTTTGGGGGTCTCTGTTCTCCATGCCAATCCTGAGTCACTAGTAGGTAGAAACTACCTCGCAGGGTTCTTGTGACTATCAAATGAGATAATATATATAAAATGCTTTGTAAACCTTAAAGCATCATATAAATGTTAGCCATCACTGTACCTATAAAAAACATAACTATAGCTATAAAATGGTCATTGTCACACATCGCCTAGTGGATTGTGAGTTGGCTTCAGAGTCAAGAAGAACTCATTCGAAGTCTTGATTTTGACCCCTGCTGGCCCCTGGTAAGGTATTTAGCTTCTCTTTGTATGAAAAAACCCTCTAAGATTAGAGAAGAGCATGTGCTTGCTTATGTGATCTGCATTGGTAGAAGGAATTTCTTTACCAGGAATGCCCTCAATCAATGAAATCAGAAGCCCAGACCAAATATCATACCTACTTTACCTAGCTACCTCACAGGATGAGAGGTGGTCAGAGCTTGAAGGGGCCCAAGAGGTCAGCTAGTCCAGTGACATCAAACTCAAATCGAAATTGGGGGCCGCTAATCCATACGTAAGGATCTCTATGGGTTATATATATTGACTTAATTTTAAAATGTGTTATTATTTATGGCTTGTTGTATTTATATTTACTTTGTTAAATATTCCCCAATTATAGTTAAGACACACCTGGGAATATTGTGGACTCCAGCGGCCTGGGCCGCATGTTTGACAGATCAGATTTAGTCCAGCCCTTTTATTTTATAGGTGACAAAAGTAGAGGCCTATAATAGGGAAGTGACTTGCTTAATAAATACTTGTCGATTGATTGCTGGCTGCCTGACTGGATGGATGGATGGATGGATGGAGAAATATGGGCTAGGTGATAGGACACTTAGATAGATTCAGAACTGGCTGAATGACTGGGCCCAAAGAGTAGTCATTAATGGGTTGTCACCTTGGAGAGAGTTCTTTAGTGGTGTCAAGGATCTGTCCCAGATAGATTCAGAACTGGTTGAATGACTGGGCCCAAAGGGTAGTCATTAATGGGTTGTCACCTGGGAGAGAGTTCTTTAGTGGTGTCAAGGATCTGTCCCTTGGCCTTGGGCTCTTCAACATTTTTATCAAAGATTTGTAGAAAAATGGCATGCTTATCAAATTTCCAGATTGACACGAAACTGGTAGCTATCATGTTGGATGGAAAAGTCAAGATCCAAAAAAGATATCGAGGATGGAACAAAGAATTGGCTCTGTCTGAATGAAACTCAACAGGGACACACACACATTTCTACAATAGAGGGGCAGGTTTTTGTTGTCATCTTTCTAGCCTTACCAGTTAGCACAGTGTCTGCTACATAGTAGGTGCCTAATAAAGTGCTTGTTAGGTGAATGAATATAAATTCTTTTTTTAATAGTTGCAATCAATTTATTGGAAGAGATGATTGGTTAGGCATCTTCTACACCTGGTTTGATGCTGATAGAAGTGATCTGTTTAACAATTTCGGAAGGACTGTGCAAATCAACAAGGCGTTTGTGGATTCTCACCTGGAACTGATCCCAAGTCTTTGAACCTTCACCACAAGGAGTTTTTCTAGCTGTGATCCTAAGAGTCTTGGTGGGCAGGGCCCTTCACTTTCAAGTTCTTTTCTTTGGCTCCTCTAATTAGGTCAGCACATACTTTCTCGAGTGATTTCACATTGTGGCTGGTGAGGGTGATCCGGCTCCGGTGAATGGCTACTTCGGGCTCCACGACGGTCTTGCTGGTGTCTTTGAATGGCATGACCATGGAGCGGCTTTCTGACCGACTTATTCCTCGGTGAGAGCGAACAGCGATGAGTCAGGAGGAGGAGAGGCAGGGACTGCCGACTCCACGCGGCTACAGTGGCGATACCTTCCATGAATATAAATTCTGCTAGCCATAGAATCTTAGAGCTGAGAAGTACCCCAAAACAGAGGACAATCTTCAATTTTTCCATGGGTCATCTTTAAAATACTTTCCAATTTGTAATCCTATGTTTTGTCTTGGCATCTAGAAGAGTGTCTTGCACACAGTGGGTGCTTAATAAAGGCTTGTTGAATGAATGTATGAACATTACTAGCCATAAAATCTTAGAGCCGAGAAGAACCCTGGAGGAGAAGATGACCCAAAAGGTATTTTCCAGTTTGTAATCTTATGTTTTATCTTTGAATCACTGGCACTTAGCCAGCGCCGGGCACAAAGTATGTGATTATTATATGCACATTAGATTGGATTGGACTGAGTTTAAAAACTAATCGCCCAAGTACCAGACAGGGGGTATGTGACTAGGTAACAGTTCCTTTAGCCTGGGGCATTTGTGAATAGCAAGTTCAATACAGGTCCGAGTGAGATATGGCAGCCAAAAAAAATGCAATGCCATTTCGGGCTTCAGGAATAGAGGCGAAGTATCCAAAGAATGGAGATGACAATCCCACTGTGCGGTTTGACCATCTCTGGAATTCTAGAATAGGACGTTGAGTTCTGGGTGCCATCTTGGAAGAGGGACACTGGCAAACTTGAGTATGTGCAGAGAAGAGCAACCAGTAAAGTGAGGAGATGCCAAACTGTGTGACAGGAAGATTGTTGGGGGAAGTGGGGTGAGGACAGGAGATGTTCAGCTTGAAGAGGAGAAGACACAACTGCTCTACTTGCTTATTTGAGGAGCTAGCAGGGGGTAGAAGGATCTGACTTGTTCTCTTTGTCTCTGGAGAGCAGCAGGACTAATGAATGGGAGTGGCAGAGAGACAGATTTCAGGTCTTTCTAAAGAAAAGCTTCCTAAAAACCGCTCTTGTTGTGTAGTTTCAGTTGTGTATGACTCTTTATGACCCCATTTGGGTTTTCTTGGCAGAGATACTGGAGTGGTTTGCTATTTCCTTTTCCAGCTCATTTTACAGATGAGGAAACTGAGGCAAACAGGGTTAAGTGACTTGACCAGGGTCACACAGCTATTAAGAGTCCGACGCTGGATTTGAACTCAGGAAGGCGAGTCTTCCTGATTCCAAGTCCAGTGCTCTGTGCTTTGCTCTTAGCAATTAGAGTTGCCCAGAAGTGAAAGCCTATGGTTGCATGAGGCTGCCCAAATTAATCCAGACCTTTCCCCAGCATTGTAGCACAATCTCACAATGACTCTTTTCCATCAATGTACTTCAGGAATTAGCATAACCAGTGTCCCCAAAACCAAAATAGGCTACCTTGAAAGATAGTGAGCTCCCTGTCCCTAGAAATATTCCTGTTAAACCTGTTAAAGATGATATAGAGGGGATCCCTGCCTTAGGAGAGGCGTGGGATTAAGTGTTCTCCAAATCAGCTCTTCCAACACTAAGATTCTATGATGTAATTCACTTAATATTTATCAAGCGCCTACTATGTGCAAGGCACTATGTGAAGAGTACAGAGAGAAATAAGATATGATACTCATCCTCAAGGAACTTATCATCCAGTTGGGAGACAAGGCTTAAATTCATGCAAAATTTAAAAGTACAAGACAAAAATGTAAGAGATGTCACAAGGCAGTGTGTGAGAAGAATTCAGTTAGTAGTACAAGAAATACATGCTTTAATTGGATCTGGGCGAGAAGGAGAGATACATTTTCATCTGTATCGTGAATCCTATCACTTATAAAAGCAGTAGTTGAGCTGAACCTTGAAGGATGAATAGGATTGCTGTATGGGCAGGGGAGAGAGGGTGAGAGAGCATTTCAGTTGGAAGGCAATGGTTCAGAGAGAGGACTGAGCAAGGGATGATTGGGATTGTTGTCTGTCCTTCCTCCTCAAAGAGGACCCTGACATCAGGAAGATGATGCCATGCCTTGTCAGTGAATTGGATTTAAGTGAGGGAGGGCTGTGCAAAGGCACCAGCCTCACTTTCTCCTCCGGAGCCATCTGAGTCCAAGGGCCAGATACAGATTAGGATGACTGGAGATGGTCCCATTCTTGGGGGACAGTGAAGAGTTGAAGTTTAGCTGGAGTGGGACTGCTCTACCTAAGAGCTCTGACCAACACGGTGACTAGTCACAGTTCCAGCCATCAGGATGCAGGCTTCAGGATCCATCTATTTGATGGCTGGCATTGTGATCAGTCACTGTGTTGGTCAGAGCTCTTAGGGAGAGTAATGGAATGTAAGACTAGGAAGGTGGGACCGTAGGACCTGAAGCTGACGAGGACATTAGACACCAACTAATCCCAATAATCCAGCATAATCCAGCCACTTTACTGAGGAGGAAACATCAGAAAAGTTAAAAGACTTCCATAAGGTAACAAAGAGAGGAAGTAGCAGGTTCAGGATCTGAATCCTGGTCTGGGGCTCTGAATTATTGGCAAATGATCGTGGGGGCCTCGATTATCAGGATTAAGAATTTGGACTTTATCCTGCAAGCTTTGGTGAATAACTAAAGGTTTTTGTTCAGAGTCATGATGGGACCAGACTTGTACATGGAGGTTACCCCAGGAGTGGTGTGGCTAATGGATTTGAGATGGAGGGAGACTAGAACGTGTGAAGTGCTAAGGGCCTGCTGTCATGGTGTGAGGAACAGAAAAGAGGACACAGCTTCTAGGATGAGAAGCTGATCAGACTGGGGTCAGGAGGGAAGGAGAGGAAAGAGGAATCAAAGATGACTGACGTTTCTGAGCTTTCAGATCTCAATTCTGTGATCTCATAAGCCTGACTGACTGAAAGGCAGAATGGCCCTTCTGTATGGAGGTCAGGAAAAAGAAGAGATATTAGCACAAAGAGGATAGGCTCAGAGGATAGATGGTGTAATGGAAAAAACCCAGAAACCTTGATGCCAGAAGACACACAGTTGAATCTGGGCTCCAGTACTGACTGTGTGACAACGGGGCAAATTGCTTAACCTTTCTGAGCCTCAGTTTCCTCTTTTGTAAAATAAGGATAATGATACAATACCTACCTCACAAGGTGAATGTGAAGAAAGTGCTTTAGAATCCTTAAAACCATCTAAAAGTGAGTTATTATTTTGAACATTTTGAATCTGAGATATTGGCTGAACATCTAGGCGGAAACAATATTTTAATAGCACATTTCTCTAGGATTTCCCTTGCAATACCCCTGTAAGGTAGAGAGTACTAATACTGTTCCCCCCATTGTAATTACAGATGAAGAAACTAAGGCTCAGAGAGGTAGACAGAGCACATGCTCACATGTTTATTTAGTCAGCGTCGGAACGTGGATTCAAACTCAGTTTATCTCGGCTCCAGGTCTAGAACCCCCACTTCTTTAGTTAACAAGCATTTATTTTTTCTTCCTCTCACTTCTCCACCTTCAAATTGGGGGAAAAACTTTGTAATAAACATGTACAGTCAAGCAAAAGAAATTCTAAATTAACCATATCCTTGTGTACTTCAAGCCCATCACCTCTGTCAGGAGGTGCGTGGCATGCTTCACGATCTGTCTATTTGATGACTGGAATTGTGATCAGTCACTGTGTTGGTCAGAGCTCGTAAGTCATTCATGTTGTTATGGTATAAATTGTTCTCTTGGTTCTGTTCCCTTCATTCTGCATCAGTTCATACAAGTCGTCTCAGGCTTCTCTGATACCATCTTTCATTATGTCTTATGGTACAATAATACAGGTTGTCCCAAAAGTCCTAGTGCAGGTTTAAGCTAGCAAGGCTTAAACTCTTGGCGTTGTTCTTGTTGGTGGTCCCTCTTTCTTGAATGCCCATCGGAGTGGCAGCCCCTTTAGGGCAGAAACCGCTTTCCCCACCTAACTGGCTCTTCCAGGAGAGTAAAGAGGCATCTCTGAGATCACATTTATGAGAGAATTCCTATTTCTGTTGGGGGTAGGGAAAGGAGCACAACATGTATCTCTTAGAAAGTAAGGCTCAATGAACACTCTCTCTGCAGGCCACTGAGGAAGGGTCTTTCAAGGGCAGAGGTGCGGTGTGGGAGCCTCATGAACCTACCCATCGGCCGGCTTCCAAGGCTGCAGACCATGGCTTCCTCCACCACGCTCTTCTCTCCTTTTAGGCCTCCCTTGATGCTTTTCCAATCCCAATCTTAAGCCAATGCAGAACGGACAACCCTGTCTCCACATCCCAATGCTTCACTTCCTTTTTTATTAATTATGTAATTATGTTAATTAATATAATGGCTGACATGGAAATAGAGATTTTCATAGCACTTCCACATATACTAACCAGTAGGAGTCTCCGTAACCTTGAATGCTGGCTTTGGAGGCAAATGACCTAGCTTGGAATCCAGACTCTCGAGGGGCAACGCGAGCACGAGAGAGTAATGACTTAGCCAAGGCAAGGCACATGGGACAAGAGTCAGGTCCTCTGATACAACACTGCCATCTGTCATTCCAGAAACGCGTCCCACAGCCCTTCCCCCAGCAAACGCAGATGTCAATTCGTCTCTTCCCACCCAGGTCCCGATCCTCTCCGCCTGCAGCTTAATCTCCCTTCCCGCAGCAATTCAAATTTAAAGCCCCATCCAAGCGTTCGCTGGTACACCCGGGTTCTCCCCGGATTGAATTATTTAATAGACTGAATGACACCTGCACGAGCGCTTGGGTGCGCCTGCAGACTCAGCGAGCCAGAAAATTAATAAACACCGATGTGTGTGCCCCTGCGCAGCTCCTCCCAGTCCATCCGGACCAGATCGCCTCCACACGGTCCGGGCCTTCCAGGCTGCTCAGAGGTGGGACTCTGGGCCCACCTCATTCCCCAGCTAGCCTTGTCCTAGGTGCGAGGAGCGCTCGACCCGTCGGTTGGGGGTTGGAGTGGTGGGCCGAGGCGCGTTTAGGCTCGCCCCATCTTCTGCTAGACGGAGAAACAGATGATGTCGCTGGCACTCCCCCTCCCCACACTGTGTTGGGGCTGATGGAACGAAGGACCCCAGTTGGCCATGTCGCCAGCAGCTCCTACTTTGATGGACCGTTTAGGGTTTAGCATTTAGAGAAGAATCAAGGATAATAGTTCCTGTGTCTAGAGAGCATTATAATTGAGAGAAGCAGACAGTTCAAGGATTATTGCTCCCGTTTATACCTGTGTGGAAACTGAGGCTCAGAGAGATGGAATGACTTGTGGTTCCACTAAGAGTGAATGGTACAGCTGGAGTTCTAAGCTAAGGCCCCAAGCCTCTTATTCAAGAAAGAGTCCCCAGACTCTTTCTACCTAAGCCAGCAGCCTCCTACGGAAGCCTTTAAGTGACTGGTTCCATGGGTGGGAGTGAAACCAACAGTGCCTTGGAGACTGGGAGGGGTGACTACTGCCTGATGGGGGCTTGTGCCCAGGACAGGAACCTCGTGGCAGGGGCAGGGCCGGTCCTTCCTCGTGTGCCAGGGGCACTGAGGTGAAGGTGCCCCTTGGGAGTGGCTCTGGAGGCCTCTGCTGGGGTCTCACCTCTTGAGGAGGTCTGAGGTTTGCTTCATTCATCAGAAGTTAGACAATCTCTTTTTCACCCCAGTTGCTCCCAATCCATCCACTTGGAGCTCCCAGGGAGGAGCTCTTCTAAATCCCTTTTCCAGATCTGCATCATGGTGCGGAGGTGAGCCTGGGTTCTAGGGCATCTCCTACTAAGCTGGAAACGGTTTCAAGGACCTTGATGGTGATAGACTCTGGTCCAAGACTGATCTGGCTAAGTACAGAGAAGCTGGCCGCCAAAGGGCTGGCCGTGGGATGAATGGATTTTTCCAGTGGCTACAGCACACAAAGGTATAGAAGCAGTGGCGTGGCTGGAGCCAGCTCAGACAGGCTTTAGAGAGACGGCTGTTAATTTTTTATGTGAGCATTCACAAGTTGGAAATTAGCAAAAGCTACAAATCACAGTTTGATTTATTGTTTTGTTGATTGTCTGGAGTCTAGATTTAGACAAAATGTTAATAATGCAGATTGAACCCAAAAGTATATTGTGCACACATTTTTTTTTGGGAGGGAAGATGATTGTTAAACATTTCCTAGCACACCATTGGATAGAGGGATTGTGATGTGCTTTGGTGGAAGTCAGGTGGTTGGCATAGGAGATGAGAGCGTAGGACCTGGAGCTGGGAAGACCTCAGTTAGAATCCTGCCTCAGAGACTGTATTTATGTGGTATATGACCTTGGGTAAGTCTCTTAACCTTGCTCAGCTTCAGTCCCAGCTCCATCTGTGAAATGGGCATGCTGTCTAACTCACACTGTTGTCGTGAGGGTTAAATGAATTAATACACTTAACGCAATTTGCAAATCTTGACGTGCTGTATAAATGCTAGCGGTTACTGTTACCCACAGTGAAGAAACCAGGATTCTTAAAGTGTTGAAGTCAGTTCCTACTGTGTGACCAGCCAAGTGGGGGAATAGAATAAACACAATACATCACATTTCTGTAGGACTTTGTAGTTCACAAAGAAAGCCTGGCTTTCCTCACCCTATCACTACTACGCTAGCAGGGTGAGCAGTATTAACCCTAGTTTGTAGATGAGGAAATCAAAGCACAAAGAAACACGCTGATTTGCCCAGGGTCACCCAGCTAATGAATGTCAAGGCTAGGACCCAGAGCTTCTGATCTGAATCCTGAAGTCTTTCCATTACACCCCATGCCTTTAGGAGGCAGAAGTCTCGGCCAGAAGGAACCTTAGAAAAGAACAGGAACTGAAGCCTGGAAGGTTTAAGCGACAGTTGAGTTGGAGAGATACAGCAAAGAAAACAAACCAACAAACAAAACCGCACGAGACTGTATGTGATAAAGTGATGAATTGTGTGGTACAAAATATTGTTGCAGGGAAGAGTTGGGAGACATGAGGAAGGGCTGGAGTGGTCAGAGGGAGCTTCATGATAGAGGTGCCGTTATACCGGCAGGGAGCAAGACACATCACAGAGTATAAGTTTTAATTGGAGAATTTGTTAGCCAGCGGCCGTCCGGGGCACAAGCAACCCAAATCAGAGCGGCCCCGAACAGAGCTCAGGGAGAGATTTTTATACTGTTAATGGTTAAGCAACCAAAAGGGTACAGAAGCAGAGGTTCAGCGGTTAGATATTTTCTTAACTGTGTGGGTCGTTGCTCAAGGGTTGGACACAAGGAACAGAGATGTTAGCAAATGTCCGTCTTTGCATAACCTTATCCTTTTAGCTGAAAGGGGCCCCTCGAGGGCCTAACTGCATTCATGTTGCCTTATTATTTTACTGTTTGGGGGCAGGGGCCTTGAGGGACATACCCATAACAGGACCCGTTTGTTCACTTTGGGTGTGGGTCAGTTCCTTGTTCCTAAAGCTTGAGTCTTGAGACAGGGTCTTGTGCTAGTCCAGGTTGAAGCAAGGGGACAGGGGTCCCTTGGGGGATTACAGGAATGTGTGGCAAGGCATTTACTTCTTGGTACACGGATGTGTGCTGTAATGCAGGGAGGGGTCAACAACTGTCCTAAAACGGGGTTCTTTATTATAGATCTAAACTGCAATCTTAATTCCAAGTATCACATTGTCACTGGCCAGGCCTTGAAGGATGGGTAGACAGCATGTGGAAGGCTATACAATATGGGATAAACGACGTGCCTCTGAATATATGTGGTGATTAGAGATCTCAAATCCCCACGTTGGGGTGGAGGTTAGAGGTTTAAAATAAGATCAAAACAAAATCTGTTCATTTATTTATTCAGCAAACGTTTATTAAGGGTTGAATACATACACACACATATATGTAATCTATAAAAAACACATATATTTATATACTTAGACCGTTGTCAAGTCTATGACAGATACATAGTTCTTGCCCTTGTGAGTGTGATATTTCCAAAAACCCTTTCTGTTTGGAGGGTCTCTCTAAGCATTTGAGGTAGGCACCCTACCTCCTTCCCTTTTCTAGAAACTTCCGGCCCCTTGACCATACAGCTTGGGGCTCATTCCCTGCTTATGATATCAGAGATGGGAGACACCAAGTTGTACAGTGATCCCTTCCACATCATGGGGGGGGGGGTTACAGTTAGGGATACGGTACCCTCACGATCTGGAAAATCCATGTAAATTCTTTTGGCTCTCCCTTTGTACTGAGGAAGAAGTCTGAATCATTATGGTATTAAAAGATAAACTATGTTGATGGTATGCAATACTATGCACATATTTTATGCATTTCTGAGTTTCTAAACTTTTTCTGTGTCATCTGCTGGCCTTTGTGTGTCATCTGTGGCTTCTGCAAAACTCCAAATTCCCATTTAATTTCTTATGCCAACTCATGGTATAGGGAAACTGCTATCGGGAAAGTCATAATGTTGAAGGGATAACTGTATTCCATTCCTTACTTAGAAACCGGTGGCCTTCACATTCTTCATCTAGTTGCCCTGGTGTGAAGGAGTCCTTTGACGTCAAGCATTCCACCAATCAACCAGGAAGAGAGATGGGAACTTGGTGGCATCTGGGTGCTTGGCATCTCTGCCAAGCGGAGCCTCTTGCTCCCTTTTCTCCTCTTGCTGTATCCTGAAGCCTAGCACCCCTAAGGTCGCTGTGACTTACCTGGTTGTATACTGATTGCTCTTGCTGTCACAGCCTGGGGCCTTGGATGGCGTAATGGAGACACACTATGGAATAATGCTGGACTTAGAGCCACAGAAGAATTTTCTCGTGACTTTGAGCCTAAATCTGCCTCTGCAACTCCTCCCCATGGCTCCTCATTCTACCCCTTAGAGTTCAAATATAATGAGTTGACTCTTTCTTTCCCATGATAGTCCTTCAAACGCTTGAAGACAATTTAATTCCTCTTAAGATTTTTCTTCTGCAGGCTAAATATCCCCTATACATTCGTTTGTTTATTTGTTTCTATATTTATTGGAAATGGAGGGGAATGTGATCAAATATGCACATTATGAAGATTTCTTTTGCCGAGAAATGAAGGAGGAATTGGGAT
The DNA here is from genome assembly GCA_028646595.1 of Phalanger gymnotis. NCBI lineage: Eukaryota > Metazoa > Chordata > Mammalia > Diprotodontia > Phalangeridae > Phalanger > Phalanger gymnotis. Next base: position 211,056,043 of record CM053627.1, on the reverse strand, counting down.
GGAGAGACACTGGAGGCAGCTAGACCAATCAAAAGGATATTGTAATAGCTACTTAGTATTGCTAAAGGCCATGGAAGTCTGAAACAGGTTACTTGGTGTTACTGAGAGGGCAGTGAAAAACTCCTGAGATGATGTGAAGATGGGATTCAGGGACTGATTGAATGTGGAGATGGGAGTGAGGAGGAGGGAAAAGTCAGACATGACTCTAAGGTTTCAAGCCTGAATGACTGGGAGAATAGCAGTGCCATCAACAGAGACAGAGAAGTTTGCACGAAATAATTGAAAATGAATGTTGTAAAATTACACAGAATAAGTTTGATCCCAAAGAAGTCATGTGAAAGGAAACTTCTCCCCTCCCCCCAAATCTTTTGGAGAGGGAATCCACAGATATGGAACATTGCATATATAATGTCAGCTTTTCCCAGGTACTGAGGTTCCCCCACCCCAGGTTCGAGCAGTTAGGACTGTGATACTGGGCCTGGAGTCAGGAAGATTCACCTACCTGAGGTCAAATCAGGCCTAAGACACTTAATAGCTGTGTGACCCTGATAAGTCACTTAACCCTGTTTGCCTCAGTTTCCTCATCTGTAAAATGAGCTGAAGAAGGAAATGACAAGCCACTTCAGTATCTTTGCCAAGAAAACCACCGATATGGTCATGAAGAGTCAGATATGACTGAACAACAACTGATAGGTTTTGCCTAATTTCCCCCTACCCCAATCAAATTCTTTGTTATAAGGGACTGCTCTTCGAAGAGGGAAAGGGGAAATATAGGGGGAAATCTAGGTGATATAAAAAAGATATCCATAAAATACATTAATATATTTTTTAAAAAAATGAATGAAGAAATTTGGAGGAGAAGTAGGTTTTGGCAGGGAGGTGATGAGTTCACTTTCAGAGGCAGATTCTCTGGGTTGGAAGGTCACTCAGAACCCATCTAGTCTCTCAATGCAACCTCCCCAACAAATGGCCATTGTGCCACTGCTTGAAGACCTCTCTCCAGTGGACGTTCCGAGGTGATCCTTTACAATTTGGTTTAGTGTTACTTTTCAGGAATTTTCTCGTGACTTTGAGCCTAAATCTGCCTCTACAACTCCTCCCCATGGCTCCTCATTCTAACCCTTGGAGTTCAAATGTAATGAGTTGACTCTTTCTTTCCCATGATAGTCCTCCAAACACTTGAAGACAATTTAATTCCTCTTAAGATTTTTCTTCTGCAGGCTAAATATCCCCTATACGTTCACCCGATCCTCGTAAGGACTGACCTCCAGTCCACTCATTATGGCAGTCGTCCTTCTCTAGACCCTCTCTTGCTGATCAATGTCTATTCAAAAATATTATACCCAGAACTGAGCATAATACACTACATTTGCTCAGACCTGGGTAGAATATGGCAGAACTATCCTCTCTCTCATTCAGGACATCTTGCCTTTCTAAGACGGTACTTCCTTTTTTTGCCTGCCATATTATACCCCCAAAGTCTTTTGTGTCTCGAAAGTCTGAGTGCAATTTTAAGTTTTAAGAGACCACAAAATTTTTAAGTCATTAAAGCTTAAAACCTCAGTAAGACTTTTGGGACATCTTGCTTTTAGTTTTCTAAAACCAAAGGGGTGCTGGAACCAGATTAAGCCGGCTCTCACAAGCATTGGTAAATTTTTAGCATTTACATCTCAGAAATTGGCAAACAATACAAATCAGATCTTGTTTTATTGATTTTTTCTAAAAATTGAGAAAGTGACAAGAAAATCTTACCAATGCAGATTAAATTTAAAAGTGTGCCTCGATGAATTTCTCCCTCCTTCCCTCTCCCCATCAGTCAGAGGATCACAGATGCTGTAGAAGGGGGCCAAAGACTAAACCTTGGGGAACACTCCCATCCATTTAAGGGGTAGAAAGAGGAAGGGGAGTAATTAAAAGAGGGAGAGGAGTGATTAAACAAGTGGGAGGAGAACCAGGCTGCTGGAAGGGAGGAGGTAGAAGTGTGCTGTCTGGTATGCACTGGAAGGTCAAATACTGACGCTGATGTTTAAATACTTTGGCCTCATAATGAGAAGACTGGGACTCGCTGGAAAAGACCCTGATGTTGGGAAAGACTGAAGGCAAAAGCAAAAGGGAACAGCAGAGGATGAGATGGATAGTGTCATGGAAACAATGAACACGAAGTTGGACAGGCTAAGACAGATGGTGGAGGATAGAAGCTCCTGGTGTCCATGAAGAGTCAGACACAACCCAATGACTGAACGACAACAACGAAAGGCTTCCTATTTTAACTATAGTATTCTCTCACTAATTATTTGTAGTCTCAGTTGTTTCTATACTAAAAAGTGTTACCAACCCATCTGAATTTCATTGCCTGTGGGTGGGTAAGGCTTGATTGATTTCCCCCACCCTAGTTACAACTTGGCTAAAACGTGTTGTTCAGTCGTGTCTGACTCTTTGTGACCCTGTTTGGAATTTTCTTGGCAAAGACACTGCAGGGGTTTGCCATTTCCTTCTCCAGCTCATTTTACAGATGAGGAAACTGAGGCAAGCAGGGTTGAGCGACTTATCCAAGGTCACACAGCTAGTAAGTATCTGAGGCCAGATTTGCACTCAGGTGTTCCTGACTTCAGGCCTGGTGCTCTAGCCACTGCACCACCTAGCTGGTTAAAACTTACCTGCAGTCCAATGTCCCATTCTCTCAGAGCTCTGTTGTCTACTGAGTAATTGCAAACTAACATCGTGAACTTATTCGTAATGTTTCTCTCACCCCAGGTAACGGGGCAGCTAGATGGCACAGTGTGTAGAATGTTAGCCCTTGAGACGGGATCTGAGTTTGAATCTGACCTCAGACGCTTACTAGCTGTGTGACTCTGGGCAAGTCATTCAACCCTGTTTGCCTCAGTTTCCTTATCTGTAAAATGAGCTGAAGAAAGAAATGGCAAGCCAGTCCTGTATCTTTGCGAAGGAAAACCCCGAATGGAGTCACAAAGAGTCAGACACGACTAACTGACAAACAGCAACACCCCAGGTAACAGAATGTGACAGCTCTCATTCCTACAGCTCATTAAGAGTCACAAAGCGGTTTTCTAACGACAACCCTGCCACATAGCAAACCGACTCTCGGGAAGGAAGTAGATTCACCTGAGGTCATAGCTGGTAAATGCCGGAGCCAGAGCTTGACTCCAAGGTCTTTGGATTCTAAAACCAGCACTTTTACAGCCATATCACCCTGACTTTCAGTTAATGCTTAATTTCGTAGAACTCTTGGAAAATGCCTTAACCCAGAGTCTAACTACAGTGACGGTCTAGCAGGGAAGGTTTTTTGTTTTTAAATATGGATAGGAAAAAAAATAAAATAAAAAAAATTAAATATGGATAGGTGTCTTATGCCTTCGGGCTGAGTCAGCTTTGGTTCCTTCCTTCCACCCCTCTGTAGATCCCTGTGCTCTGCACAGTGGGGAGAGACAGAAGGAGGATGTGGAGAATTTCCTGTCTAATAGTATACAGGCCACAGGATACAGACCTAGTGAAAGGCCTTCTTGTTATTCCGTCATTATTCAGTCATTTCCAACTCCTCACGACCCCATTTAGGATTTTCTTGGGAGAAATACTGGAGTGGTTTGTCATTTCCTTCTCCAGCTCATTTTACAGATGAGGAAACTGAGGCAAACAGGGTTAAGTGACTTGCCCAGGGTTACATAGCTAGTAAGAGTCTGGGGCTGAATTTGAACTCAGGTCCCTCTGACTCCAGACCCATCACTCTATCCACTGTGCCACCTAGCTTTTGTTAATCACCTTAAAAATTTCTAGAAAGCAAACAAGTACAAACCAATAGTATCACCTGAGTTCTTAAAAGGAACACAGAGTAAATGAACTACCAAAGGTTGGGAGAATAATCAAGGGTAATCCTTCCTGAAAGACCCAGAGTTGTTGGCTCAGTTTAGCAGTAGAGGAGAGATATGGATTGGTGGAAGGAAGAGAGGGGGGAATTCCATGTAGAGGGGTGATAAAGACTTAGCAGAGACAAAGAATTGTGTGCTGGGCATAGAGACGAGATTGACTGAAGAGTCCATGTTGGGGAGTCAGGAGAAAAGAAGTGGATGAGATGGGTTGAGAGTGGGGAGGTATTTGTTAGGAGAGGAACCAAGGTCACTGGGAAGAGAAATTTGGATTTGATGTGAAGGCAAGTAAGTGGGTACAAGCCCCCATCACCTCATATCTGAACTGTTGCAATTGACAATTAGTTGATTTCTCTGCCACAAGTCTCTCCCCACTTCAGTGCATCCTCCATTCAGCTATCAAAGTGATCTTCCAGATCTGATGAACTCACCTCCCTACTCAGTAAACTCCAATTCCTTATTACCTCCAAGATTAAATCTAAAATCCTCTGTTTGACTTTGAAGGCTTTTCAACCCTGGCCCTTCTCACCCTCATCACAACTCCTACATTTCTTACATTTCATTCTTCTCCATGTGCTCTATGATCCAGTGACATTGGCCTCCTCGGTGTTCCTCCAGTAAGACGCTCCACCCATCTCCCTACTCAGGGCATTTTCACTGGCTCTCCCTCATGTCTAGAACTCCTTCCCTCTATATATCCAACTCATGGCTTCCTTCAAGTCTCAGCTAAAGTCTCATCTTCTGCAAGAAGTCCTCTCTAGTCCTCCTTAACTTAGTGCCTTCCCTCTGAGATCATCTTCAATTTATCTTGTTTGTACATAGTTGTTTGCATGTTATCTCCCCCATTAGTCTTTGAACTCCCTGAGAGCAGGGATTGATTTTTTTTGCCTTTCTTTGTATCCCCAATGCTTAGCACAAAGTCTGGCATACAGTAGGCACTTAATAAGTGCTTGCTGGCTTAGCTTGGTTCTTGATCGGGGTTGAGATTGCCTTAGCCTACCAATAGGTATCAGAATGATCATTTGTCCATTATGAAATCCAAAATGAATCTTTACTGCCAACAGCTCACTGTCAGGGCGTGTTAGGAAACTCCTCTCCACCTAAGTCCTCCACGGGACCACTTCTTCCCTGGGAGATGATTATCTCATCCCTCAAAAAAAACACCTATTATCAAATCATGGAATATAATGCTGAGTGAAGGGAAATCCTTAGACTCTTCCTTTTCTTTCCGTAACCTCCCCCTTGACTCTCCCCTCTCCCACCCTCCTTCCTGTCTTTCTCTTTCCTTTCCTCCCTATCCTCATCACCTCCCCACTCTATGGTTTCTCTTCTTCCCTCTTCTTCTTCTCATTTTCTCTTCTCTCCCCCTCCTTATCCTTTCTTTCTTTCCCACATTCTCCCTCCTCATTCTCTCTTCTTCCCTTCCTCATCCCACATTCCTCCTCCTCTTCTTCTCCTTCTTCTTTTTCTTTTTCTTCTTCCTTTTCTTCTCCAAGTCTCTCCCTTTTACTTTTCTTCATTCTCTCTCCATCTTTCACACAACTGGGTCTCATCCTCTCTTCCTCAGCCCTTTTCTTCCCTCCCCCCCAACTCAACCTTAATTCTTTTTTCCCTAGAGCCATCAGTAGGAATTTTGGCACCCAGAGCAAGCACCAAGGCCAAGGGAAGCATCCCAAGAAGCATTCTCATTTAAAGTGTTTGAACATGACCCCAGAGGGTGACAGAGACATTAGGACACCATGAGGCCAATGATGGGGAGACTCCTCCCCCTAGGGATCAGACCACTTGGTAGCTTCCCGTTTAAAGTAATTATTCTCAATAACTATGTACTGAGGTTAGTTGTTTCTTCACATTTGTCATCCCAGATTACTTCGGGGTTTGGAGAGTCAAGGTGAGTGGGAATCCTGTGAGCAAACAGCTTTTAAGGATGGGGCTAAACAGTGCTTAAAGCCATCCTCTTCTCCCCCACTCAAAAAAACCAGGACCCAAACCCAACTCCTAGAGTATACCATAAGAGCTGGAGGGGACAGTGAGAATCATTCAGTACAACTCTGGTTTTTTCAGAAGAGGTAACAGAAACTTAGAGGGGGAGCGATTTGCCATATGTCACACAGTAAGTGTTTGAAGGCTTTTACTGAAATTGAGGCTGCGCTGAGATGGATGGTGTCAAATGGATCCCAAATGGATCCCAAATCTCAGGCTCGCAGTTGGAGTAGGAAGAGCCTTAGAGACCATCTTGTCCAACTCCATCATCTTACAGAGGGAAAATACAGACCCAGAGCTGGTCTAAGAGCAAAGCCAGCTTGGTAAAAGCTGGCAGGGCAGGCAGCTGAGCAGGGAGGTAGGGCCATTTGGTCCTTCTAGTAAGACCCTGACCAAAAGCTCACCTCCTCTGCACACACATTCACTCATACAGAAACACCCTCAAAGCTCAGCAAAAAAAGTATGCCTAGGAGAGCGAGGAGGTAAATAGAGTCATTCTTAGGTGAGCTTGGCCTTCCACCAGAGCCTGAGAAGCTACATCCTTCTCCCTGTGCGCCACTTAAAGTGACCTCATTCTCCTTTCTGTGGGGAACCATGCAGCCAAGACTGGGAAGTAGTGGAGGGTGGGGTGGATTTTTCTCTCCTTTGGCTAGCCCATGTAGGGCCTTGGCATTCTTGGAATATCCGCCCACATCCCTTCTCCTACAACAGTCTTCCTGCTCAATCCCTCAGGCTTCAGAGTTCAAGAAATTTTTCAAAGCAAAGGAGGGAAAAGCTTTGGGTTTCTGGGAAATAGGGAAGCAGGGGATGTAGTAAGGACAAAAGTGCTGTCCCCCTTTCCCTCTTCACTCCACACCAAGGGCCTAGATCCTCACAGGTCAGTCCCTGATTGCCCCCACTCCCTAGATAGCTAGACATGCTGCCTAGGGACCCTTGAACCACTCCTCTCAGCGCTGAAGGTATAGGAGCACCAGGACCCCTTCCCTATCCCTAGGCTGGCCTAGAGCTTGGGTCCAGCATGTGTTTAAGGAATCCTGCAAGACAATCAAATTGGAGACTGCTTTTACCTCCATTTTTATTATCTTGTCACCTGCAAGATCCCTGCCTTAATGCCAGGATCCACTCTCCTCCTCCAGCCAGACCCTCGTTATCACCAGGCCTTGCTCCTGACTTCTTTAGAGAAATACTTTTGCCACCCAAGGGGCAATTTTCCCAACATGGGACAAAACCTTAGCTGCCCCACCCTAGTTATGGCTTTGCTGGCCAGCCACGGTCCAACTCTTTGTGACCCTTACCAGCCCAGTGCTGTATTCGCTGAGCCAGACAGCCAGCTGCCCCTGGTTATGGCTTTTCCTCCCCTAAGACTCCCCCTCCCATTCTCTTTTTCCCCTTCCTCCATTTCTCTCTCTCTTCCCTCCCATTTCCACCCTACCCTCTCTCTTCCTTTCTTCCTACTTCTCTCTTTCTCACTTCTCCACGTCCTCCTCACCCCTCCCTCATTCCATACTTCCTCTCCTCAATCTTCCCTCTTGCCGCTTTCTCCAACCTTTCTCTCAATCCTCCCCCTCTTCCCTCCCCAATCCCTCATTCTCTCTTCCCCTCCCCCTTTCCCTTCCCTATCCTCTACCTTTCCCTCATCCTTCCCCCCATCTCACTTCTTCCCAATCCTTTCTCTCCCTCTCACTTCTTCCACCCCATCCTCCCCCACTTCCCTTCCTTCTCTTCTCTCCCTCTGCCATCCCCTCTTTCCTCCCCCATCCTCTCTCCCACCCTTCCCCATCCACTTTTCCCCCTTCCCAACCTTCTTTCCTGCA
>CM053627.1:211019474-211047865 GCA_028646595.1 Phalanger gymnotis | reverse complement strand
TCTCCCTCCCATCCGTGGGCTCCTCGCATCCTTTCCCCGCCCCACCCACCCTCATCTTCACTCCAGTCCCCGAGCCCAGCACTGGCTGCGCAGTAGCAGCCTGCCTCAGTGGGCTCTCCCTCCCTCCCGCTCCCTCCCGCTCCCTCCCGCTCCCTCCTTCAGTAACCTTCCCGGGAGCACACGCACCATTTGGGCAATTATGCAGAGAGTTAAAGAGAGGATTAAGCGGAGAGGGAGCGATCTGCGCCCGGGGAAGGGGGCCCGGCAAATAACAATGCCCACGCCAGTGCTGAAATTCAGCAAATTGCCTGTTGGATTTAAAGACAGCCATTTACAATGCACTCCAGCGCCCCGGCGAATTATCTGAAGAGAAATCAGCCTTGTTTTCCCTTTTCCTCACAAAGGAAGAAATGAAAAGCTTTCCAAATTGTCTCTGAAGACGGGGCTTGGCCTCCCTGCGGTTCTCTCCCGCAGATGCCAGCAGCTTTCCCAAGCAATCCCCAGCTGATTGGCCCGGCCTGCAGGTGCCCAAGCCAATTTCCACTCCATCTCCCGCCCTCTCACCCAGGCCCTTCCCTCCTCGTCCTCCCGCCCCCCCCCCCTCCAGCCCCCATATTTGCCCAGTGGCTTGGCTCACACCCCGCCTGACTTCTCCACCTTGGCCCCCACCACCACCTCCCCTCTCATAAGGGGATCACAAAAAGGAGGAAATGGAAGGGGTGGGGAGGAGCCCCCAGAATGTGATCCAAGGAGGGGGAGGAGGGAAAGGTTAGAGAAGGCTGGAGGGCTTCTCATCTAGGTCCACACTCCAGAGAGACAGTTATTTGTCCAAGGTCACACCGCCACTTTTTGACAGAGCCAAATCTACAGTCCCCGTTTCCTGGTTTCCAGGCCAGCTTTCCAGTAAAGCATCCCAGGCAGGAAGATCGGGTGGTAGGGAGCTGTGGGGACTTGTTAGAGGTTGGAGAAAAAGAGGAGAGAAAAAGAGGAGAGAAAAGGTCGGGGAGGTGGAAGACCGTTGGGGTGGAAAGGGAGGGAGAAAATGAAAGGTTGAGACTTGCTAGGAGGGTGGCAGAAGTGAGCCACGGAGTCCAGTCTGGAAATTAGATTCTTTCCAAAGAAAATGGGACTAGGCTGGCTCGGAACGCCCAGACCCTTGACATACGTAGCCAGGCGATCAAGTAAATGCGAGTATGGGATTTATGACTTACGGAGAACTCCAGTTCAAATCCTTCTTCAAACACTACCGACAGGCCTGTAGAGTCACTTCACATCTATCTGCCTCAATTTCCTCATCTGTAAACTGGGGGTGCCAATAGCACCTGTCTCTGCTTTCCAAAGTTCTGGACCCCACTGGCCACATCTCTCATATACCCCACCCCACCCCAGGATCTATAGCTCCCAATGACCTTCTTTGAGCCTCCATTTCCCCATCAGTAAAATGAAAGGCATAGACGCAATGGCTCAAAATTCTATAGTTCTTGGATCCTTGCTGTTCAGAGCCACTCTCCCAAGAGCTCCAGAGAAATCTCCCTAGTATTTGGCTGGAAATCCCTGGATGACAGAAAGGCAGCGCTTTGTAGACTGGAAGGATCTGAATTGTCTGAAGCTTCATCTATTGCTGGAAGTTAGGAAGACCAGAGTTGGAATCTGGCTTCAGACACAAACTGTATGACTTTAGGAAAGTCACTTAACCTCTGTTTACCTCAGTTTCCTCGTTTGTAAAACAGAGATAATACCAGCACTTTACCTGCAAGGGTTGTTGTGAGGATAAAAGCATATATTTTAAAGCTCTATATAAATGCTAGTTATTGTTAAATTCTGTCTCATGATCAAACTGGGGGACTTCCTGAGACCAGGGTGTGTGTCTCTCCCATCAGATCTGGGGATTTGCAGAGGGAGACCGTAGAGTATGCTGTGGAAAGAATTGTATTTTGCGTCAGAAAACCTGGTTCTGGTCCCCTAAGTCATTGTGTGTCCATGAGTTAATCACTTCCCCTCCCTGAGCGCCAGTCTCCTCCTTCGCTAAATAAAGGAATCCTAAGGGTATCCAAGTTTCCTGATGTCTCTGACATCCTGTGATATTGTCATAATTCGAATTGTCTTTTTGAAATGTCTGCTTCATGCTTGGTTGTTTTTTTTTTCTGCCTCTCTTCTTAACACATGCTCAAGCCCATTAGTTTACCTTTTTCCCTCACAAATGTCAGTGAGAAGTGGTGCTAAAGACCTTAGGGCTGCTCCCCTCCTCAACTCACAGGGAAAACAGAAGTTCCTGGATTTTCTTCCTTATTCCCATTGGACTAGCTTCTTATAGGCTCCCCCACTGTGCTCTGGAGTTCCGGGATTTCTGTCTACTTCCCAGGAAACATGTGCTTAGCTTTAAAAGACTTGGTGCTTTGAGATAACCCAGCAAATCTAGGGTAGTCTCCTACCAGCAAGGCTGCTTGGGGAAGGGGAAGTGTCAGAGATGACTGGCCACTGAATCAGAAAGCAGCATCCTTTTAAAGTAGACTCTAAAAGGAATGACCCCTCCTCCTCCACGACTCTCTCTTCTCTCTAGAATGTGTAGTACATGACTCCCTCGCTTCGACTTCTTGTAGGGGGGAGGGGAAGAGGTGTAGCTTTCCCAATCCTGGTAGCATGGTGGCTTTGAGCACATAAAATAGACACCTGTCTGGCTTAAACAAGCCTGAGCTTGGGCCTTGGGCTCCTGGCCTTCTCTTCTGTTTCATGTTGCTTTCCTGAGCGTAGGTGACCAACTATAGATCCCGGCATGGATGTCTCCAGCTTTGGACGCATTGTTATGAGTTCAAGAAGTCCTCAGCCAGAGCCTCACCTGCAGCCACTACGGCAATTCTTGGAGGGGATGAGTCTAGCCCCTAGCCTGGCTTTCCAGGAGATATGGCCTTTGTAGGAGTTGTTTAGACAGTGCAGAGCCGAGGTGAAGGTGAAGTACTGATTTAGCAGTGTCAGAAAATGAGTCATGTTTTAAGTTTCAATTTGTCCAGAGCGTATAACAATAGTTATGTTACTGAATGGTGGACCTGGCACTAGAACTGGGGTCTCCTGACTTAGCACAAAGCTCTCCAGTCAATGGATAGCTTCAGGCAAATGACCCAGCTTATTCCAGGTTTAGGTTATATCAAAGGGTCCCAGGAAAGGTGTGCTATGGCAATAGGCTCCTGAATGAAGGTAGTAGTCTAGGGCTGGGCAAAAGAGAGAGACAGTTGAGATAGAAGCCATCAGAGCATCATTAAGCAGTGATAATGGGCCAGACTAGTGTAAGGAGGAAGGGCGCCCTATCTGTTCCGTGTGTCGGGTCAAAGTCCCAGTTATGGCTCTGGTAATGGGAACTATTCTCATTAGTTTGTATTTGTTCATTTGGCTCCCCAGTGGAAGGCGATGTAGCTAGCTATCTGGCTCTCTGAGTAATTGTTAATATGGATGGAGCAGTACAAGTCCAACTTCATGAGGATTCCTGTAGGGGAGAATGATTGGAGACAGAGGATAGATGAGAAAGAGAAGGATGCCTGAAGACAGTGGCAATGATAGGTACAGAGTTACAGGCAATTAGGGTTCAGTTATCGAGCATCTCTGAGCTCAGAGACCAAAGCCAGCTCAGAGGTCAAGAAAGTCTAGAAGGCACAGGGCCTCAGGTAGCAGTCACAGAATTATAAATTCAGAGCTGGAAGGGACCTTAGAGGCTTTCGGGTCCATACCACTCATTTTATAGATGAAAAAACTAAGGCCTAGAAAAACCTGACTTGCCTAAGCTTTCACAGGTGGTTTAGTAAAGAGGGTAAGATGAAAAAAACATCATGAAACCAAAGGCAGGGTCACTGAACTAGCTCTGAGAGGAAAAGCTGGTGCTATGGATAATTGACTGAGTCAATGAGGCCTAAGATGGGAGGAAGGAAGGAAGACAGGAAAAAAAGCCAGCATTTACTAAGCACTTACTATCTGCTAGACACTGTGCTATTTGCTGTTTGATCATTTCGGTTGTGTCCAAATCTTTGTGATTCGTTTGGGGTTTTTTTGGGCAAAGATACTGGAGTGGTTTGCCGTTTCCTTCTCTAGCTCATTTTACAGATGAGGAAACTGAGGTAAACAGAGTTAAATGACTTGCCTAGGGTCACACAGCTAGTAAGTGTCTGAGGCCAGATTTGAACTCAGGAAGATGAGACTCTCTATCCACTGAGCCACCTAGGTGGCCAAATTGTAGCTCTCCAAAAGTGGAATGGCTCTCCTTTAGAGGTAGTGGCTCTTACCCCCCAGGTCTTCAGACTTGTCAGGCATGAAATACTAGGGATTTCTTTGCTGGTATGGGTTGGATTCCGTGGTTGCTGAGGCCTTTTCCAGTTCCCACATTCAGTAACTCTGTGATTCCCTCTTCAGTTATATTTCTAAGTCATAACTTCAGACAAGGAAATTACCCTGGAGTGTCCCAGGGCAGCTTCCCCTCGTGGAAGGAGATGTTTGAAACCTCCTATGGATAGTCAGTGATTGGATGTTGGACTCCCTTCTTATGCTATTTATTTCTACAAAAATGTAGCCTTTGGGCCCTACCCTTATATGTATTTTGTGGGTCAGAATCTTTTCCAAACCATAGCTCACAGTCCCCCACTAATGCATTTGACTTTTATCTGTCAGTCATAGAACACATCCGGTTTATAGAAACCATTTTAATTAACTAGTAATGTAAATAAAGTGATAATATAACACCCCTAAGTCTTGAGTTCGCTTCATATATATATATATATATGAATGTGTCTGTGTATGTGTCTGTGTATATAAACGCATATGCATGCATATGTATATATGCATGTATATGCATGTATATGTGTATATGTGTTTATACATGTGTGTATGTACATAAATATGTGTGTATATATGTATGTATGTATATACATACGCCATACTCCAGGAACATCCTCTTGAAGGATCATGCCTCCATCACTGCAAAGCTGCCATTCTTTCCAACTGACATCATTGTGCTGCTGTCTTCTGGACCTGCTCCCCCACAAGCATCATTCTCCATTGAGGTATTCTCTCTACTAGGGCAGCCGGGTGGTGCAGTGGATAGAGTGCTGGTTCTGGAGTCAGGAAGACATCTTCTTGAGTTCAAATCCAGACTCAGACACTAGCTGTGTGACCTTGGACAAGCCACTTCACCCCGTTTGCCTCAATTTTCTTATCTGTAAAATGAGCTGGAGAGGGATAGGGCAAACCATGTCAGCATCTTTGCCAAGAAATCCCCAAATGGGGTCACAAAAAATCAGATGTGACTGAGCAACAACAACAAAAGGTCCTTTTTAATATGTGACAATTACTATAATTAGACCTCTGAAGGATCATGGATTCTTAAGACCTTTGGACTCATCTAGACCATCCTCCTCTCCATTTCATTTTGTTCTACATGATTCTGTCTGTATCCACCCTGTACAGACTAGCTTCTTCACGCTTCCTCTCCTTGGGAGAATGTGGGTAGAGAAAAGGGAGGAAGAAATACAACTCCTGCCCTCAGGGAGTTTTTTGTCTCATGATAAGACAACATCTGATAACAAAGAGATCCTCATCGCCTCTCATCTAGATTATTGTCTTTGGTCTCCCTGTCTCACATCCCTCACCCCTCCATCCTATGACTTCTGCCAAAGTAATTTTGTAAGAACCTGACTTTGAATGGGAGGATACATATACACACACGCTCACACACACACGTGTGTGTGTATGTATATATACATATAAACATATATACATGTATGCATACAAAATACATATACATAGATATCTACATCTATATATCTACGTGTACATCTACATCTACACCTACACCTACATCTACACCTACACCTACACCTACACCTACATCTACATCTATATCTACACCTACATCATATCCATATCCATATCCATATCTATATCTACATCTACATCTCTCTCTATATATATATCTGCTTCTACATCTACATCTACATCTACATCTATATCTATCTACACCTACATCTATATCTACACCTACATCTACATCTACATCTGTATCTACATCTATATCTACATCTATATCTATATCTACATCATATCCATATCTATATCTACATCTCTCTCTATATATATATCTGCTTCTACATCTACATCTACATCTATATCTATATCTCTGTCTATGTCTATGTCTATGTCTACATCTATGTCTATGTCTGCGTCTACGTCTACGTCTATATCTATATCTATATCTACATCTACATCGTATCCATATCCATATCCATATCCATATCCACACCTATATCTACATCTCTCTCTCTATATCTCCATCTCCATCTCCATCTCCATCTCCATCTCCATCTCCATCTCCATCTCCATCTCCATCTCCATCTCCATCTGTATCTATATCTATATCTATATCTATATCTATATCTATATCTATATCTATATCTATATCTATATCTATATCTATATCTATATCTATATCTATATCTATATCTATATCTATATCTATATCTACATCACATCCATAGCCATATCTATATCTACATCTCTCTCTATATATATCTGCTTCTACATCTACATCTATATCTATATCTCTGTCTATGTCTATATCTATGTCTATGTCTGCGTCTACGTCTACGTCTATATCTTATCTATATCTACATCTACATCATATCCATATCCATATCCATGTCCATACCTATATCTACATCTCTCTCTCTATATATCTGCTTCTACATCTACATCTACATCTACATCTACATCTACATCTACATCTACATCTACATCTACATCTACATCTACATCTACATCTACATCTACATCTACATCTACATCTACATCTACATCTACATCTACACCTACATCTACACCTACACCTACACCTACACCTACACCTACACCTACACCTACACCTACACCTACACCTACACCTACACCTACATCTACATCTACATCTACATCTACATCTACATCTACATCTACATCTACATCTACACCTACACCTACACCTACACCTACACCTACACCTACATCTACATCTACGTCTACATCTACATCTACATCTACATCATATCCATATCCATATCTATATCTACATCTCTCTCTATATATATATCTGCTTCTACATCTACATCTATATCTCTGTCTATGTCTGCGTCTACGTCTATGTCTACGTCTACATCTACATCTATATCTATATCTATATCTACATCTACATCATATCCATATCCATACCTATATCTACATCTCTCTCTATATATATCTGCTTCTACATCTACATCTACATCTAAATCTATACCTACACCTTCATCTATATCTATATCTATACCTATACCTATATCTATATCTATATCTATATCTATATCTATATCTATATCTATATCTATATCTATATCTATATCTATATCTATATCTATATCTATATCTATATCTATCTATATCTATATCTACATCTATATCTACATCATATCCATATCCATATCTACATCTCTTTATATACATATATCTGCTTCTACATCTACATCTACGTCTACGTCTACATCTATATCTACATCATATCCATATCCATATCTATATCTACATCTCTCTCTATATATATCTGCTTCTACATCTACGTCTACGTCTATATCTATATCTACATCTATATCTATATATATCTACTTCTACAACTACATCTACATCTACATCTGCACCTATCTCTATCCCTATCTCTATCTCTACATCTACATCTATATCTACTTCTGCATCTACACCTACATGTATACCTACATCTATATCTTCCCTTCCAGCTCTTAAGTCTGTGAGTTATGAGCTATGCACACCTATGTGAAGGTTGTCACAGGAAGATGGCCAACAATATGGTAAGATTAATAGTGAAAGAGGCCAGAGGCTTGAAGATTCCTGATCATCTACACACCTGTGTATCATGACTACTTCAAGAAGAGAGTCAAAAGGTAGCCATACACAGAAGCAAATTTACGTGTCTTTAGTTTTTTTAATACAGGCACATCTCGAAGATATTGCAGGTCTGGTTCTAGACAACTGCAATAAAGCTAACAGTGCAATAAATTGAGTTGTGAATTTTTTGGTTTTCCAGTGCATGTAAAAGTTATGTTTATACTATATTGCAGTCTATTAAGTGTGCGAGAGTATTATGTCTTAAAATATACATACCTCAATTAAAAAATACTTTATTGCTAAAAAAAATTAAACTTTTAGTTTCCTTCCAGAACTTTTCCTTTGCTCTTACAGCTTGGCTGTTTGGCACAAGAAATCTGGCTTTCCACCGACCTAGGGCACGCCTTTCGACATGTCTTCCTCACTAAGCTTTTGATTTAAAGTGAGAGACATTTGACTCTTCCTTCCACTTGCACACACAGAGGCTGTTGTAAAGTTATTAATTGGCCTAGTTTTAATATTGGTGTGCCTCAGGGAATAGAGAGGCCTGAGGAGAGGGAGAGATACTGGAATGGCAAGTTACTGGAGCAGTCAGAACACACACAACATTTATTAAGTTTGCTGTCTTACATGGATGCAGTTTGTGGCACCCCCAAATGGTAACATCAAAGATCCCTGATCGCAGATCACCATAAGAAATGTACAAATAACGAGAAGTTTGAAACATTGTGAGAATTACCAAAATGTATCATGGAGACACGATGTGAGCAATGCTGTTGGAAAAAATGGTGCCGATAGACGTGCTTGACACAGGTTGCCACAAACCTTCAATTTGTAAAAAAAAAAAAAAATGCAGTACTTGTGAAGTGCAATAAAGCAAAGTGCAACAAAATGAGGTATGCCTGTAGTTCTATGATGCCATCATTGTGGGTATTCTCGCTATCAGTGCAGCTCATAGACCATCTAGGGCAGTTTATGTTCTTCCGCTGATTGTGAAGGATCTCACCATTTATGAAGACTTCTTCTTGCCATGTGGCTCCCTTACTCAATAAACTCCTATTGCCTCTAGGATAAAACATTAAGTTGCTCTGTTTGGCTTTTAAGGCCTATCACAAGCCGGCCCCAAACTACATTTCCACTATTATTACCTTTCCATCATTCTTTGGCACAGTCAAATTGGCTTTCTTGCTGTTGCTCACAAGTCCTGTGGTTGCCTTTGCATGAGAAGCCCACCTTGCCCCATTGTCTGGAGTATTTCTTCCTCAGCTCTGTCTCAGAATATTTTATTTCAAGACTTGGCTCAAGGCCCACCTCCCCCTTTATATGTGAAGCTTGTCCTGATCTCACAAGTCTGAGCCCCTCCATGGGATGTTGTAGGGAGATAAAAGGGAGGAAGAGGAATAATTCTGGCCCTCAGGGAGTTTCTTGTCTCCTCGATTGAGCCGATGGGAATCCCCTCAACTTCTAATTCTTTGTCACCACAAAAAGAGCAGCTATAAATATGTTCGTATATGTAGATCCTTTTCCTTTTTTTTTGATCTCTTTGGGATACAGACCTAATAGTTGGACTAGATAGCCTCTAAGGTCTCTCCCATCCTCCCCCCACCTCTGCTTCCGATACGTCCATCCTATATGATCCTTTCTGTCCATCAGGTATCTCTCTTTTGCTCCAGTCCCACGTCTTTGACTCCTTGTCTGTCTTCTCTGCCTCGATGAGCCATAGGCACCTCAAACTCGACATGTCCAAAACGACCCATTATCTTTCCCCCTAAATATATTATTCCCACTAACTTCCTTATTTCTGTCATGGGTTCCACCGTTCTCCCAGTCACCAAGGTTTGCAACCTCCAAGTCATTGGATCTCTCTTCTCCCTCATTACCCCATATCTTCACTTAGCATAGTTGACAAGAATCATTGATTCTATCCCCACCTCATGTCTCAAATCTATCTTCTTTGCTGGTTTGGAAGCCAACCTAATTTAGCCCCATTTCACTTGAGCACCTGGCTCACCGGCTTCCTTTCCTCTCCAACTATCCTAATACCTGGAAACTTCAGCTTCCATCTTGAAGCTTCTGCAGACTCCTTAAATCCTATGACATAATCCTTTACCGCACGTCACACAATTTTGTAGCCCTTTGGGCACAGCTCTGGATTTTTCTCCAGAATGGTTGAATCAGTTTGCTGCTCTATCAACAATTCATTAATGTACCTATTTTCTATCATTCCTGCCAGCATTTGTCATTTCTGATAGGTGTGAGGTAAAACAACCTCAGAGTTGTTTTAATTTGCCTTTCTCTAATAAATCAAGATGACGCCCGATAGCTCTCCTTCCGTAACCTACTTTGTCTTTATTTTGTATCCATCCTGCATGCATTTATACATGGACATGTTTCTCTGACAGAAAATGGGAGAAGTCTTTGAGAGGAAGGAAATGAGCATTTATTAAACACCAGCACTTTACAAATGGTATATCATTTGGTCTTCATGACTACCCTGGGGGGTGGGTACTGTTATTTATCTCCATTTTACAGTGGGTAATTGAGGCTGCAGAGGTTACACAACCTGCCCAGGTCACACAACTAGGGACTTGAACTCAGGTCTTCCCAGTACGCTATCCACTGTGCAACTTAGTGGCTCCTAGAGGAAGGATTGTTTCACTTTTATCTTGGTGTCCCCAATACCTGGTGCATTGCCTGGCACATAGGGCACATAGAGGCAACAAGTTAAAGTACAGAACCTGGAGTCAGGATGACCTGAGTTCAAATCCAGCCTCAGACACTTTCTAGCTATGTGACCCTGGACAAGTCCCTTAACTGTGCCTCAGTTTCCCCATATGTAAAATGGGGATAATAATAGCACAGGGATATTGTGAAGATCAGATGAGTTAATATGTAGAAAGCTCTTTGCAAACCTTCAAGTATAATTATCAATAAATACTTGACTGATTGACTGCACCGGACATTTTCCGCATGTTGGACACCCTCTATGATAGTAAAAAAGACTCTCGATGAGTGTATACTCCCGGCTTTACATGCCACTTCAAATTAATAATCAGAGAGTCATTGAACAGAAATACATCTGTGGTTGCATTTATCAAGCATTCATGTCTAGGGACAGCTAGGTGGCTCAGTGAGTAGAGCGCTGGCCCTAGAGTCAGGAGGACCTGAGTTCAAATGTGACCTACTAGCTGTGTGACCTTGGGCAAGTCATTTAACCCCAATTGCCCTGCCTTCTCCCCTCCGAAAAAAAGACATCATGTCTGACCTTCACATAAGTAAGAGAGACTCTGTTTTCTTCCACTGGGACTAATGCTTTTATGATCCACGAATGATAAACCCAGAAGGATTTTGTGCCCTTCAGTTATCCCTATATTGACACAGACATGGTTTGCATTAGGGGATCATTGCAAAAGCCGCACAGACAATCTCTTCTCTCCAAGAAGTATGCTGATCAGTAATTTCCTCTTCTCTGAATAGTAGATTGTACTGCTAGTAAGCTAGCCACTGTACTAAGTTCTTATACAGATATTATCTTAGTTGGTCCCCACAATAATTCGGGGAGCTAGGTGCTATTAAGATCTTCATTTACAGCTGAGGGAACTGAGGCACAGAAGGATTAAATGATTTGTCCTGAGTGACATAGCTAGGAAGTGTTGGCCAAATCCCAACTAATTCTGTGATTCCGCGATTTAGAGGCAGCCCCAGTCATTGAAATCCATCTAAGGGTGGCCAAAAGGCAGTAAGTATCAAAGCAGCCAATTTACCTAAGGCAGCCCCAGTCACTGAGACTTACTCAGGAGTTTTCTTTTATCCCTTTACCAAGGTAGCAATTGCCATCTCTACATATACTCTGTAAGGAGAGGTATGGGCAATCAGGAGGACCCAAGTTCAAATCCAGCCTCAGACGCCTCCTAACTGTGTGAGCCTGGGCAAGCTACTTAATCCTGTTTGCCTCAGTTCCTCATCTATAAAATGAGCTGCAGAAGGAAATAGCAAACCAGTCCAGTATCTTCGCCAAGAAATCCCCAAATGGGGTCATAGAAAGTCGGTTACTGAAACAACTCAAGAACAAGATGGACAAAGTTTTTAAACCAAGGATCGTCTCTCAATAAATTCATCGAAATAAGCAGAGAACTTTCCTGATTAAATCCTTGAAGTAAATGTCATCTGTGATCTTTTCCCCTTCTTCTCCTCTTGGAGATAGCTTGTAACGTGACGCCTCAATGCTTTCAAGATGTCGCCCTCCAGCATGGGTTTCATCAGTACGCCTAGTCCAGGTCATCCCAACTTTATCTTCCTGAATGCCATTTCTGCCAATCAGGGACTGAGGTGTCAGGGTCCAAATAAATGGTTGTCATTAGAAAAACATTCATGAATTTGATGGATTTATTCCATTCTACATCTCTTGGTTGTCTTCCTGCCAGATTCATCTATGAAGAATCTTAAGAGGGTGTTGCTTCTTTGGATCTCATGCCAAGTTTCCTGTAAAATTGTTTTCTTTTAAAATTTATTTATTTATTTTAAACATTCTTTCCTTTTTAAATTTTAATTTCCAGATTCTCTTCCTCCCTCCCAACCATCCCCCGCCCACTGAGAAGACAAATGATACGATATCAATTATACATGTGAAATAATGCAAAACATTTCCATATTTGTCGTATCACAAAAAAAAGCCAAGAAAAAATGAAAGTGAGAAAAGTGTACATAAATTTGCAATCAGAGCTTATCCGTTCTCTGTCTGGCAGTGGACGACAGTTTTTCATCATTAGTCCTTCGGAATTGTCTTAGATCGCTGTATACGTCAGAGTTGCCCAATACTTCACAGCTGATCAGTAACATTGCTGTTACTGGGCGTAATGCTCTCTCAGTTCTTCCCATTTCAATTCGTATCAGTTCATATAGGTCTTGTCATGGTTTTCTGAACCACAACCCACCCAGCCATCGTATGCCACCACTTGATCATTCATTCCCTAAATGATGGGCATCCACTCAATTTCCAATTATTTGCCACCACACAAAGAGCCACTACAAATATTTTTATATATATAGATCCTTTTTCTTTTTCTTTGGAGTCTTTTTGGTGTACAGACCTAGTAGTGGTATTGCTAGGTCAAAGGACATACACAGTTTTATAGCCCTTTGGGCATAGTTCCAGATTGTTCTCCATAATGGTTAGACCAGTTTACTATCCCAGCAATAATTTATTAATGTACTTATTTTTCATTATTCCCACCAGCATTTGTCATTTCGGATAGGTGTGAGGCAAAACAATCTCGGAGTTGTTTCAATTTGCTTTCTTTAAACAATAGCGATTTAGAGCATTTTATATGACTATAGAGAGCTTTGATTTCTTCTTCTGAAAATTGCCTCTTCATATCCTTTGACCATTTTTCAATTGAGGAATGGCTCTCATTTTTATAAATTTGACTCAGTTCTCTACATATTTGAGAAACTAGGCCTTTGTCAGTAATTTTTTATATTACTTCATACCATAGTACCTTTTAGCAAAATGTAGTTTCCCTGATTATCTCATTCAGTTGGGTTTAATTTTGCTTTTGCTTTGTCAGAGATTATGATTGCCACCCCTGCCCTCTTTACTTCAGTACAATAGACTCTGCTCCAGTCCTTCATTTCAACTGTGTGTGTGTGTGTTTCTGTCCCAAGTGTGTCTCTTGTACACAATATATTGTTGGATTCTGGTTTCCAGTCCATTCTGCCATTTCCTTCCATTCTGTGGGTTAGCTCATTCCATTTATGTTAACATTTGTGATGCACTAACTGTGCATTTGTTTCCATCCAATTTTCCTCTGTTTATCCTTCTCTTTCTCTTTTTAATCCTGTCCCTCGTACAAAGTCTGTCTTGCTTCCAGTCACTGCCTTCCCCAATTTGCCCTCCCCCTTATCATTTATCTCTTACCCGCTTCCTCTCCTATCTCCCTATTAGGTAAGATAGATTTCTATTCCCAACTGTATATGTGTGTGTGTAATATATGTATATATGAAATATACATATATATTATATATACATATATATGTACACACATGCACACACACATTCTCCTCTTTGAACCAATTTTGATGAAAGCTTAAGCTTCAAGTATTGCCCACCACCTCCACATCCCATTTTCCTTTCCATTATAAAAGTTACCCCTTCTATGCCTCCTTTATGTGAGAAAATTTGCCCCATTCTACCTCTTACTTGCCTCTTCTTCCAATGCATCTGTCTTTCTCACCCCTACATTCCTTTTTTTTTTGAGGTCATCTCAACATAATCAACTCACATCCATGCCCGCTGTCTATTCAGACTCTTTCTAACTCCCCTAATAACGACAAAGTTCTAAGAGTTCCATGTATTATCTTCCTATATGGGACTGGAAACAGTTGAACTCCATTGAGACCCTCATGACTGCCCTTTCATTTTTTTTTACCTTTTCATGCTTCTCTTGAGTCTTCTGTTTGAATGTCAGATTTTCTATTCAGCTCTGGTCTTTTCACCAGGAATACTTGGAAGTCCTCAATTTCATTAAATATCCATTTCCCCCCTAAAGATTTATACTCAATTTTGCTGGGCAGGTTATTCTTGGTTATAATCCTAGTTCCTTTGCCCTCTGAAACATCCTATTTCAAGTCCTCTGCTTAACATGGAAGCTGCTAGATCTTGTGTGATTCTGACTGTGGCTCTATGATATTTAAATTGTTTCTTTTTGGCTGTTTTCAATATTTTCTCCTTGACTTGAGAGCACCGGAATTTGGCTATGATACTCCTGAGTGTTTTCATTCTGGAATCTCTTTCAGGAGGTGATTGGTGGATTCTTTCAATTTCTATTTTACCCTCTGGCTCCAGGATATCAGGGAGTTTTCCTTTGTAATTTCTTGAAATATAATCTCCAGGCTCTCTTTTTGATCATGGTTTTCATGTAGTCCAATAATTCTTAAATGATCTCTCTTTGCTCTATTTTCCAGGTCAGTTACTTTTTTATGATATATTTCACATTTTCTTCTATTTTTCACCATTCTTTTGGGTTTATTTTATTGTTGCTTGAAGTTGTACAGAGACATTAGCTTCCACTTGCTCAATTCTAATTTTTAAGGATTTTCTTCAATGAGCTTTTGAATTTTTTTTTCATTTGGCCAATTCTGTTTTTACGGTGATATTTTCTTCAGTATTTTTGGTGCTTCTTTTACCAAACTGTTAATTTTCATTTTAAATAGTATTTTATTTTTTCTAATTATATGTAAAGACAAGTTTTAACGTTCATTTTTACAAAATTTTGAGTTTCAAATTTTTTCTTCCTCTTTCCTCTTCCCTCTTCCTAAAACAGTAAGCAATTTGCTATAAATTATATATGTGCAATACATAAAACATATTTCTATATTAGTCATGTTGTGAAAGAAAAAACCCAGCTAATATGGAAATATGTTTTATGTGATCCATGAAAAAAATAAAATGAAAATAGAATGCTGCAATCTTCATTCAGAGTCCCCCAGTTCTTTCTCTGCAAGTGGATAGCATTTTCCATTGTGAGTCTTTTGGAGTTGTCTTAGATCATTGTATTGCTGAGAAGGGCTAAGACTATCATAGTTGGTTATTGTACAATGTTGCCATTACTGTGTACAATATTCTCTTGGTTCTGTTCATTTCACTGTGCATCAGTTCATGTAAGTATTTCCAGATTTTTCTGAGAGCATTCTGCTCCTCTTTTCTAATTGCGCAATAGTATTCCACTAAATTCATATATTACAGCTTGGTCAGTCATTCCCCAATTGATGCGTGTCCCCTCAATTTCCAATTTTTTACCACCATAAAAAGAGCTGCTATAAGTATTTTTGTATGTGTAGGTCTTTCCCCCTTTTTATGATCTTGTTGAGATACAGATCTGGAGTGATATTGCCGGATCAAAAAGTATGCACAGTTTGGTTGCCCTTTGGGCATAGTTCCAAATTACTCTCCAGAATGGTTGGATTAGTTCACAACTCTACCAACAGTGCATTAGTGTCTCAATTTCCCCACATCTTCTCCAACATTTATTATTTTCCTTTTCTGTCATATTAGTCAATCTGATAGGTATGAGGTGATACCGCAGAGTTGTTTTACTTTGCATTTCTCCAGTTAAAAGTGATTCAGAGCATTTCTTCATATGATTATAGATAGCTTATATTTCTTCATCTGAAGACTGCTTGTTCATATCTTTTGTCCATTTATCAATTGGGAAACGGTTTATATTCTTATAATTTTGACTCAATTCTCTACGAGAAACGAGGCATTTATCAGAGACACCTCCTGTAAAAATTGTTTCCCTGCTTTCTGCTTTCCTTCTAGTCTTGGTTGCATTAGTTTTATTTGTGTGGAATCTTTTTAATTTAATATAATCAAAATTATCTTACATTTTGTAGTGCTCTCTATCTCTTGTTTAGTCATAAATCCTTCCATTCCCCATAGATGTGACAAGTAAACTATTCCTTACTCTCCTAATTTTCTTATGACATTACAACTCCCTTTTCATAATTTTCTTGCATCCTTTCATTTCTTTTCCCATTTTTTTCCTCTACCAATCTTCTTTCTTTCTTTACATTTTCCAGGAATTCTTCCTGGCCTTGGGTCCAATTAACATTTTTTCTTCGAGGCTTTGTTTGTAGCTGTTTTCACATTGTTGGATTCCTTTACGTTTATGTTTTGGTCTTTCCTGCCACAGTAGTAGCTTTTTATGGTCAAGATGTTTCGTTTGTTTGTTTGGTTTCATTTGCTTATTTTCTCAACCTATTTCTTCATGTTGAACTTTATGTTAAAGTTTGGTTCTGCTTACCTGGGGGTGAAGAGACACTGTTCCAACCTTCAGACTTTTTCATGCTTCTATCTTCAGAGCTAGTTATGGGAGTCTACAAGTTTTCAGTGCTTCCAAGGTGGTGTGATCCAGGGAGAGGTGTGGTCATGTTCTCCTAGTCCAGGGCTGTCCAACCTTAGGCTATCTTAGGGATGCATTAAAAAAAATATTCAGGGGCCACACCCAGAATAAAAAATACAGTACACTAATAGAAAGTGGGGGAACACGCGTCATCAATACAACAGGTAAAGGTATGAAGTGTGAAAGCAAACACAAAACAACAAAGCAATAATACAATAGTATAAAGGTAGGTGACTAGTCTGTATCTGACAGATGGAACGCACCCCGCAGATCGCTTGAAAATTCTGTGCAATATGTTCCATCCATAATCCAGCTTAAAAACACCAAAGGAAATTAACATCAATGAGATTATTTATTAGTAATGGAATCAAAAAATCTAATATGTATTCCATGCAAATTATAATTTTATTTTTTTTTTTTGCTCATGAAAATTAAAACCCACAGGCAGGCTGCATAAAATCGCATTGTGGGCCGCATGCGGCCTGTGGGCTGTATGTTGGACAGCTCTGTCCTAGTCTGTGCTCTGGTCTTTACCCAGGAAGGGCTCTTGTTCCCCTGCAGTCACAAGTACTAGTGCTCCTCTTGGCCCTGGATCTGGGACCAGGGTACCTGCTTCATTGTGACCAATCACAAGTACCCCTTCCCCTTCTGGAACTATGACCTAGAACTGCTTATGAGCCAATTGTCAATCAGTGCTAGCTGCACCCAGTGCCAGCAAAGGATCATTTGTCCAGCCCCCTTACCGTCTCTGGGCTGAGAGCTCCTGAAGCTGCTGCTGCTGCTGTTGTGGCTCTCTCCAAGATGTTCCTGCCATATTCTGGGTATTGCAGACCTCTCCTGTAGACCTCCTAAATTGTCTTATACTTGAAAAATGTCTCCCTCTGATTTTCTGTTAGCTCTGCTACTCCAAGATTTGATCTGAGGCATTATTTTAAAGTTGTTTGGAGGGGACTATTAGGAGAGTTCAGCTGAGTCCATCTTGTCTCTGGCTCCATCCTCACTGTGATTTATAATCAGCTGACCTCCCCCTCCACAGTGTTTTACAAATCTTTCCCTGATTGGTAAAGAGATCAAGAGTTTGAAGCCTAAAGTGGTTTCTGACTTCTTTTGACCTTTTCTTTTTGGTGATATGTACAGGTGAAATGTTTATAATAAATGGTGAGAATCGAGGGCAATATCTCTGCCTCTTCCAATTTACCATCTTTTGTCATTGACGGCCTCTTTGAAGAGATCATTTCAAAATTGCTTCAATTGTTTTCAGCATGTTCTTCCCATCATTAGCCTAATTTGATGTAGCCTTTGACCTTCGTTCTGATCCAGTGGTTCTTAAAATGCGGTCCAGAGACTCTTGGTGGTCCCTGAGACCCTTTCAAAGGGCACATGAGGTAAAAACCATTTTCATAATAATACTCTAATTAATAATAATTAATAATACTTTAAATGTAAACATAACACTTTAACAATAATATTTTAAAGTTAAACATAATGAATTCGTTTCTAATATAATAGATATTATTTTATATAGATATATAGATAAAATCCACACAAACGAAAGCTTTTTGAGAGGGATCCTCAATGATTTTTAATACTATAAAGACATTTTCAGACTAAAAATTTGAAATCCGCTGTTCTAACCAGTCAATGGTCTGATTGCATATAAATAGGTAATTCTGAATGAATAAATGAAAAAGCATTTACTAAGCACTTATGTACCAAGGGCTATGATGATTTGGGGATACAATTACAAAAGCAGAAGTAGTCTTTATTTCCAAGGGGCATACATTCTAATAGCATATGTATAGGTATGTGTATACACACACATATGCATGTGTATATATGTATATGTGTGTATATATGTATATAAAATACAAATTCATACACATACATATACATACACACATACATACATGTTATATATATACGTGCGTGTGTGTGTATGTGTGTGTGTGTGTGTGTGTATGATTAATGACCAGGGAGGGGGTTGTTGTCTGTCCTTTGAAGAAGACCAGTGACATCATAGGTGATGCCTTGACTCATGGATGAATGAATTTAAGTGGGGCAGAGTTGCACGAAGTCATCAGCCTCATTCTCTGTTCCAGAGTCATCAAAATCCAGTGGCAGGACAAAAGTCAAGATTACCGGCAATGGCTTGGAATGCAGTGGATGACCTTGCCATCTTTGTTGTCTGCCCAGTCTCTAAATGCTCCACAGTACCTACTTCAGGTCATTTATGGTCGTTTGAACAAACTGCTCTCATCTACCTATTCCACAAGGGAAAGTCTTCATATGCTTGGTGCAGACGCCCCCCTAACTCACTGACAGTTTTGAGGCTTGACAGTTACCCTCAACCTGGTTTAGCTAAGATTTGTTTCTGCTAAGATTGTTTACTGGGGTGTGGCTGTTGTGTATGCTACAGCTTCTTGAAGGCACAGCTGAGAGTTGGGTGAAAGGGGGACATCCAAAGTAGATGAGCAGCCCTGAAAAGGGTTATTATGCAAGCCCTCACACCAAAGGTGCTAGTCCTCCCTAAGTATCCCATATACACCTACTCCCATACACCAGGGAGGAGTGTGTTAGTTTGGAAAGTTACCAGGACAGTGAGTCATGATATACTTGGTAAACTTTTCCCAGTAGCAATGCAAATAGGGATTTAATTATGGTTCCAGAACTGGAGAGTGGGGATCAAGGCAAAAGAGACCAGAGGGTCCATACAGGGATGCATGGTTACTTAGAGAAGACAGCTACGGACCAGTAAAACTTGGCTAGGGCCCACCGGAAGTATGAATCCCATATTAGCAACAACTCCTTTCCTCTTTCTTAAGATGTATTCTATTTTAGAGTGGTGGGTCAGTGGAACAGATTAAGTACACAAAACGCAGTAGTCAATGACTATAGTAATCCACTGTTTGAAAAACCCGGAGACTCTAGCTTCTGGGCTAAGAACTCACTATTTGACAAAAGTTGCTGGAAAACTGGAAAAGAGCATGGCAGACACTAGGCATAGATTAACTTCTTGTACCATATACCAAGATAAAGTCAAAATGGGTACATAATTTAGATATAAAGGGTATAAACAAATTAGGAGAGCAAAGAATAGTTTACCTGTCAGATCTTTGGAGAATGGAAGAATCTGTGCCCAAACAAGAGATAGAGAACATTATGAAATGCAAAATGGATAATTTTGATTACATTAAATTAAAAATTTTTGCACAAACAAAGCCAATGCAACCAAGATTAGAAGGGAAACAGAAAACAGGGAAACAATCTTTACAGCCAGTGTCTCTGATAAAGGCCTCATTTCTAAAAATATATAGAGAACTTTTTGTGGTGGCTAAGAATTGAAAATTAAGGGGGTGCCAAATTAGGGAACAGCTGAACAAGTTGCGGTATACGAATATAATGGAATACTATTATTCCATAAGAAATGATGAGAGGGAGGACTTGAACTGATGCTGAGTGAAGTTAGTGGAACTAGGAGAACATTGTGCACAGTAACAGCAACATTGTGTTGTGTATTGTTGTGATAAACTTAGCTCTTATCAGCAGTGCAATGATCTAAGACAGTTGCAAAAGACTCACCATGGAAAATACCATCCACATCCAGAGAAAGAACTGTGGAGTCTGAACGCAGATGGAAGTATATGCTATTGTCTCTTTTTTTCTTTCTCGGGGTTTTTCCATTTTATTCTGATTCTTCTTTCACAATATGACTAATATTGAAATATATGTAATGTAATTGTACATATATAGCCTATATCAGATTGCATGCCATCTTGGGGAGGGGAAAGGAGAGGATGGAGGAAAATTTAGAACTCAAAATCTTATAAAAATGAATGTTGAAAACTAAAAATTAAAAAAAAAGATGGACTCTACTTTGTATTTTGTGATGTTTGATACTTTCCATATCCGTTGCTTTCCATCTCTCTTCTGGAAGAAACTATTCATTATATAGAGGAGTAACTTCTAAGTAGTAGGAAGCCTTTGTTTTCTCTCATCTCTCAAATATGATCCATATTTTATAGCATACTTTTCTCTGTCCTCCCTGTGCCTACTTCACCAGTGGATATGTGGATTTGGGAGATGTCTGCATACAGATAATTAAATTCGTGGCAGCTGATAAGTCACCAAGAGGTGATTAGTTATATATATATATATATATATATATACACACACACATATATATATACATACATATATATAGTTACATAACTATATATGTGTGTGTGTGTATATACACACACACACACACATATATATAGTTACATGACTATAACTATGGTTGTCGTTATAACTACCTATAGTAAGTTACAGTGATAGTTAGTCACAGTTAGAGGTGAGCAAAGAGACTCTGAACACCATCTTTGGGGGACACCCAAGATTAAGGGGCAGGGAAATGGATGATGATCTCGCAAAGGAGACTGAAAAGGAACAGTCGGAGAGATAAGAGGTGAATGAAGAAATGGCAGTGTCACGGAAGCCAAAGAAAGAGAAAATATCGAGGAAGGCAGAATGATCAACGGTGTAAAATTCTGCCAAAAAGTAAAGGAGAATGAAGAATGAGGAAAAGCCATTGGATTGCTATTAAAAGGTATTGGTAGACTTGAAGAGAGCAGATTGAGTCAAGTGCTGGGGTTGTATATTAATGAGAGGTAAAGAAGTAAATGTGGATGACTACAGTTTTGGCAGTGAAAAGGAAAAGAGAAATAGGATGATAGTTTAAAGGGATGGTGAATGAAGATTTTAAAGATAGAAGAGGACTAGGTATATTTTGAAGCAATGGAAAAAGAGCTAGTAGAGAGGGAGAGATTAAAGATGAATCTGGGGAGTGAGGATGATGAATGGGACAAGTTCTTGGAGTTTATGATAGGGGATGGAATCAAGGACATGAGTAAATGCCTTGGCAAGAGGGAGGATCAGCTTTTTTTCCAGAGGCTGGTTACAAAGGGAGAGAGGGCATGTGAAGAGATAGTTATGAAGAAGGGGAGATAAGTTGGCACATTGTGGGTGGCCTTAATTTTCTCCGCATAATCCCCTGAATCATCATTCTCTCATCGTTGCCATGGGAATGTGAGATGCAGGAAGGCCTGCATTCATTGAACAATCCCTATCCAGAATTCTTCAGGCTTCAGAGGTCTTGCCCTGAGAAAGTCAAGGCAGAGAATGAGAGCAGTAAAGTAAGAGATGGCTCGCTAAGGGTTTGAGGGGAGAGAAGTTCCAGAACATCAGCCACAAAGAGCATGACGGCCAATCAGCAGAATGAAAATAGTGTCATACGACAGTGAAGGCCCAGTCAAGATTATTTGCCTTAAATCTGTAGCGGATCCAATCAGCACAGTGTGTAACTTTCTCCACTGTTGTTCTGCCCGGTAAATGTTTAATAACCAGCCCTCCTGAACAAAAAAAAAAAACATGCAAACGCATTTTCTTTTAGTTTTTAGTTTTTTAGTTTTATTGAAAAGGTACAGCAAGAACATTAGTTACAAAATCAAATACAAAATAGAAAAAGATTCCCCCTATAAAGCTTGGGGTGCCCCTCCACCTATAAATGCACACAGATCTTTGGGAACAGTGGGCTAAAATGTAGAGTACAATGTTAATGAGGTACAAGTATAGAGTACATGTGTGATAACTCCTGGTACTCGAAGTATCTCTTTACAGAATCTTTATGAATTTGCTCTCAGGTATGCCCCTTTCTCCACATCCATGAGTCTTTGGTGTGTCTCTTTTCTTTCAACTGGAGACGTTATTTCCTTCTGGTCCTGTCTGTGGTTGGTGGTGGGAGAAAGGAGAAACTCAACCATTGCTTGCTTCAGCCCCCAAGAGTGATTCCCTCTCGAGCTCTTGGCTCCAACGATCAAACTGGCACCCTCCCTGCCCAACTGGCCACAGTCTTGGACAGTCTGCTGCTGCTGTACCTAGGAACAGGGATTTATAAAATTCTTTTAGCCAGTCACATGATGTTTCCTGTGTTGTGTCGTTGGCCTTTGTACAGTTTGGCTTAAGCTCTATAATAACGCCTAATTGACTTTGTGGTGAGATTGTAGGGAAATCCCTTCACTAGTCACTTAATACTTCGGGATTTCATGAATTGTGGCATCTGGGCCTTCAGTAATGACCTCAGTTGAAGTGAGGATGAGCATCTCCCTCTCATACATGACCTTCTCATGCTTCTCTTGAGTCTTGTGTTTGAAAGTCAAATTTTCTGTTCAGCTCTGGTCTTTTCGTCAAGAATGCTTGAAAGTCCTCTATTTCATTGAATAGCCATTTTTCCCTGAGGGATTATACTCAGTTTTGCTGGGTAGGTGATTCTTGGTTAAATCCTAGCTCCTTTGCCCTCCAGAATATCACATTCCAAGCCCTTTGATCCTTTAAGGTGCAAGCTGCTAAATTTTGTGTTATCCTGACTGTGGCTCCATGACACTTGAATTGTTTCTTTCTGGCTGCTTATCTTATTTTCTCCTTGATCTGGGAGCTCTGGAATTTGGCTATAATATTCCTGGGAGTTTTCATTTTGGGAACTCTTTCAGGAAGTGATTAGTGGATTTTTCAATTTCTGTTTTACCCTCTGGTTCTAGAATATCAGGGCAGTTTTCCTTAATAATTTCTTGAAAGATGATGTCTAGAATCTTTTTTTTTTGATTACACCTTTCAGGTAACCTAATAATTTTTAAATTATCCCTCCTGGATCTATTTTCCAGGTCAGTCATTTTTCCAATGAGATATTTCACATTGTCTTCCATTTTTTTCATTCTTTTGGTTTTGTTTTACTGTTTTTTGATTTCTCATAAAGTCATTAGCTTCCATTTGCTCAATTCTAATTTTTAAGGAATCACTTTTTGCAGTGAGCTTTTGTACTTCCTTTTCCATCTGGCCAATTCAACTTTTTAAGGAGTTTTTTAAATCAGTGAATTTTTGTGCCTCTTTGTCCATTTGGCCAATTCAGCTTTTTAAAATATTCTTCTCAGGGAAGCTAGGTGGCACAATGAGTAAAGCACCAGCCCTAGAGTCAGGAGGACCTGAGTTCAAATATGTCCTCAGACACTTGACACGCTTACTAGCTGTGTGACCTTGGGCAAGTCACTTAACCGCAATTGCCTTCGCTTCTCTCCTCCAAAAATAAATAAATAAAGCATTCTTCTCCTCATTGACTTTTTATACCTCATTTTACCATTTGGCCTAATCTGCTTTTTAAGGTGTTTTTTCTTCAGTATTTTTTGTGTCTCATTTACCAAGCTGTTGACTCCTTTTTCATGATTTTCTTGCATCACTCCCATTTCTCTTCCCAATTTTTCCTCTACCTCTCTTACTTTATTTTCAAAATCCTTTTTGAGCTTTTCCATGGCTTGAGACCAATCCATATTTTTCTTGGAGGCTTTGGAGGTTAGAGCTTTGAATTTGTTATTTTCTTCTGAGTATGTGTTTTGACTTTCTTGTCACCATAGTAACTTTCTCTGGTCAGAATTGTTTTTTTCTGTTGTTTGCTCATTTTCCTGCCTATTTCTTGACTTTTAACTCTTTGTCAAAGTAGGGCTCTGCTTCCAGGGTGGAGGGTTCACTGTTCCAAGCTTCAAAGGTTTTGTGCAGCTGTTTTCAGAGATACTTCTAGGGCCCTGTAAGTTTTTAGTTCTTCCAAGGTGATATAATCTAAGCAGAGGTGTGTTTACTATTCTCTTGACCTATACTCTGCTCTGTGAGCGACCACAAGCACTGTTTTCTGCTCTGGAACTGTGAGGAGGGTTCCATCTCCACTGTGGCCACAAGCTCTGCTATGGTAGTGATCCTCCTTGTGACCCCAGACTGTGACCCAGAAACAAGTGTGGACAAAGCAACAGAGTCCTTCCTCAGTGCCAGCAAAGAGACCCCTGTAATCTCCTTCTAATCAGCTGTTCGAACCCCTTACCATCTATGGGGTGAGAGCTCCAGAAGCAGCCACTGCCACGGTCACTGCCGATTCAATGCCTCCCAAGGCCAGCTCCTGTTTTGTTGGGGCTGGGTCTGAGCTGGAGGGCCTGCCCTGGACTGTGCTCCACTCTCACTCAGGTGAGACAGACCTCTCCTACTGACTTTCTAAGTTGTCTTTGGCTGGAAAATTTTTTCACACTGTCCTTCTGCTGCTTCAGAAATTGTTCTACGGCATTATTTAAAAGAGAGGTTTGGGGAGAGCTCAGGTGAGTCAATGCCTTTTCTGTGGCATCTCAACTCTACCCCTGCACAACACACTCTTAATTTTAATTTGCGTTATTTTCTCCACCACGTTCTTAAGTCTAGAGCAGTGTGAAGACTCTGAAGGGAGGGAAGGAAGACCAGGGCAGGGGTGATGAGGACAAGGAAAGGTCTCATAGAATATGAAGAACGGGTTGCAGAAGAGTGTGGCAGCCAGAGGGAGAGCCCAAGGAACGCGTTGTCACGTGTCTACACACACACAAGGCTACAGCTTATGACCATCAATGGTAACGGAGCATAAGGGAGAGCATTCGGGAAACTAGAGATCAGAAAGGAGGTGGGAAGGTTATGGAGCAAAAAATGAGAGATAATGGAGGGGGGTGTGTGCAGGGGCGTCCCTGAAATATTAAAAGACCTAGGGGAAATCCCCCCTCACATGGAGTAGATAAAACTCATGTGGAACATTTAGGGTAGGATACGAGTAATAAGGAAGAGAAACGTTCATGGGCTGCAATCTGAATGGACATAGGACATTGAAGTCCCTAAGAAATCAATCTCTTCTCCCTCTCCATATCCCCCTTCCCCATGCTTCCTTGTAGAAATACTAGTACAGAACAAGAAAAATCTTGCTTCTTACTTCCCTGAACTTCCAAGACCCATTCAAACTCTTTTTCTTCAGTCCATCAATTCAAGCCAGTTGTATAGAGATGTTTCTGGGTCCTTCTCTGAGGCCTACTCCCTCTCAGCAAATGGACCTTCCATTTTAGCCCCTGGCTTCTTGAAGGAGTCCCAAATCCTTCCTTTGTCTCCACCCCTATTGTTTCAGAATAATCACACAAAGCTCTTATGGCTGTTCTTCACTTGTTTCAATTGTGTCCAACTCTCTGATTCCATTTGGGGTTTTCTTGGCAGAGATGCTAGAGTGGCTTGCCATTTTTTTTCTCCAGCTCATTTTACAGATGAGGAAACCGAGGCAAACGAGGTGAAATGAGGTGCCCAGGATCACACAGCTAGGAAGTGTCTGAGGCCAGATTTGAACTCAGGAAGATGTCTTCTTAACTCCAGGCACTGTACCTCCTAGCTGCTGCGGCACATAAAACAAAGTCAAAAAGATAGCTTCACAGGTGAGAATGACTAAGGTCTTTTCAGGCTAGTTTGGTTGAATCAAAAGGGCCATCTGGAGAATCAAGGAGAGAGAAGGTTAGAAAGGGAGGTTGGGGCAATGATTGTAAAGCCTATGAAGGATCCTGCTGAATCTTAGCCTTCACCGAACCTTCATCACTTTCCCAGGACACTAAGCCCTCTTGTTGACTCAGGGAACTTTGTCTCTGGGCTCAAGAGTTTTAACCTTTGCTATTTCCTAAGCCTTCATTTGGGCCTGGACACCAGCCCAAATCACCCAAACCCCAGGCCTTCTAGGTTTCACGGGGCCAGTGGGGCTTCCTAGTTTCAGTATCCCCCACGAGCTGGCTCTCTTCCTCTGCCGCTGCCAGGACCACTGTCTCTTGCTGCCAAGGCTAGCCCTTCTTTGCCCTCTCTGGTCTCTACATGTTGCAGAAGAGAAGTTGGCATTCTAGGGTTTATTTACGGATGAAGAGAGAATATTTTCGTTTAGGAACAATCCACCAGGGTAAGGCAATTAGAAGTGCATACAAACAGAAAATCCAGACTGAGTGGCACCTTAGCTTTCTAACCTAATCCTTAGCCAAAATTGCCCAGGCCCATCCTGACTCCCTCTACGATAGCATATCTATCCTAGCTGCCCATCCATATATAGGTATTGAGCTCTGATTCCACTCTTCCAGAGCTTGGCCAATGATATCCCCCCAGGGTTCGAGGAAGCCTATATCTAATGCTGTGGCTCGAGCCTCTGTTCAGGAGCGGTCCCCATCCTATTAGTTATCAGTTATTAATGCCCAGTTCCATCTGATGAATTAACAGCAATTAGCTTTTGTTGTTGTTTAGTTAATTGGTCGTGTCCAACTGTTTGTGACCTCATTTGGAGTTTTCTTGGCAAAGATACTGGAATGGTTTGCCATTTCCTGCCCCAACTCACTTTACAGATGAGGAAACTGAGGCAAACAGGGTTAAGTGACTTGCCTCGGGTCACTCGGGCCCTTCTGACCCTGGGGCCTACATTGAGTCACCTAGCTATCCCAATTAGCTTTTACCAAGGGATGTTTTCATTGAAGATATAGCCAGAAGAGATGTACTAACAGAGAAGTGCCCCCAGGGCCTTCAGGGCACACTCTTCCTTATGCCACCTAGGTCCAGAGAGACCGCTGAGACTGAACTCAGTTTGTGTATAACATTGGTGCCACAAAGTTCACATTCCAGTAGCCACTGCTTGGTCCTAAAGGTCACCCCTTAATCATCAGAGCCTCAGTGCTGGATAGCCTGGTTGTAAAACCCAACATAGACTCTACTCCCAGACCTCTCGATGACTCCCTCTTCTGACCTTCGGAAACTCACCAAAGTCATAACAATCTCCAATCCCTCTCATTTAGAACAGGAAAAGACAAATGATAAGGCAAAGAACTAAGGCTTGTATTCATAGGCCACACGTCAGCCTCATATGGGGAAGTCTGGAGACCTTTCCCTTTAAAGGAAGGATACTCACACACATAGGAGTCACACAACTGGTAAGTGCCTGAGGCTAGATTTGAACTCAGGGCTTCCTGATTTCAGGACTAGTTTTTCTCTCCAATGCACCGCTGAACTATCAACACATTCTCCATCACTTTCTTAAGTGCAGACCATCAACAAAGAATAAATTGGGCCTCGATTTGTAGCATTTGCTGATTTCTGAGGTGTAAATGTTGTCTGAAAATTTAACAATCAGCTCTCCTGAGCCCCGGTGAGCAGGCCCCAGCACACCCTTGGTGGATGGTGGAGGCAGGAGTGTACCAACATGTTAGAAGTGCTTTTGCCATGCGCCCACATCCTGCTCGAAGCTCCCAATGGCTCACCATCGCCTGAAGAATAAAGTCCAAATAGGAAGGTCTCAGAGGAAGCCCAGGGCCCAGGGACTCAGCAGGGGCCTTTGGAAGCTGAGAAAGCAATGGCAGCAGAAGAAACCCGCAGTGAAAGAGCCGGAGCTCAGCTAGGGAAATACAACGTCCTAGTGAAATCTCATCCTCGGGACAGGAAGTGGACTGTTGGGCTTGGGCACAGAACACCCAAAGCCTGAGTCCCATGGTCAGATTTATTGCCGGTCAAGCCTCTGGAAGAGGGAAGGAGAAAGGTTCCCCTGCTGAGAGGGGAGAAGCAAACAGCCTCCTCACCTGGTGTGCCAGTAAGGCAAAATGGGCTTAGTTTAATGGGTGCCCTTGAGGAGTTTGGCTTTTGTTTACGGTGAAAGTACTTTCACCTGTTAAATGCTAACCCCCAGGCCCAAAGCCCTATCAGGTGTGAAACCTGTGTGGGCCTAGATTAAGGACTTAA
>CM053627.1:211002911-211018974 GCA_028646595.1 Phalanger gymnotis | reverse complement strand
GGAATGGGGAGGTTGGTTCGCTAATTTGTTGCTCTGGGCCCTGAATAAACTTTTTGATGCCTTCTGCTTGGAGAATTCTGTATACCCAACGATTTCGAACCATTCAGATATTTATATGAGCCTTTTTGAGATCATAGATTCGGCCTTCCTACTACACCTGGGCATTCAAGGCCCTTGTTAAGGAGAAGTATCTGCTGCGATCTTTGGGGATGAGTTGTGCGACAAGCTGAACTATTCTGGATTTTGAGGTCTCTTATCTTGGGGCACAAGGGGAAAGTGACGACAGGAAGGGAGATTTAGCTAAGGGATGGTGTGAAAATATGAATGGAGCCCCAAGCTTGGCCTGTCAACAGGAAACTTCCTGCTCTGCCAAAGTGAGCTGAGCATCATAGAGCGTGTCAAATAGAAGCTTCTATCCTGGGAATTTAAACTCTATACAGAGAGCTGGGGGCAGGGGAGATCCCTAAATCATCTGAAGGGCGTATACTCTCGAAGGGAAGGCATTCTATCATTGTGTGTGCAGAAGGGGACCAGCCAAGGAGCCCAAACCTGATGAGAACGTGCAGAAACTTCAGTTTATTCAGTCCCCATGAGGACTATATAAATGGTAGCTATTTTAGTAGTAGTAGTAATAGTAGTAGTAGTGGTGGTGGTCGCAGTAGTAGTCATAGAAGATTTCGGGGAGGGGGAAGAGCCGGTTGTTAAACATCTACCAGCACACCGATGCCAGGCACCCGCCCATTATAACTAAGAATTAAAAAGGAGGAAAAAGAGCTTAACGACACTGAACAACGCAGCAGCCAAGTGCGACATCACAGGCAGCGTTCCATAGCCGCAGTCCCCCGCCTCTATAAAGATGGAGAGGCAGACTCTCCCCTTCTTCTCGGGGCCAAGCTCGGTGATCACGAGTACACAGCATTCAGTTTCTGTTTTGTTATTATTCGTCCTCTCCACTCGCTTGAGGACGGTTTGGAAGGTAGGGAGGGGTATGAATGAACAGAGAAAAAGGTGTGGGGGAGAGGGCGTGCCAGGTCAGGAACGACGGCGGTGGTGAGAGCAGAGAGGTGGCGATGGGTGCGAGGGATGTTTCAGAGACCTAACTGGGACGACTTACAGAATGTCTGGATGTAGGGGTGAGGGAGAGAGAAGAGTCACAAGCGACTAGAATTTTCAGCCTTGGAGTCTGGGAGAATATCGATGCCATGGACAAAAATAGAAGGCAGCCGGAGCGGGGAGGGATGATGACTTTGATTTTGGGTACTTTGAGTCAGAGAGCCTTCTCTGACGCCTCCTCTTGGCACGGAGGGGCCCCTGGCTTCTCTCAGGCTAGGCTGGCCAAATCCAGGCTCTGCTAGGTTCCACCAAGCTGGAAAGACGGCCAAGTACAGGCCCAGTGATGACTGTGACTGTGCTGCTTGAGGTCCAGCCAGCTAAGTCCGGAGAGGGTCACCCTCCCCTCCCCCAGCAGGCTGACCCCTTTAGTCAAGACAACCTACGAAACAAAGCGAAAGACAAAATGGCCCAAGCAGCCCCTTCCCAGCTACTACAGCAATGAGTGTGACAACAGAAAAGGAGGCCAAGAATGCTCAGAATAACACCATTTTAGACTAGCTATAAACATTAACTGTTGACATGCTAAATCCAAGATCTTGGTCCAATGACTAATGAGTTGATACGGTGGTAAGGGAAGTGAATGAAATCAATGTTGACATTCTCACTACAAATCAAAGCAGGAGGCAGAAGGAAGTCTCTGCTAAGCGGCAGGATGTCTCACTGGTTCTCCTTGGAGAGGCCAATCAAAGTGCTGGCAACCAGAGTTTCAGCTCACAGCCAAAGATGCTGAGAAATGCCATCGTACGGGATCTGTGGTCATCTCGCTTTGTGGCGCTCCCGATGGGCACGCGCATCCTACACGTCTTCTCAGTCTTTGGTACATTGATTCATTCTTCACTGGGTTGCCATCCATATTCTGACCCCTAACTCTGAGATGGGACCTCAAGTTAGTCAATGAGAGAGAGAGTGAGTGAGAGAGAGACAGAGAGAGAGAGAGGCAGAGACAGAGACAGAGAGAGAGATAGAGATAGAAAGACAGAGAGAGAAGATGGGGAGAGAGAGAGAGAGAGAGAGAGAGAGAGAGAGAGAGAGAGAGAGAGAGAGGGAGAGAGAGAGAGAGCACCTGCCCTCGAGGAGCTTACAATCTAGAAGACAGAAAAAGGAAGCTGAAAAGGGAGAGGGGGCAGAAGAGAGGGAAGGAGAAGGTATCTGCCCTATGGCCAGGGATGGTGGAGAAATCAGTCAGAGAAGTCCCAAACCAGTATAGCCAGGTGGGAAACGAGCAGTGTCAGCTGAGACCCCTCTCTTGGTGATCTCATCCACTCCAGGGGATTCAGTGCACACAGATGGCCCCCGCATCTCTGTCCATCACTCATCGCTAAAACAGAACTCGTTCTTTTCTCCCCCTCTTTCTGTGGAAGGCAGCACAGTCCTTCCAGGCAGCTGGGTTTGTGACCTCAGAGACATTCTTACCCCCTCCTTCCTCACCCCACCACCATGTCCACTCATGTGCTGAGTCTTACTGCTTCTGCCTCTCCATCATCTCTCATGTCCATCTGCTTTTGGCCACTGCCCTAGTTCAGGCCTCCATCATTTCTTGCTCGGACCCTCATGATAGCTGTTATGAGTACAGCTAAGGGGCATAGTCAATAGAGCTCTGGGCCTGGAGTCAGGAAGACCTGAGTTCAAATTCAGCCTCACCTGCTTACTAGCTATGTGACTCTGGGCAAGTCCCTTAAACTCTGTATGCCTCAGTTTCTTCAACTGTAAAATGGGGATCATAATAACACCAACCTTCCATAGTTATTGGGAGAATCAGGTGAGATCATATTGGTAAAGTGTTTAGCATGGTGCCTGGCACATAGTAGGTGCTTAATGTTTATTCCTTTCCCTTTCTTTCCCTTCTCTTTGACTCCTTCGAGCCCCTCCTCAACATAGTTGCCGAATCGATATCACTTATGCACAGGTCTACATTAAGTTTGTTGTGGTTGTTGTTCAGTCGTGTCTGACTCTTTGTGACCCCATTTGGGGCTTTCTTGGCAAAGATACTGGAGTGGTTTGCGTTTCCTTCTCCAGCTCATTTTACAGATGAGGAAACTGAGGCAAATGGGGTGAGGTGACTTGCCCAGGGTCACACAGCTAGTGAGTGTCTGAGGCTGGATTTCATCTCAGGAGCAGTAGTCTTTCTGACTCCAGGCTTAGTACTCAGTGCAATATGGAGTCATCTAGCTCTATATAGCCCCCTACGTAAGTTATTCCTTTGCTCAAGAAGCTTCAGTGGCTCCCTATTGCCTCTAGGATAAAGTAGAAGCTCTTCTATTGGCAATTTAAAGCCCTTCACAGTTTGACTCCAGCTCATCTTTCTAAACTGATTTCACATCACCGTCCACATGAATTTCACTTTACCACTGGTGACCAACCTGGACCACTCCCTGTATGATGCCCATGACATTCTCCTGCCTTCCTAGACTTTGTACTGGCCGTGCCTGGAATGATCTCCCCCCTCACCTTTGACTCTTGCAAACCCCATCACTGTTCAAGGCTCCCCTCAAGGGCCACCTCCTACAAGAAGCCTTCCCTGATCCCCTCCAAAGGTACTAGTGCTCATACACATGCACAAATCTGTTCACAAATGTATGTATGTATACATATATTATATACATCCATACATGCATATATGTCACATTTCTATATAACACTTTAAAGCTTACAATGCTCATCACAAATATCATCTCACTTGACCCGCACAACAACCCTGGGAGGTAGGTGCTGCTACTATCTCCATATTACAGATGAGGAAACTGAGGCAGAGAGAGGTTAAGTAACTTTCCCAGGGCCACACAGCTAATAAATGTCTGAGGCTGGATTAGAATTCACATCTTCTAGCGCTCTGTCCACTGTGCCACCTGGCCTCTTCTATATTTTGCATTTTCTACCTTCTTTTCTCCTGGAAAAACATAAGCTCTTTGGGGGAAGGGACAATTTCATTTTTGTTTTTGTATTCTGAGGGCGTAGCGCGATGGCTGATATCTAGTAGTCTCTTGACAAATGCTTGTTGCATTGGATGGAAACAAAAGATTCCCATGAAAATACTTGCAAATTGTATGTGAATATCTGCTGCAAAGAATGGAGAAGCAGAGACAGAAAGTCTTCAAAGAACCTGAGGAAGGCCTCTGATCAAGGTTACATTTACCTGCCGTATACCATTGAGTTTAAAGGAAGAGTTAGCATGTAAAAAGACTGCAAAGAAATGTTGGCAAAATGTTTTAGGGCTAAGAGGTGAAAGGGGCCAGAGACTTGGGGATTTCCCAAAATCTTCACTCCTGTATAGTTTGAAGAAGAGAGTCAGAAGGCATGGGCCGTAGCGAACACCAGACTTGTCTGCTTCAGTGTGTCTGCGCCTCTTTGGATCACCCACAACTTAGATATTTTGATTCTGTGGCAATCGTGTTTTTGGTATGATTCACAGCCGTTTGGCATCTCCAGAAGAACACTGGCATTAAAAAAACCCCCACAAAATAAAACAAAACATGGGGTTTTGTTTCAGGGAAAAGCCTGATGTCATTGTAAATGACATCTGAGTAGTTCCCAAAACGCAGCTCAGCCTCCGCTCCCCACTGAAGTCAATTCTGGGCCCAGCGTATTATCTATTTGCAATGTCTGTATATGTACATATACATGTATATACATATGTGTGTGTAAATGTGTATATATGTATGTGTATGTATATGTATACACACACACACACACACCTACTATGAGAGCTTTCTATCCATTCCAATCTGGAAATCAATCAATTAACAAACATTTAAAAGTACCTACTATGTGCTAGGAGCTCTGCTAGGCAGTGAGAGTACCCAGAAAAAACTGAAACCATCCCTGTCCTCATACATAGATAGACATATAAAAGTATAGATTTTATATATGTATATATATATATACATATATATAGGATATATGTATATATAATATATGTGTATATTTTGTTGTTTAGTCATTTCAGTTGTGTCTGACTCTTTATGATTCTGTTTGGGGATTTCTTGGAAAAGATACTGGATTGGCTTGCCATTTTCTTCTCCAGCTCATTTTACAGATGAGGAAACTGAGGCAAACAGAGTTAAGTGACTTGCCTAGGGTCACGCAGCTACTAAATGTCTGAGGTCAGATTTGAGCTCAGGAACATGAGTCTTCCTGACTCTCAGCCTGGAATTCTATTCATTGTGCCACCTGGGAGGGCAAGGAGAGAGAGAGAGTCAGACTTGGACTGGTTTACCCTTCCCTGAGGCTGCCCGATGCCTCTTTCCCCTACCAGAGGTTCTCCATATTGGTGTTGACCTTGGTACAAAATTCAGGGCTTTTCCCTAGTATAGTTCAGAGCTCCCAGAGCTTAAGCAATTCACCTGGACTCAGCCTCTCCAGATTCAATGCCTGCAGGATATGCTACCATGCAGCAAGAGCTTATGTTACAAGGAGGAAACAGTACGTATCTAAGTAGGTATATTAAAACAAACAAATAAACAGACTACATACAAAGCAGGTGTAAACTGAGTTGTGCTAGAGCCAGCTCTCAAGAGCTATTGTGTTTGAACATTTTCACCTTGTAAATTGGCAAACATGATGAATAAAGGCTTGATTAATTGTTTTATTGGCTGTCTAGACTTAAGAGAGTGATAGAAAAAGTGTTAACAATGAAGATAAGACTTAAAAGTGTGTCAGTATTTTTTTCAGGAGGATTGGTTGTTGAACATTTACTGGCACACTTCTGAGTACAAGGATCATAGTAGGATCATAAATCCCCTGTCAAAAGGACCTCACAGACCATCTTCCATCCCTTTCATCTTACAGATGAGGAAACTGGGGCAGAGAAAGAGTAAGTGACTTGTCTGAAGTCACATAGGTAATAAATGTCAAACACAATGGATGATACCTTGACAAGTAGGAAATAATTGGTTATTGATATGTATTACATGTCTATACTCAGCAAGACCATTGACTACTTAAATGAAAGACCAAAATCAACCCCCAAATAGAAGGGTAAATAAATGTAAACAGACATCACATGCAATTATTGCAGCTTCAACTTGACCTATTTAAAGAAGTTATTGACTGAAAAAAAAGAAATAGACAACAGTCGAGATAGTGAACCTGATTACCACCATTTCTTTCAGAAGGTTAACCAATATAAAGCAGTCACCATAATGAGGGAGCCAAAAGAACCAAGAAATCATTTCAACCAATAAATTCTCTATCTCCTTGCCAATTGGAGAGATGTTGCAGCCAAGGGCATATCACTTCAATACATTGTGTTGGGAAGAAAAGGTGGTGGAAATGATAAAGCAGTGTACAAAAAAATGAAAGAGGGAAAATCCAGTCTACAGAAACTCGATGAGTCTATAAAACTCAAGAAAGACAAATTACCCCCAAATCATTTATAGATGGAACTGGAAGGAGGACAACGCATAGATATAAAATCAGTGTGGTAATTTATCTGTAAAAGAAGTTTTGGTATTTCAATAACATTGCAAAACTATGTGGAAGCATCGCATTGGACTCCAACACCTAGTTCAAGCTATATTATATGAAAAAGTGGAAATGATGCTCAAGATGAAGAATATTTAGACCTAAGGAACATTGGGACCTGATCAAATACATCCAGAAGAAATGTATTTGGGAGGCAACAGAATTTTAAAGGTATTCAAAGTATCCATTTTCAAGATATCTTAAAAAGAGGAAGATTTCCAAAAGGATGGGAAAAAATATCACACATAGAATTTTTTTTAACAAGTTGACCAAGAAGAAAGTAGCAGCTACCACTCAAAGGTGCCCACCTATAACGTTTTTATAAGAATGATCTACACCTGTACTGAGGATTTATATGATGAAAATATGGGAAGTAAACACGCAGGCTTTAACAGATTTTTTATAGCAGACTACATTTTCACAGTCACACAACTGACTGAAAGGTGTAGACAATAAAAATCCCACACTCTTTTTATTGGTTGTTGATTACAAAGGGAAAAAAGAAGCATTTTGCTTGGTAGAGCAAAATGTAGCCTTAAAAACTCTCCTTCAACAAGGCATATCCTATGTCAACATCATTCACAACAATTAACAGATGCAACCACAGAACTAACTTTGTTCGAGATTATCTGATTTTCAATTTCAAATGAGGTATAAAACAAGGAAACACATGCCCATCAGATACCATTATTACAGATGTTCTGCCTAAAATCTAAAGGAGAAAGGGATTCCCTATAGACGACAAGACCCTTATGATGTTCCTGGTAGCAGATGACATTGTGCTGATTTCATACATCTCTCAGAAAACTGAAGGACCTCTTCAATGAGATCCACAGTCACCCAAAAGAGATTGGCTTAAGCCATCCATACAGGGAAAATATTCAGATTATGAATCAGTTGGATGGGCATCCCTTTGAGTTCCTCCCTAGGTGAACATCACTTGATACAGATAGACTATAAGCTGAACCCAGAACTGAAAAGAGGAGGGGGAGTAGATTGGATTCCATTTGGGAAATCATGTAGTACTTTCGATGACCCTATACTTCTCCTGACATGAAACTCAGTTTAGCCCTAATAGTATCTTATGATGCTAGCTTTACACCATGGAAGACCATGATCTCCAAAAAATTAAAATGATGGGTGACCAATAGACAATGGAGTGAAGCATAGTAGTAAAATAGAATCAATGACTACTCACATTAAAGAAATGGCATAAAGGATGGCATCCAGGAAATGTATAAGTGAAGAGGAGATGGGCTGATTGTGGAGGGAAAGCAATGGCAACAGATAGAGAATCTGAGTGCTGGGTTACCCTGGGAGCCATGAAATGTTAAAAGATACTCAGTCACCATGGAGAGGTTCTCTATAAAAGATTTATGTGAGGAGATGGAGAAGAATAGTTCAGGATTAGAAAGTGTAGAATGGTTAGAGTCCATGTTGGGTTAGGAATACCCACATCCATGATTTCATGGAGCCATCAAAATCTTGGCTAGGAATAGTGAGGCATACCTGGAATCTCCACAGTTGGGGCTGGTGGATCTCTTGGGCGCTGGAGTTCTGAGCTGCAGTAGGACTAGGAGATTG
The DNA here is from genome assembly GCA_028646595.1 of Phalanger gymnotis. Taxonomy (NCBI): domain Eukaryota; kingdom Metazoa; phylum Chordata; class Mammalia; order Diprotodontia; family Phalangeridae; genus Phalanger; species Phalanger gymnotis. The sequence continues at coordinate 211,010,817 of CM053627.1, read as the reverse complement.
GGAGTTTGCACTAAGTTCAGCATAGAGGTGATAACTAGATTCATGGGAGCTCACAAGATCACTGAAAGTATAAAGAAGGAGAAGAGCCAAGACAGAGCGTTGGGGAACTCCCACATTTAGTGACTGGCAGATGGATGATGATTCAGTGAAGGAGGCTGAGAAAGAGTAGCCAGGCCGTTTGAAGGAGAGGAGAAAGGAACATGGGAACCCAGGAAAGGAGAGCATGTAGGAGGAGGACAGTGGTCAACAGTGTTGAAGCTTTAGAGCAGAAGAGTAGCATAAAGTCAGTAGGATTGAAAAATAAAAGATAACTGGGCTTTAGCAATTAAGAGATCACTAGTACCATTGGAAAGAAGGTTTCAGAACAGTAATGGGGTCAGAAGCCACGCTGCAAAGGGTCCAGGAGGAAGCAAAATGTGAGGAAATGAAAGCAATGAGTGTAGAGGATTCTTTCCTGGATTTTGGCCATGGAAAAGAGATAGAGAAAAATAGTTTGTAGATATGATGGGGATGGGTTCCCAATGTCACGAGTGAAGAAACCAAGGCTCAGAGAAGTTGTGAAATATAGAAAGAGAGCTAATATGTGTCTGAACTGGGACTTGAACCCAGGCTTAACCTCACAGATAATATTGCCCTTGGTCAGGCCTCCATGATCCAGTGCCTGGCCTGTTTCAGAGAACAACTCTCTGGGCACATAACTGACACCATCAGTATTTGTTGAATTGAACAGGCAGTCGTAGGGTTCTAGGGCTCAGGACAAAAATTTGGGACACTAGAGATATAGATTTGGGAATCATCTGTTTAGAAGCTGCTCACTGAGGCTGTAGGAATGATTGTGCCTGCCAAAGAAGAAAGTGTAGAGACAGCAGAGGCCTAAAGAGAGAGCCTAGGGGAATATCTTCAATTAGAAGGCTATGGTTAAACCAGTTAAGTAGTTAGAGAAGGAGCTTCCTGATTGGTGGCTGCCTCATTCATCCATTATATCTAGGATTAAACTCTAACCCGGGGGTATTTGTACCTCCTCCTCCCTCTCCCATCCCACTTTGCTTTCCAATTCTGGAACCATGATCATATCAGCTGTCATTGTGCCTGGAAAGGATGCATCAATCTACTCTTCTATGGTTCCATTCTCCATCCCTATATCTTTTGAAACCAAAATATTCCTCGTTGGCCAAATTCCCCTATAGGTGTGTTGTCTCTAATTAGAATGTAAGTTCTCTGAGGGCAAGAATAGTCTTCACCTTTATATTTGTATCCGCAGCTTTAGTATAGCTCTTGACACATATTAAGTGTTTAACAAATAAATGCCTTTTCATTCATTCACTCATAGAAACAGGAAAACTAGGAATGTACCATGTTATGGATGCCAAGGGAAGAGGGACCATCTGTAAGGAGCTGGGTGATCAGCAATGTGAAATCCTACAGAAAGGTCAAGGAGGATGAGGACTGAGAAAGGATTATTGGATTTAATGATTAGAAGACGTTGCTTTTGTTTGTTTTCAGCCGTGTCCAACTCTTTGCGAGCCCTTTCTGGGGTTTTCTTAGAGTGGTTAACCATTTCCTTCTCCAGCTCATTTTACAGATGGGGAAACTGAGACAAACAGAGCAAAATGACTTGCCCAGGGTCATAAAAGCTAGTAAATGTCTGAGGCTGGATTTGAACTTGGGCCTTCTTGACTCCAGAGCTGGCACTCTATCCACTACACCATCTACCTGTCCCCAGAAGACATTAGTCACGTACAAATGGGTTGGCATATGGGTTGGCCAAACATACGATGCCTCCTGCTCACAGTAAAATGAGAATAGATGATATGCATACAGTGGGAGGGCTTTGTTTGTGACAGTCTTTGGAATATGACAAGGCCCCAGCAAAGCAGAGGGGTGTTGCTGCCAGTTATGGGTCTGTGAAGGCTTTTAAAAATGTTGTTTTAAATATTATCCTTGCAGAGAGAAATACAGCCAACACTTTGAATACTGTGCTAATTCATTAACGAGGTGCTTCATTCAGATTCCATGGTATAATTGTTGTTGCATAGCGGGGAAATACTAATTGAATATTAAGAACACATTTGTTGAGAGCTAGCAATGTGGGGAGAGAGCCTTGCCCTTTGTCATCCAGCTCTTTGGGCTCATTATGGGGACTAAATCATTGAGGGGGATGGCAAGGAGCAGGGAGCTGCAGCGTACTGCTGGAAGAAGCTCTGAAATTAAGAGTCACAGGAACCCTCCTGGAGTTTTGGTGTCTTTGTACCTGGGTCCAAATCCTGACTCTACCACCTTCTATCTGTGTGACCTTGGCTAAGTCGCTTAACTTTCCTGGGCTTCACTGTTGCTCATCTGTAAACTAAAAGGGATTGGACTGGATGACCTCCAGGGTCCATTTGAGCTCTAGATCTATGATTCTAGGGGAGGCGGGGGGAAGAGGGAGGAGAGCTCCTTCACTCAGAAAGATCTGGCCACCCACCACAGGATCTCTTTGAATGATAGGATAAGACTGCCCTAATAGGAGACCTTCCCCCCCCCCTCGGTCATGGAGTAATAATAGATAAATTAGTAAATGATAATGACAATTATGAAAAAGAAAGAAGAAAGGAGAAGTCATCATCTCTAGATATCTACGTAAGGCACTCATGCATAAGTGCCAGCTACTATGACTGTTATGATTGGTGCTTTAGACCTCTGCTGGGCCCCAGCGCTCTAGAACAATACTCTAGAATGTGGGGAACCATGCTTTTAGATTCTCTCAGTGAGTATGCCCTATTAGTTAAGAGAGGCTGTTTTTTTTCACAGCTTCCTGATTTCCCTCTCATAATCAGGTAAAACTTGTCTTTTATCTGAGACTCAAATTATTACACATTTACACTTACAAATATATTAGGAAATGTGATCAGCTCTTGGGACAACATCCTTCCTCTCTACCACTCTGCTACTCCCTGAGTACTCGACTCAGGCCTTGGCAAAGACCTCAGCTTACAAAGACCAAGGCCTCCAACTGTATCTGGAGCCATCTCAGTCGTCCTGATCTATATCTTGCTGCTGGACCCAGATGGCTCCGGAGGAGAGAGTGAGGCTGGTGACTTTGCATAGCCCTGCCTTACTTAAATTCAATTCACTTACAAGTTATGGCATCTCCTTCTCAATGTCATGGTCGTCTGTGAGAACAAAGGACAAACAGCAATAACAAACAACAACTCGGGTCCCAGACTCAAGATACTCTCATTGGCTCATTTGCCCGCATCCACCTAGAAACTTACTACTTACTTCCCAGCATGCTAGAGCAGGTTGGTAGCAAATTCATGGCATAGTAAGGGGCAGAAACAATCTACTTACAGTAAGCACTGTGATATCAGAAGCACTCATAGTATCTGTTGGCCCCAAGAATATCAACTCATCTTCTCCCAACTCCCTAAGGAGAGCCCCAGTCCAATCCCTCCCTGCCTGCTCCCCGGGCCGGTTCTGATTCATTGAGATTGGGGAAATTAGGCAAAAGCTTCTGTCTCCCAACACAGAGGGAGAAGGAGGTATCCCAGTCAGTCATGGCACTCTGCCAGGACAGGGATTCTTCCCATCACTCAGACAGATATGGGACTGTTAGCCCCTCTCCATACCGGCTCCCCTAACTGCGCTGATTTCTCGTCTCCAGAGAATAGAAATGATTGCTTCTCCTAGTCACCTCAATGCCTCATGGTTATGGGAATGATTACTGTCCCTCTCTTGGGCTGGAGTGCGGGGAGGAGACTGAAGCTCAAATGAATACAAAGATGATCCTGTTAATCCTAGCACCTACTAATACTTAAACCAGGAAGAGTCAAAACAGAGAAAGAAAATTATAGACCAATTTCCCTAATGAATATTGATGCAAAAATTTTAAATAAAATATTAGCAAAAAGATTGCAGCAACTTATCACCAGAATAATACGCTACGACCAGGTAGGATTTATTCCAGGAATGCGAGGATGGTTCAATAGTAGGAAAACTATCAGCATAATTGATCATATCAACAACAAAGCTAGCAGAAACCATACGATCATCTCAATAGATGCAGAAAAAGCCTTTGACAAAATACAACATCCATTTCTATTAAAAACACTAGAAAGCATAGGAATAAATGGAGCCTTCCTTAAAATTATAAATAGCATCTATCTAAAACCATCAACAAGCATTATTTGCAATGAGGATAAGCTAGATGCATTCCCAATAAGATCAGGGGTGAAACAAGGATGTCTGTTATCACCGCTACTATGGTACTAGAAATGTTAGCTGTAGCAATAAGAGAAGAAAAAGAAATTGAAGGAATTGGAATAGGCAAAGAAGACACTAAATTATCACTCTTTGCAGATGATATGATGATTTACTTAGAGAATCTCAGAGATGAAAGTAAAAAACTACTTGAAATAATAAACAACTTTAGCAAAGTTGCACGATATAAAATAAACCCACATAAATCCTCGACATTCCTATATATTACTAACAAAGCAAGAGATAGAAAGAGAAATTCCATTCAAAGTTACTGTAGACACTATAAAATATTTGGGATTCTATCTGCCAAGACAAACCCAGGGCCTATATGAACATAATTATGAAACACTTTTCATACGAATAAAGTCGGATCTAAATAAACAGAAAAAATATCAGTTGCTCATGGTTAGGCTGAGATAATATAATAAAAATGACAATTGTACCTAAATTAATTTATCTATTCAGTGCCATACCAACTGAACTACCAAAAAAATATTTTACATCTGGAAGAACAAGAGGTCTAGAATATCTAGGAAATTAATGAAAAGAAATGCTAGGGAAGGTGGCCTAGCTATATCAGATATTAAACTGTACTACAAAGCAGCAGTCATCAAAACTACCTGGTACTGGCTAAGAAACAGAGTGGTGGATCAGTGGAATAGGATAGGTACACAAGACGCAGTGGTCAATGACTATAGCAATCTACTCTTTGACAAACCCAAAGAATCCAGCTTCTGGGCTAAGAATTCACTATTTCACAAAAACTGCTGGGAAAATTGGAAAATGGTGTGACAGAAACTAGGCATAGACCAATATCTTACACCACATACCAAAATAAAGTCAAAATGGGTTCATGATTTAGGAATAAAGGCTGATAATATAAGCAATTTAGGAAAGCAAGGAATAGTTTGCCTATCAGATTTATGGAAAAGCAAAGAATTCATGACCCAACGAGAGATAGAGAGCGTTACAAAATGCGAAATAGATAATTTTGATTACGTTAAATTGAAATGTTTTTGTATAAAAAAGCCAATGCAACAAAGATTAGGAGAGAGGCAGAAAATATCACAAGTCATTCCCCAATTGAGAAATGGTCAAAGGATACGAACAGGCAGTTTTCAGAGGACGAAATTAAAGATATCTATAGGCATATGAAAAAATGCTCAAAATCACTACTGATTAGAGAAATGCAAATCAAAACAACTCTTAGATGCCACATCTTTCCTGTCAGATCAGCTAAAATGACAAAAAAGGAAAATGATAAATGATGGAGAGGATGTGGGAAAATTGGAACATTGTTACATTGCTGGTGGAGTTGTGAACTGATCCAGCCTTTCTTGAGAGCAATTTGGAGCTATGCCCAAAAGGCTATAAAAACGTTCATACCCTTTGACCCAGCAATACCACTTCTAGGGTTGTATCCCAAAGAGATCACGTAAGTGGGAAAAGGACCCATTTGTACAAAAATACTTATAGCGGCTCTTTTTGTAGTAGCAAAGAATTGGAAATCAAAGGGATGCCCATCAATTGGGGAATGGCTGAACAAGCTGTGGTATATGAAGGTAATGGAATATTATTGTGCTATAAGAAATGGAGATGACATGGACTTCATAATGACCTGGAAAAGCCTACATGATATAATGCTGAGCGAGGGGAGCAGAACCAGGAGAACATTATACACAACCACAGATATATGGATTCTGTCATGACTAACCCTGACAGACTTCGCTCTTCTCAAAAATACAAGGTGCAAAGACAACTCTAAAGGACTCATGAAGGAGAAGGCCTTCTACATCCAGAGAAAGAACTACGAATGCAGATTGAGGCACACTTTATGCTCACCTTCCCCTCCCCACTTTTTTCTCTTTTGTTTTTGTCTTTGTTTTTTTTTTTTTTTAGTTTTGTTTCTTCTTTCTCCTGATTCATTCCATTGGTCATAATTCTTCTTCACAACTTGATTATTGTATAAATATGTTCAATGCGAAATTATATGTAGAAGATACATTGGATTCCATGCCGTCTTGGGGAGGAGGGAAAGAAAATCTGGAACTCAAAGTTATGTGGAACTGAGTGTTGTAAACTAAAAACAAAAAATCCTAATTATAAAAAAAGTTCTTTCAATAACAAATATTATTTCAACAAAAAAGAAATCCTAGCATCCTGTTTCGCCTTCCACCACTGTGTGTTTTATCCATTCTGTGTCCACACTGAGGGGAAGTCACCACTGGCCTTCTCTACATTTGCTGCCAGCTCCGTCTTCCACCTGAATTCAAATGGACAAGTCAACGCTGCATCAGAGCATCCTGAGCACGGTACACCACCAGGATGTGCCCCAATATACATGTTAATAACACTTTACTGTGTGTTTCAAACATGTTGAAACACAACTATGAGGCAGGTAGCACCATTATAATGACCTTCATTTTACAGACCACGAAGTTGAAGTTCGGAAAGAGAAATGACTTGCTCTTGGTCACACAGCTAGTCTGTGTTAATACTGACAGAGAACCCACATCTCCTGACTCCTTAGTCCATTGTTCTCTCCACTACACACACCGCACTGCTTTCTGCTCTCAGATTCTATAAGCTATGTTATTCATGGCACCCCTCAACTTAGCCCTTTGCGGAGTCTCAGGGCTCTCCCAGCTCATTCCCTGGACTCTTGTAACCTTGCATCAGTAACCTTGCCCTCCTTGGAATTAGCATTCTATGCCTTAGGGCCTGCTCTTCTGATTGGGGGGACCCTGGCTGGGATCACCGTTTCAGGAAGGGCCTTAGCTGTGCTCACTTAACTCATAGCTTAGATTCCTCTCCTAATGTTCCACCTCCTCACCAGCTAGCATCTGTGACCTCTCATGGGCATCTTTCTTTTCCATTTCTCCACTTTTCATCTTCCCTTTATGTTTGTTTTCTCTGATCAGAATGTAAGCTCCTTGTGATTAGAAACCATGTTGTTTTCTTGTATTTGTATTTTCAGTATTTGGCACAGTGCTTGGCATGTAGTAAGCACTTAGTAAATGCTTACTTGCTCTCTATCTATATCTTCTTTCTTTCTTTCTTTCTTTCTTTCTTTCTTTCTTTCTTTCTTTCTTTCTTTCTTTCTTTCTTTCTTTCTTTCTTTCTTTCTTTCTTCCTTCCTTCCTTCCTTCCTTCCTTCCTTCCTTCCTTCCTTCCTTCCTTCCTTCCCTTCCTTCTTATTTATTTTATTTTTTTTTATTATTTAATATATTTAGTTTTCAGCGTTGATTTTCACGGGGGTTTGAATTACAAATTTTCTCCCCATTTCTACCCTTCTCTCCACTCCAAGATGGTGTATATTCTGGTTGTCCTGTTCCCCAGTCAGTCCTCCCTTCTGTCACCCCACTCCCTTCCCATCCCCTTTTCTCTTTCTTTCTTGGAGGGCAAGATAAATTTCTATGCCCCATTGCCTGTGTATCTTATTTTCTAGTTGCATGCAAAAACTTTTTTGTTTTTGTTTTTGAACATCTATTTTTTAAAACTTTGAGTTCCAAATTCTCTCCCCTCTTCCCTTCCCACCCACCTTCCCTAAGAAGTCAAGCAATTCAAATGGGCCACATGCGTATCATTATGTATAACCCTTCCACAACACTCATGTTGTGAAAGACTAACTGTATTTTGCTTCTTCCTAGCCTATCCCCCTTTATTG
>CM053627.1:210964946-210996379 GCA_028646595.1 Phalanger gymnotis | reverse complement strand
GAAGGGAGAGAGAGATACACAGAGAGAGAGAGAAGGAGGAGGAGGAGGAAGTGAAGGAGAAAGAGAAGGAGGAGGAGGAGGAGAGAGGGAGAGAAAGAGGGAAAGAAAGGACGGGGAGTGAGAGAAAAGAGGGCGAGAAGGAGGGAGACTGTGGGGGAAAGAGAGAGAGAGAGAGAGAGAGAGAGAGAGAGAGAGAGAGAGAGAGAGAGAGAGAGAGAGAGAGAGAGAGAGAGAGAGGCAGAGGCAGAGAGAAACAGAGAAAGCACTTGATGAAATCTTAGAGACAATCCAGTCTGGTTGCCCAGCTCTTTATTTCGAAGGGAAAGGCCTTGAGGGCCAGAGATGGGAAACACCTTGTCCAAAGTCAAGTGCACAGCTAATATTCAAGTCCATGTCTCTTGACCCCTAGCTCGATGATCTTTTCTGCTGAGGGTCCTCGGCAGTGGCCCTCCCAGACCCAAGAAGGCACCATGCCTCCTGGGATGCTGCCTATTTTCCCTCCAAACACAGCCCTCTTCCAAATGTCCTTATTTTGGCTGACAGCGCGGTGAAACTCTCAGTCCTCCAGGTTTGTAATCTCATTGTTAACCTTGACTCCTCCCAGTTACCCAATCTTGCCATTTCTCCCTTTACACGCTGGACTTAAGGCTCTTTGTCTCACCCCACCTCCCATTCCCACTAACCAGTTAGGTCCCCAGAACTTGGTAACATCTCTTTCCTCTGGGTCCTAGAGGTATCAGAGTAGTAATTCTCTGACGTCATTAGCTTCAGCCCTAGTGTGTTTTTCCCAAAAAATTATTAGCTGAAAAACAATTTAGTCAGCAAGCTCAAGTGGCAGTTAGGTAACATGGTGGATATAGCACCAGATCTGGAGCCAGGAAGACCCGTGTTCAAATCCAGCCTCAGATACTTACTAGCTGTGTGACCCTAGGCAAGTCACTTCAGCCCGTTTGCCTCAGTTTCCTCATCTGTAAAATAAGCTGGAGAAGGAAATGGCAAACTGCTCCAGTATCTTGGCCAAGAAAACTCCAAATGGGATCACAAAGAGTCAGACACAACTGAAAATGACTGAACAGCAATATTTACTAAGATGGTATACCAAGAACAATTGGTACAAAGTATTTCCCTTTTCCTCCAACATCTGTGAAATGCTTTCTCACAAGTACTTATAGAATCCGGGAGAAAAGTGGCCTAAGCTTAGAGAGCACAGGTGGCAGAAGAGTCGTAGCTCCTGGTTGTTGGAAATCCTTTTATCTCATTTGGGGGATACTCAAGAAGTTCCCCTCAGGCATGGTGCAGAAAACAATGACGATAGCTAACATTTATATAGGACCTACTATGTGCCAAGGACTGTGCTAAGCTCTTTACAATTATTATCTCATTTGGTCCTCACAACAATCCCAGGAAATAGGTGCTATTATGATCCTCTTTTTACAGATGAAGAAACTGAGGCGAAGAGAAGTTAAGTGACCGGCCCAGGGTCACACAGCTTGTAAGCGTCTGGGTCTGCATTTCAACTCAGGTCTTCCTGACTCCAGGCCCAGCACTCTATCCACTGAGCCATCTAGCTGCCATATATGTGTTTGTGTGTATACACACATGCATATATACATATGTGTATGTTTTGTATGTATATGTAAATATATATATTCCCTTAAACATTATTTGTCCACCAGGTATAGTTTTCAGGTTCAGGCTGAACTTCTGATCGCTGCTCCATTAATGGGGAAAGGAAGACCCCAAGTTTTATATCCGCTGCTTACCTCCATTCCCGCCACATGGGAATTCCACAACGAACACACATAGAAACTAGCCAAGAAACCCGTTTATCTAACTAAGTCAACGCCAGAGCAGAAACCGGAGAGAGCGCACACGCGAGAACATATACTAAAGAGCACAGATCAAAGGAGCTCTCCCATTAGGTGACTCCCAGGGTACCTCTCTAAGGTAGCTCAGCTCAACTAAGAAAGAGACACAGAGAATCTCAGCTCTCCCCCCTGGGAAATCCCCTGAGGTCCCTGGTGTAGTGAGCCGCAGGCAGGGATGGGTTCTTCAGCTCTTCTCGCACTCGCTCCCGTTTAGTGTCCTGTTCTCTCTTCAATGACCTGAAAAAAAAGGTTGGCATCTCTGATTTTCTCCCTTGAAGCCGGAAGCCAGAAGAGACTGAAGAGACTGCATCTCTCTTGTCTCCTACTCTTGGTAACTCTGCTTATCCGTCACGAAGGTGCAGCGCATTGATCTCCGCCAATGAGGAGAGTCCCAAACGAAAGAGATCGGGGGCTCGGTTTCCCGGTTCTCGGGGGATCTGATAAATTTGCAGTGTGAGCATTTACACCTCAGAAACTGGTAAATGCTGCAAACCAAGGCTTGGATTACAGTTTTGTTGATTGTCTAAATTCAAAAAGTGATGAAGAAAATGTGAGTGATGCGGCATAAACTTAAAAGAATGTCCTGTGCACATTTTTCCCCAGAGAGCTGGTTGTTAAACTTTACCAGCACACCCCTGGAGGCCTCCGTTCGCATGATGGCTTCATTCTCAAATCCAGTGAAGTAGAAAGGGCGCTGACCTGGGTATCAAACTGGCTTCACACTCCGGTTTGCCCATAAGCAATGTAATGTGATACACTGGCAAAGGCATAGGATCGAGGGTAGGAAGACCTCAGTTCAAATCCTAATTCTGCTCACAAGGGGCTGTGTGACCCTGGGCTAGTTACTTTCTTTCTTCAGGACTCTATTTCCTCATCGGCAAAATGGGGAGAGCGGACCAGACGATCTAAGACTTCTTATAGCAATGAATCTTATTATCCAATGTCATTATGAATACACAGGAAATCAAATGAACTAGCTTTTATTAAGCACTTACCATTAGACTATGAGGGACAATTACGGGGCACGGTGGATAGAGCGCCAGCCCTGGATTCTGGAGGACCCGAGTTCAAATCCAGCCTCAGATACTTACCACCTGTGTGATCCTAGGAGAGTCATTTAACCCTGCCTGCCTCAGTTTCCTCATTTGTAAAATGAGGTGCAGAAGGAAATGGCCAACCCCTCCAGTATCTTTGCTAAGAAAACCCCAAATGGGGTCGTGAAGAGTCCGACGTGACTGAAAACGATAGAACACGTTAGACTGTGACCACCTCCATTAGATTCTTGAGATCAGGGACGCTCGCCCAGTGCTTGGCACAGTGCCCATAGTAGACACTTCATAAATGCCGGGTGATCAACTGACTGACTATATGCCACACACTTTACTAAGCACAGTAGATACAAACATAAGCAAAAAGACAGTTCTTGCCCTCAAGGAGCTTACATTTTAATGGTGGGAAACAACACACAAACGGGAGCTGAAGGGGGTGGGAGGAATAGTGACAAAGCCCAGAGAATGAAGGTTGATGGCTGGTCTGAGCCCGTCCTCGGAATGGAGGTTCCGGGGAAAACTGGGAAGGGGAAGGGAACTCCCACTTTGGTTTTCCTTCATGGTGTGAGTGGGCTGCTTCTGTCCTGATAACAGGTTTATGAGCATCAAGGTCCTTTTAAACAATCAGCTGTTAAAGAGGTCTATATGCTTTTCACCATCTCTTCCCCAGAAAGAGCAGCCAAGGCAAAGGGACCCAGGTGAACCCCGTCCTTGGGTACACTTGGAGCAGGCTGCAACACTGCGAATTATTACTTCCTGCCATGGGAGGAAACATGCTGCAGTGGAAAGGGTTTGCTATTCATCCTTGGCTCTAGAAGAGGACCATGACATCAGGGAGGTGATGATGCCATGACATGCAAGTGAATTGGACTTAAGTGAGGGAGGGCTGTGCAAAGTCACCAGCCTCACTTTCTCCTCCCAAGCCATCTGGTCTAGTGGCCAGATATAGATCAGAATGACTGGAGATGGCCCAGGATGCCATGGGGGACCTTGGCCTTTTCAAGCTAAGGTCTTTAATAGGTCTCAGTTCGATGTAACACTCATTCAGTGATTTGGAGTCAGAGAATTTGGATTTAAATCGTGCCTCTGATTCTTATTACCGTGGGCAAATCCTAGCACCTCAGTTTCCTAGCCTGAAAAATGAGGACATGGAACTAGATGAGGGCTGTGCCAGAACCCAGTCTTGACTGGCTTGCCTGAACCAATTGTTAAATATAATAAAGCTTTATTTAAAAATGTAAAAACCATTCTTAGCTGTACAAAAACAGGCTGATGGCTGGATTTGGCCTGTGGAGGAACTAGTTGGCTGAGCCCTGGACTCTAGGTTTAAGAAAGTATTAACAATGCAGATTAAACTTAAAAATATGTACATAAACTTTTTTTTAAAAAAAAGTCAGGTTTCTAAACATTTACCAGCATGCCTCTGTAATGTTCTATAAACACTGCTTGAATTTAGCAGGGATGTGGTAGAAAGCTCAGGTAATGAAGTCGCACCAACCTGGAGGCCTGGTGACTATAGGCTAAGAAAGAGTAATGATAATCAATAATAAATGAAATTTATATGGCACCTTAAGGTCTACAAAGGGCTTTACAACCATTAGCTTATTTGGGCTTTATAATGCTCCTGGACTAGATGACCTGTGGGATCCCCTTCAGCACTAGCTCTATGACAGGCCCTGTAATTGCTTTTTGGACCTCAGTTTCTAACTCAGTAGAATGGGTGAATAGGGTTAGACCAGACGATTCCTAATGTCCCTTCCAGCTCTGATATTCTATAAATCATTTGGGGATCAGGATCTATATGTAGAGACACTGCTGAGGGTCTTCCCCTCCCAGTTTCATTTTTGTTTTGAGTTTTGATTAAAGGGGCCATCTTTTGATTAACTTCTCAAAGAGGCCTATCCACTGAACTGACGTCGCCTCACTCAAAGCGAGAACCCGAAAAGACCTTAGCCTGAAGGGGCCAGGGTCTCCCAGTGCATTCTGGGTCATCTCCAGTAGTCCTGGTGAATATCAGGCCACTGGACCCAGATGGCTCTGGAGGAGAAAGTGAAGCTGGCGACCTTGCACAGCCCTCCCTCACTCAAATCAAAGTCGACCGCGAGTCATGTCATCATGTCCCTGATATCATTGTCCTCTTCAAGAACAAACGACAAACACAACAAGCTGTGCAGTAGAAAGAGAACCAGATTTTGGAACCCAAAGACCCGGGTTTGAATCCAGCCTCGCGCTGTTTGTTGCCGTTAGTCCTTAGTTCTCCAGGAGGATCGATGACGTCACTTGCTGGCGAATCAAACTCAAGCGAAGCATGAAACGACCTTTGTAAAGCGCTTTGCCAAACCTTAAAGCTCCCTCTAAATGCTACCTTTGTGGCTGTTAATCACAGGTCTGTCCCTTACTACCTGTGTTGGCCTGGGTTATTCACCGTTCCTTAGCTTCCTTTGTCAAACGAGGGGATAGGACTGGAGGAGCTGGTCTCTCATGACCCTTCCAGCTTGCCATCCTCCCATTATCACTATCCCTCTGGTTCCCTACAGTGCCCAGCCCTCACTCCTACCTGTTAGGAATGAGTCAGTGGAGAGCTGCTGAGCCGGGTCACTCTCATTTTGCAGTACTGTCAGGCAAGGGAGATAAGCGAGCTGACAAGTCGAGATTCTGAAGCCCCCTAGTCTGGCTCAGAGGACCCAGGTTCGAATCTGATTCTGATGCTTGTTACTTAAGTATCTTTGAGTGGGTCACTTTTAACCTCTCCTGCCTCAGTTTCCTCATCTGTAAATGATAATGCTGGACTAGACAGTCCCTGAGTTATTTTCCAGTTCTCTGTGGATGATCTTATATTCCCATCTCTCCACCTTTCATGTCTGTATATTAAGAAATAAGTGGAAAGAACCCTCCATTAGAATGGAGATGTCTTGGGTTTGAGTTCACCACTGGACCATGGTCCAGCTAGCTGAAGGACCCTGGGCAAGTTGTGTAATAGCTGAAGCCCACTGGCTCCGTCCGTCCAAATGGAGGTGATACTCCTCTGAGGACTTTTCTCAGAGGACCCTTGTAAGGATCAAGTGAGATAATATGGGCGAAGCCTTAGGTAAACCATAAAGCTTCATATAAATGTCAGCTATTATTGTCATTATTACAGCTGGCACACTCAGGCATGTTCCCAAAGAAATCTATTCACAGCTCCCTCTTTCCTGCTGCAGAGATGGTCACGGATTTGACATCATGTTGGTCATAGAGTTCATACACTTGATCGGATACATGGATTTGTCTTTTAAAAGGCACAGACCCACCAAGAAGCTTCAGAGAGGTCTTCATGAGAAGACAGAGAGGAGAGAAACACACCCCTGCCCCCGCCGCCCAAAGATGCTGGGCTGCACTTGAACCTGGAAAGAGGCCAGTGTACCTAGGCACCAGACAGACGCAGAAGGAAGTATCAACAGAAGAGAGAGAAAAGTGATTCAGAACTTCAGTTAGAGGTGATGGAAAATGAGGCAGAGATTTTCAACCTCAATTAGACCTGGAGAGAGGCCTGCGGGATGGACGTCAGGATGGCACCAGATGAAAACAAGAGTAACTTGGGTCTATCGTTTCAGTGGTACCAAGAGTCACATGGACTCTATGGATTCAAAGCAAAGATAGGACTCATCAGAAGACCGAGTTTCTCAATGCCCTCCAGGAAGAATGTTCTTGATGAGAAAAGGCTTCAGTTACTCACCCATTCTATATTCTGTCCAGTTAAAGAAAACCCGTCATTTCCAGTGCCTTGTTAGCCTGAATGCTTGCGGGGGGGCGCTAAGGTCCTATCCACAGGGAGAGAGATGAGGCCAATTCTGATGTTCATGGGGAAATTCTGGGTGGGTATATAATGCACAAGGATTATTGAAAGAGACCGTCAAGATAAATAATTGGGTCCTTGGGCTTTGACCTCAAATGGTTTACATTACTATTCAAAGGGGAAATTGAGAGATGAAAAAGAAAGTGGTAAAGGCTTACCCAGCCACTGCCTCTTGACCTAAGGCGTCTCTTTCTCTTCAGTCTCCTTTCTTGCCCATCCCCTCCTTGACACCGTTCTGTCATTCTCCCAAACTGACTGACTCACTTTGGAAGCTAATGACGTCACAAATGCCAGATTAGGAAGCCAAAGTGGCAGCCGGTATTATTTATATAAAGGAAATGGACACCCCCCCCTCCAGCTCAAAGTTTCCTTCTGCTCCCCCCACGCAGATTCCTATATTTGGAGCTTGGCAGATGGAGGGAGGCTAGGGAAACCCCTCCCCCCACTACCCCTGCTGCTTCAGGCTTCTCGAGGCACATCCATGGAACACAGAATGTCTGAGCAAGAAGCAGCCCCAGAGACCTCTTTCTGGTCTAATCTTCTCATTTTACAGAGGAGGAAAATATGGGCTCAGAGAGGGGAAGTCATCTGTTCAAGGTCATACCAATAACAAGTGGGAGACCCAAGATTTGAACCGGCCTCCCTCTCTCATCCTTTCCCCATCAGTGATCTTGTATTGTACACCTGCTTCCTAACTCTAGCTCTCCTTTGAAACAGTCCAGAGAAAGGGAGGGGAGAAGAGGAGGAGGGGAAAGAGAAGAGAGAGAGAGTCAGAGACAAAGAGATAGCACAGAGAGACAGAGACATAGAGACAGACCATGAATGGGGAGCGGGGGATAGAAGAGGGAAAATGAAAGGAGTGAAAGAAGGAGAAGAGAGGAAGAGAAATAAGGAAGATATGATAAAATGATGGAGGATGAGAGAAAGAAAAGGATGTGAGAAGATTGGGGAAAAAATCAGAAGAAGATGAGGGTAAAGAAAGATGAAGATGTTCACAGGGAAAAAGCAGATGGTCTAGGCCCACTCCACCAGGGTCAGGAGATCTGGTCAGTCTAAGTATGAGGTCTCCCCATCTCACAAGTTCTGATTGATAGGAGATGTACAAAGTATAAGAAAGGGAAGGTAGGTTACTTTGAGAGGCATGCAAACCCAGAGACAGATCCCAAGCAGAAGCACCCCTATTCCACCCAGTTAGCCCTCCCTCCTCTTCCTCCTAGTGGGAAACTGTTTTTACCATGCTGGCAACCCAGAAAATCATCACAATTATCTCCCAATATCGGGTTTGAGGCCAGGCACCAATCTCTTTCCTGATCTTGTTAGGAAATTAAGCTCTGCACTTTGCCATCTTTCCCAATAGAAGCCCAGGTGGGGGTAATTGAGCTCAGAACAGCCAATAGGATTTTTTCCAATAGATTTCCCTCTCTGGTTCCCTGTGCTCCTTCCCTCCCCACCTATTATCCCTCCCTGGCTCACTCAGCAGCTGTCTCCCTCCCCTGGGTGGCTGCTCCCTGGGCCTAGCAGCTCACTTGGGTCTTTCCTCCTCCCTCTCTGCCTCTCTAACCCAGGCAGCTTCCAGCGGTCCCCTGGCTGGTTGGGAGTCTCAGAGCTTTGATATCTGATCATGTTCTATGGATGTGACACACAGAAGGTGTCAGAGACCGAAGTGAAATTTGCATTTTAATAAAGAAAGTTGTATTTCAGTCATTTGCATTTAAATAAGCTGCTGTTTCCTCTTTTTCTCTCCCATCATCCCCTTCCCTCCCTTCACCACCCCTTTGGCTCTCTGCAGGCAGCAGGTAGCACCTTTGGGAGAGGAAAGCTCCTTGTCTGTCTGCCTGCCTGTCACCCACCCCCCTTGCCTGTATAAAAAGGTGGTGATGGAAATACCCAGCCCCACACGCCGTGCCACCTTCCTAAACTCACACACCCCTAAACACGTACACTCACCCTTGTCCTGCTCACTCATTCTGTCTCAGACAAACATACCTGGGCCTATACCATAGGCAAAAAAGAGATTCATATTTTACAAAGTGGGTGCCCAAGGGGAAAAGGGAAGAGCGCTATGACTCACATTTCAATAGTGCCTTGAGACTTACAAGGCCTCACCTTATGCTTTACTGAGAAAATGAAGGCTTATTCTCCACCCCAGCCGATTCCCTCTTCTCTCTTGTTCAACTTCTCAAACTCCCATTGACATCATCCTCCACTGTCTCACTTCCTTTACTTCACTCTCTGATGATGAGGTAGCCATTCTCCTCACCAAGGCCAATGCTTACGTTTTACCAGTCATCTCATCCCCTCCTGTCTCCCTCAGCAAGGTTGATTGCTCCCTCAATCTTCCTCCCCCTCCATCTTCAGTCTCTCCCTATGTACTGACTCATTCCCTATCACCTAGAAACACGTCCCCACTCTTAAAAACAAAACCAAACCCCAAATCCCTTCATTAGACTTTGCTAACCCTTCAAGTTATGATCCTATCTCTCTCCTCCCTCTGTCTATATATCTTGCCCTCACTTCTTAAAAACATATTTTGTTTATTTTGGGGTGTAGGCAGAGAGTTACAGACGAGCAACTTGTTTATTGTGAAACGAATTTCCTGTGTGCATGTGGCGGGGGGGGGGGGGGGGGGGGGGGGGGGGGGGGGGGGGGGGGGGGGGGGGGGGGGGGGGGGATGGTGGTGGTGGCGACGACAAAGATAATCCCTGTCTTCTAGAGCTGTAAGGAAGAAATGAGATAATTGTAAAAAGCACTCTGGAAACCTCAAAGAACTATGTAAATGTCAGCAAAGATTATTATTATTAACTCATATCCATATAACCCATTCAATATATATTTATTAAGTGCACATTATGTCCAATGTACTGCCAGGGAATGAGAATAGGAAACGGGAAATAGATAAAAAGTTCCTTCCCTCTTACATCCTAATGGGATGGATACAAAAAACAAATGGATAAGCCAATACAAGACAATTTGAAAGAAGGAGGGAGCTTGAACGATGAGTGCAATCATGGAACGTTTCTTATTTTGTTGAGGTAGGAGGTTGTGCCTTAGCTGAGCCTGGACTGAAACCAATGTCCTCCTGCAAAGGCTGCCCTGATTCCCACGTGCCCTCTGGCTTGTGGTCCCTGAGCCGGGCTGCCCCACCTGTTCCTTCAGCGATCCACGGGTAACCCAGAGGACTGGGACTGGAATCTGCGAATAAGTGTTTAACAATCGGTTGTCTGGAAGAAAAAAGAAACACTTACAGGACACACTTTTAAGTTTAATTTGCATTATTCATATTCTCTCCATCACTTTCTTAAATCTCGGTGATCATCAGAACAATAAATCAAACCCTGGCGTGTAGCATTTGCTTGTTTCCTAGCAGTAAATGCTCACACCGAACATTTAATCATTGGCTCTTGAGAGTCACGCTGTGCCTGGGTTGGGGCCTTTCTCTTCCCTATGGCTATGGACTTGAGCTCCCACCGTCGTGTCCATGCCTATTTGTTAGTGGCCTATGATTAGCACCTCAGTTCCATTTGACTGCCTAACATTGGGTGGTTTTTACAAAGGGATATTTATTTTAAAGATTTAGTAGGAACCGCCTTGGTCTGGATGGGGAGTGGGGAGTAGGCTCAGCTTAGTTCGGCTCTTCCGTATCATTGGTCCCGCCAAGTTCACGTCCTAATAATAATCACAGCTAATGTTCAGCTAGTGCTTACCATATGCCAGGCACTGTTTTAGGTATTTTACGTTGATTATCTTGTTTGATCCTCGCAACAGCTCTGGGAGGTAGGTGCTATTATTACCCCCATTTTACAGATCAGGAAACTGAGGCAAACAGTGACACATCCGAGGTCACACAGCTAGTAAGTGTCTGAGACCAGATTTGAGCTTGGGCTTTCCTAACTCCAGGCCAAGTGTTCTATCCGCCGAAGCGTCCCGAGGCAGTAACTCCACCGAAGGAATCCGCCTCTTCACTTACTATGGACCAGGGTCCCAAAGCTTGATACTTTCCTTGTTTCCCTGACTGCAAAACTGAATTTGGACTCCCACTCCCAGATTTTTCTTGCTCTTCTAAAGCTTCCCAAGCTCCCAAGATCGCAGACTCCACAACTTTCTTCTAGAGCAGGAAATAACAAATGGAAAAACCAAGGGCTGAGATCTGCGTAGAAGAGAAGACATAATCTTATAGCACAATCTCTCACTTGATGAGCATAAGAGTTATCCCCAAGAGAAAATGAGGCAAAGTGGAAATAGCTGAAGCCGACAAACCTTTTTTTAATGCTTCTGAAGCCATTCAAAGCGAGTCCTCTTCAACACACGGCGAGCTGACCAGATCCGGTTGTAGAACGTCCATACGGCCTCTCCAAAATCATCACATCTCATTAGGAATCAAGCTCCTTCGTTTCTTCAGTCTCCACATGGAGAAACGTGACCAGAGATACTCTGCACACATATCAGACACCTATTACACTAGGTAACAAAAAAAACTAACATCCCTTAGCCCCCCAAAAGGTCATATCATCATAGAGTTAGAGCTGAACAGACCTTAGAGACCATCAAGACCGAACTCCTCATTTTACAGAGGAAGAAGCTGAGGCCAGATCACTTAAACCACTTCCCCAGGATCACACAGCTAGCGAGCGTCTGAGCTTAGATTTAACCCTGCGTCTTACTGAATCCAGGTTCCTTTTGCTACTTATGACTCCATAATGCCTCTGCAACACACAGGCAGACACAACCCAAGGCAGGAGAAGGGGGAAATTTGCATCGAATGAAGCGGATCATTGAACGGCCAAGGAGTTTCCTCATAAATAAACGACTAAAGTTTGCAAAAGACTTCCTCCCAGCGACCTCGTGAGGTCTTAATGATGCATGGATCGTCATCCCCATTTAACAGAGAAAAAATGCTGACACTATTCTCAACCAAACTGCTCGTGCGTTATCTCACAGACAGTGAGAGTCTCAGATGGTACCCATTCTGAACCCATTTTGTCTAAGAACAAATGAGGCTTTTTATCCAATAAGCCCCCTCGCCTTTAGGAGAGGAAAGAGGTGCTGTGTCAATTGTGTTTTGAAGGGTGGGAGGCTCTTGAGGGACCTGGGGGATAGATAGCAGGATGAAAGCTTTGGCAGTGAGAGAAGGCGAGATGAAAATGGTGGGTGGGGAATAATCAAGCTACAGAGAGCATATGAAGTAGCTACAGTTGAGAAGATTGGCCCTCTGCAAACTCCTGGTCTTGGCTTCTTGAATGTCAGGATCAGGAGTTTATGCTTTATTCAATAGGAAGTGGGGACCCACCATAGATTTTTTATTTGGAAGGCTGACACGATAAGAATGATTCATTAACAATAATAATTAATTCATTAATAAGATTGCTCAGTCAGTGGGATAAAAGATGGATTGGAAAAAAAAGTCAATTGGAAGCCAGACCAGTTGGTAGATGATTACAATAGTCCAGGAAGGGAAATGAGGACCTGAACTAGGTTTGTTGGAAGAAAGAAGAGAGCAAGAGATAACAGGTAAGTTATACACACCCAAATACATGTTTAATGGGGGCTGATCAAGGAAAGCCCAGAACAATTTAATGAGTTTTTTCCTCAATTAACTTGAGATTACAGGGTGTGGACCTTACTGCAGGCATCTGAAAGTCACTTCCCATGGAGGTGGACATGTATTCCAACCCCTTACTTATTTGGGCTTCAGAGAGTTGATCTGTCTTCTGATTTTTGGTTGACGGAGGGTCCTGAGGTTGATGTTGTAACCCACCCTTTTCTTTGCCCACACTTTCTCATACTTCTCATTCTGAAATACAGCAAAGTGTGTGTGATGGGGAAAACAGAAAGTGGCAACCATTGGATTGGGGATGGTGTCAGAGGAGAGATGGAGCCTTAGACTAGAAATGTTAGAAAGGTAGAATTGGAGAGGACTTCATAATGGATTGGATGTGGGGAGAGTGAGAGAGAGAGAGGACCCTGTGGGCCCATATTAATTTAGAAAACCACAAATTAGTAGTATCTATGTTGCATTGAATTTTAATTTATTTTACTAAACACTTCCTAATTACATTTTCATCATGGCACTCAAGAGTTTTACAGTGGTGTGGGCCATGAATCTGAAACCTCTGGAATAGAGGATGTAAAGTTATAAGCCTGGTGGACTAGGAGGATGGTGGTACCCTTGATAGTAAGAGGAAAATTCAGAAGAGGAGAAGGTTTGGGCAGAGGAAGATAAGGGGGAAGATAATGAGTTCAGTTCTAGACATGTCGAGGTGAAGATGTCTAAAGGACATCCAGTTTGGGGTATCTAACAGGCAGCTAGAGATGTGAGTTTGGGGGTCAGCAGAAAGGTCAGCACTAAATAAGATTTTGGAATTACTGGCATGGAAATAATAATTGAATCCATGAGAGCTGATGAGGCCAAAGAGAGAAACGGTATACAGCCATAAGAGAAAAAGGCCCAGGACAGAGCCTTGGGGGAAAACACACTATTAGTGGGCAGGACCTAGAGTAAGATCAAACAGAAGAGGCTGGGGAGTGGTCAGAAAGATAAGAAGAGAGCAGGAAAGACTAGTGTCAGGAAAACCTAGAGAGAAAAGAGTATCAAGATGAGGGTGAGCCACTGTCAAAGGCTGCAAAGAGGTCAAGGAGAATGAGGATTGAGAAAAGGCCATGAGATGTGGCAATTAAGAAATCATCGGTAACTTTGGGGAAAAGAGTTTCAATTAAATGATGAGGACAGAAGCCAGATTGAAGGGAATTAAAAAGAGCGAGAAGAGGGCAAGTGGAGGCATTGATCCTAGGCAACTTTCTTCAAGAGTTTAGCCATAAAAGGGAGGAGAGGTATGGAATGAGAGCTGGTGGGGATCAGGAGAGGGTTTTCTGAGGATTGTGTCTGTAGGCAGTAGGGAAGCAACCACTAGGCAGGCAGAGAGTGAAGATCGGCGAGAAAGTAGGGATGACAGAGAGGGCAAATCTGCTGGAGAAGATGGGAGAGAATAGAATTACTAACACTTACAGAAGGGTTTGCCTTGGTAAGAAGAAGAGAGCCATCTCATTACGTGAGACAGAGGTAAAAAAGTGGCAAAAAAGCATTTGAGGGATATGAAGAGGAGGGGCAAGAGGGAGCTGTTGGCAAGTGGCTTCGATTTTTTCAGTGAAATATGAAGCAAGGTTCTCAGCGGAGAAGATGGGGGCAGGGGAACCTCAGGAGGCTTGAGGAGAGATGAAAAGATTTGGAAAAGCTGCTGCTACTGCGAGTGGGACGGTGAATTGATTAGGGAGGTGTAAAAGGATTGCCTTGCAGCAGTGAGGCATCAGTTGAGGTTATGTAACATAAATTCGTAGTGGATCTAGTCAACACGCTTCCACGATTTTGTTCCAATTCATTCGGCAGTACGAGAGAAAGCAGGAGGTGGTGGTAATGATCCAAGGATGAGAATTGGCAGAGTAAGATCAGTGGTTGGATGAGGGGCGAGGGCACTAGAGAGAAGAGAACAGTGTAGCTTTGAACTGGTTCACCAAGGGATCAAGATGGAGAGAGGAGGACAGTGTAGACAGTGCAGGCGTGGTGGACTGAGAAAGAACTGAGGGGGCTGAGGATGAAGAACAGGGTTTGGGGTCGCAAAGCATAGGGAGAGATGGAATGACAACAGCTTATAATGCGATAAATGACTTTCAGAGTACGTGAACATGGAAGCGGAAGCCTTGTGGGTGATGACGAGATCAAGGCCATCTCTGTGTGTACCTGAGGTGGGGTGGGTGAGTAAGTCATGGGAAATGAATAAGTAGAGGAAATGAGAAGTTAGGGTGGTTAAGGGAGTATCAACACGTATGTAGACGTCTCTTAGTAGGAAGGAAGGATTAGGGGAGGAAAGACTGTAAATGACTCATTGAACTCACTGAGGAAAGACAGGGAGCGTCCTAGGAATCCGTAAATAAACAGCTATCAGAATCTTGATTTAGTGGTACGTGTGTGAATCTCAAAAGAGATTGTTATGGTGGTAGTTGGAAAGCCTGGAAGTGTCAATGGCGAGCAAGAACAACTCAACCACCACCTACTTGTGAGTCGGGGTATGAACGAAAATGCATCAAATGCTGGAAAGGGCAGCGAGAGAAACTGAGTCATCAGAAGGGAGCCAGGTTTCAGCGACCACAAGGAAATGGGAGGAGCAAGAAAGGAAAAGGTTCAAGATGAAAGCAAGTTTGTTATACATGGAGCAGTCATTCTAGACAGCACAGTGGAAGGGGTAGGTAGCTCTGGAGCAGGAGGTTGGGCAAATGGGAATAAGGAAGCAGACAGGTGAGGATGGGAGCAGGATTTACATAATGACAGCCAGGGTTCAGAGTCACTCAGTGTGGAATGGATGATGGGTAGAAGTTTGTGAATTACTCAAGAATGAATTCCAGTAAGTTATTAACATTCCTGAGGGCTTGGCCTCAGGGTAGAGACTTCTGGGGGCATTAGGTGACAGAGCAGGTCCAGACGGGTACCTGTGGAAGGAGCGAGATGGAAGAGAAAATCATTCACAGAGGATCATCGGCCTACAGTCATGCGAAGAAGGACCAGGAATCTGGACCCTCCATGACATTGCTAGGCGTTGCTCAGATAGTACAAATTTGAAATGAATGGAAATGCTCATCTAGCACTCCTACAAAGTTTCTCTACCCGATGTGGGGTAAGGGGAGGCCCCAAGTTTGATGAGTTGAAGAGGCCATTTTGGTAATTTCTGTTTCTGTTTTTGTCCGTGGGCTCCTGTGTGTCTTTCGCGTGTTACACATACCAAAAGGCTGAGCTACATCTGATATCCACATTGTACATTAAGTACTTTTGTGGGAGGGGACCCTATTACTGCCATTTAGGAAGACTGAGACTCAAGCCATACCTAAGCTTTCTTCACGAGATTTATCCTAAGTTTTGAGTTGGGGACATGAGTCAAAAAGAGATATCAGTCCCTCTTAGGGCCAGCCCACTAAATCAGGCCTACATGTGTATGTGTGTGGGTCCAGACTCTTTGGTGTACCTTTGGGTCAGGATGTACACATATAAACACTTCACTTAGCCATTATCCTTCAGCCAGGGTTACCCTCGCTTGTCTATACCCCCAGCCAGAAACTAACAAAATGGAGCGAGAATACCCAGACCCTCTCACGACACTCCTCGAACCCCTCCGAGACACATAGTTCATGCTCCTTACGTAGTAATCAGAGCTCACTTTTTTTCCCTATTGATTTACTACAAACAATATCGAACGTCAATACAATCAGTTGAACTTGCTTCGCAACTATTGGCATTCCCATAAATGAAATTCAACCCACAAAATGTCGTGATCATTTTTCAGTCACTTCCTCTAAGTTTCATGTCAGAATTCTTTCTTTGTCCATCCTTCTCATTTGCTTTTCCTCTTGTATGGTTGTAATTAGTGTGTACTTCAGTCTTCATCTTTTCTTGTTCCCACCCTGCACTATTTCATAATGGCCTTTCCATATTTCTTTATGTTCCCTGTACTTGTAAATCTTAATTGATTTTTTACATTCCATTATCGTCAGGGTCCGCTGCTAAGACTGAAGGCGCTGCACAGAAGAATTAGAGGAGCTGATCGATGTTAAAAGTAATAGGCCCCTTTATTTGGTGTATTTATAGGGAGGCCCAAAGGAGAAAGCCGCGTGACTCAACTAGAGACAGTCAAGGGGAGGAGAGGAAGGGATATCAAGGAAGGACAACCTGATAAGCCTCACACTGGGGGCAGGACTGATACTTCTAAGTCAAGACTAGAACAGGCAAGAAGGGGGCACAGCCAGAAATGTCATCAGAGACTCTTGGGTATAGTGGACCCCGGGGGTAGGTATCTGTGATGCTGGCATAAGAAGTTACTCCCAGAACTTGGTGCAAAATTGTTCCATACTTTAGGGCAGCCTGGGAAGCTCCTGGACCTGAGATGCTCTAGGTGTTTTATAGGGAAGGGAAGGGTTCAGTTCCAGTGGCTCTGATTGGTTTCCCACCTCTGAGGTCAGGAAAGCACCGATAAGCAGGGTTCCAGAGAAAAAAAGGAGAGAAGATAAGGGACTGTAAATTAGAAGGAAAGAGCATGGCTAGCTCATAGACAACTAGTTCTACTAAGGAAAACTAAGCTTGAAAAATAGGGTTTTTTTTCAGATAATGTCACCTTAAAGTACCACAGTTTATTCAACATGTCCCCAGCATAGATACTTAGGACCCTGTGGGCTAGAATTCTTCAGGCAGCCAGATGATGGAGTAGATAAAGCTTTTATCCTGAAGTCAGGGGACCTGAGTTCAAATCCAGCTGTGGACATTTTCAAAACCCAGTGGGTTTTGTTTTTATTTTTTTCAATTATATATAATACAGCTACAAACATCTCTGTAGGGGCCATCACCAGTCATCTTGTCACTTTTGTCTTGCCACTGGACTCTGAGGACTCTGGAAGAGAAGGTGAGACTGATGACTCTTTGCTTCGCTCAAATCCAATTTATGCACAAGCCGAGACATTACCCTCGTGATTTCATTGGTCCTCTTCCAAAACAAAAGACAAACAACCACAACAATCTTTGTACAAATACCTTTTAAATTTTTTTTTGGTTGTTAACAACCAGGGCGTGTTCCCAACAACGGAACGATTGGATCGAAGGACTTTGATTATTTTTGTAACTTTTGCTCTGTATAGCGAGATTGTTCCCCTCCCCCCAAAGATTCTATGAGTATAATTCCACCAGCAAAACATTAGTATACCTATTTCTCCTCTCCCCCCTCCCCCAGTACTGTTTCATTGTTTTTAATTATTTTGGCCAATTTGATGGATACAGAGCGATTTCTCGATGTGATTTTAATCTGTATCTCTGAATGTTATTTCATAATATAGCGTCAGCCTTGGAGCCAGGGTGACTCGGGTTCAAGTCCTGCCTCTGACACAAATATTGGCTGGGTGTTTCTAAGCACGTAGCTTATTAGTAACCTCTCAGTGCTCTAGGCAGCTCTCTCAGTCTCTCAGTCACTAAGTTCCAGAGAAGGTGATTTGCAGAGGGAACACCCTGAACCAAACGAACCCAGGTATCCAGTCTCTTCTCCAATTCCAGCACTCCCACCGCTATGCTAGAAGCAACACTTCAGCTGAGGAGGATTCCACCTGAAGCTAGAAAGCTGGAAGCAGAGGGGAGCTCCACGTTCTGCCCAGTGGAACTGAGCCTGGAAGTGACCTGAAATGATTATGGGACCAGCTAAGCAGCCCTGAACATCAGTCACAAAAGCATTGATGCAGGGATGCCGAGAGAACACCGGGAGGCGGACTTGGTGTGAAGACATTGCCAGAACACACAGGTGGTTCAGCGCATCAAACATGGGAATTGCCTCTCCGTAGGTGTGCCTTTGAAAGTGACCCGTGGACCCTACACATTGGCCCCTCCTGTGTGATCCCTATTTGGGTCCGCTCTTCCCACTATTAATGAGCATGTATTTGTGGGAACATGTTTACCAAACTGATGGAGAGGCAGGGAAGAGAATGTTCTATTGTTACTTTTGTTTCATGTCATAATTGAATATCTTTACTTTTAACTAACTGTGTCCTATGTCTGATTTGAAAAAGTGAACCTATTAGTAGGGGCTCATGAGCCATAGTTTTGAATAGATCAGGACTCACAAAGTACTGTGAACCTGGGCTGTCTTGTCTGGTGTACCCATTGTGTGAGCTGGAGGGTGCCCCTTGGCACTGTATTAAATAGGAAAAAAGTCATATCCTCTCCCCAATTGATTTAAGTACATTATTCCATTTTCTTGTATCTTTTTTATAGCTCCTTTTTTATGCTTAAGTCTATTATCCCCCTAGAATTCACTGAACATATGTTATGAAATGTGGATCTAAATACTTTCCCCACGAAATTGCTTACAAATTTTCCCCAAGAACATTTGTTGAATAATGAATTCTTTCCCCAGTTTTTATTTTCTATATGTTTGTCAGAAGCCAATGTTTTGTATATATTTAGTTAGGTATCTTGTATTTCTATTCTATTGAAATGATTTCATTCTCTGTGTTTTGTCCAATAACAGATGATTTTAATAATAACTTTATAACATGCTTAAAGCTGTAGCATGAACGACGACTGCTTGTTTTTGTTTTTAGCTTGCCTTTTGTTACTCTTGTTCTCTTTTTCCAGAGAGATTTAGTTATCATTTTGTCTAGTTCTATGAAGATATCCCTTGGTGTGCTGATTGTTAGTGCAATAAATGTATAGAATAAGCGAGATTATTATTTTAATGTTAATCAGACCTACCCATGCACATTGAATCTTGTTCCAATTATTTAGGTTTTCCTCTATTTCGGTAACTCTCTAGTGCATATTAGAGACCCAAAGTGTTTCTAGGTGAGTTAATTCCCACATATTTGATGGTTTTTTCCTTGTTATTTTAAATGAGGTTTTCTATTTCATGATGTTTTGGTCTTTTGGAAATTTGTTATCATATTATGCTACAGAATGCTTGAAGAGGAAAAGGCAATAGAGGAAGATTTCAAGAGGCGGATCACAAGTCTGGCACAGAGGCATGTAAGGACTTCGATGATAATTGTAAATGTAGTGCTAGAGGACTTCAATTATCCAGACATCTATTGAAATGCTCTGTCTATCTCTGTCTCTGTCTGTCTCTGTCTCTCTTTCTCTGTCTGTTCCTCTCTCTCTCCATCTCTGTCCCTCTGTCTCTGTCTCTCTCTGTGTGTCTCTCTGTGTGTCTCTCTGTGTCTCTGTGTATCTCTCTCTGTCTTGGTCTCTCTCTGCCAAAAAATAAAACAGCTAATAACTTCTTCACTTGTCTTAATGATAATTTTGTTTTTCAAAAGACAGAGGAACCAACAGAGCCAAATTCTATCCTGGATCTGATTGTCACAGGATTCTCACTGGTTGCTGGGGTAGAAATGAGGGGAACTTTGGGAAAGAACCACTCTCCCCTAGAGTCTGTGCTACAGAAGAAAGTCAGGCATAGTCTGAATGTGCCCTAGCTTCTGGGAAAACAGAATTTAAAGGTTTTCAGAGCATGGATAGGTAGGAACCCATGGACTAAAATTCTACAGGCAGCTGGGGGCATAATAGACAGAGCAATGGGCCCGAAGTCAGGATGGCCTGAGTTCAAATCCAGTCTCAGACACGTTCTAACTATGTCACCCTGGGCAAGTCACTTAGTCTCAGTTTCTTCACCTGTAAAATAGGTATAATAATAGCATCTACCTCCCAAAGTTGTTGTAGAAGTTCACATGAGATGATATTTGTAAAGTGCGTGGCACATAGTAGTGGTAGCAGGTGCTTAATAAATGCTTGCTCCTTCCCTTCCTCCCTATAGGGAAAGTTAGCCCAAAGAGGATAGGAAAAACTGGAGAATGAAACTCTGAAGACATGGAGGAAATCTATTCTGAAAAGAAGGAAAAGTGAATGAGAGGGATGTGGAGGCACAGGGAGCTCACCGGCCAACTTCGATTTTGGAAAATTTGTGTAGAGAAGATAGAAGCAAAGGCAGACAAGAGAGGATGATTACAAGAGCATGGGCCTGGTCCTGCAGAAATAGAAACAGCAGGAGCTCAGAATGAACCACAACGGAGGAGGGAGCCCACGGCAAAGGCATGGAAAAGACATTGATTCTCTTCTGTTCTAGGAAAAAGAGGAGGACCAAAGAAGATTGCTACTTAGGGTGGACAGGACGAGAATAGCAATGTAGAGAGGAAGGAGAGCAGCTTAATTCTTATCTTTATTCTGTCTTCTCTGCCAAAGAGAACGACTTTTGCTTTGTAAGTGACAGGATAAAAATGGCTAATGGGGAGTTGATACCCAAGAAAAAGAAAAAAGATAGGAAGAAAGCATCTAGACAGCAAGAGGCAGAAGGGTCAAGTCATTTGGTCCAGATCAACTGTATCCTGAGGCACTAGAAGAATTAGTGGATGACGTTGCTAAACCACTGTCAGTCATATTTGAAACATTGCAGGGAACAGAAGAGATGCTCCAGGACTGGAGAAGGTCAAACATCTTACTTTTTAAAAATGGAAGTCTTCAAACCATAAGTTCTGACTTTTGGCTTCAATTCCTGGGGAAATTTTGTAATGAATCATTGAAGAGATGGTTAGTGAATATCTCTTTTAAAAGTGGTGAACACAAAGCGCCAGCGAGGAAGGCTTTCCCAAGAACAAGCCCTGCCAGACTAATTTTATTTCCTCTTTTGACAAGGCAACTAAGTTGGTAGACTGGGAGACTCCTATAACTATAGTAAACTGTGGCCCAGGGGAGGCCTCCCCACACAAGGACTCCAGTTCTAGACTCACACAGAGCCTGGGGAGGAAGGGAGTCAGGAATCGCTCCCTCCCTCTGGCTCACGACACCCTGATCCTAGAGCAGAACTCTGAGGAAAATCTCCTAAACAAAGCTTAGGTCTAGGATCTCCCTGAAAGAGATTGCCAAAGATCTCTTCTAGAACAAAGTGCCCAATATAGACATCAGGGGTAGAGAAGCTATTTATTTATCTCATTCATTCATTTATTTATTTCCTTCACCACAAAAGAAATGCTTAAGTGACATGACTCACAAACCTACATGAACAAATGCTCAAAACATAAAAGGATAACCTATAATCCTACTCGTTATTCTCTGCTGAGAAGTAAAGACAACTCCGTGGGACTGGAGAAACAGCTGGAGCTGTCATTTATTTCACATGCACGTGCACGTCCATGTTGCCCAGGCAGCTCGGAAGGGTCAGACTTCTTGGCCGACTAGACGGGGTTCTTTAGTCCTCTCTGATTCAGAATTCCCCGTGCTGCCCATCTTCTCTAAGAAGCTGTAGTTGCAGGAGGCGCCTCCGGCTAGTGAGCGAATAAGGAATGAGGCACCTGTGACCTCTTGAACTCGTGAAGAAGCCTCCAAAGCGGGGAGCATCCATCTCTCTGGACTGGTGTTTGCTGGGCAGAGATTGGAGCTCAGAGAGAGAAGGAGTCAGGGACTTGAGGTCTGCTCTTGAGCTCGCCTAAGCACGTGATCTGATCGCCATGTATTTGTTGCTGCCCTTGCAGAAAGAAGGTGGGGAGAGAACTATCCTCCTTTCAACTCGTTGGAAGCCTAGGAGAGAGCTCAGAAAGTGGAGGCTCCCTACAAGCTCTTATAGTCTGCTAAGGGCAAAGGTTCCTTCTTACTCTGTGTCCAATTAACTTTAAGACAACCTCCCTCAGATGGCAACCATAAGCAAGCAATAATCACGACCATAATAATAGCCAGCATTTATGTAGCACCTGCTGCATGCTGTGTGCTTTATAAACATCTCAGTTGATACTCATGATAACCCTGGGAGCTAGTGCTATAAGTATTCCCTTTTTACAGTTGAGGAAACTGAGGCAAACAGAAGTTAAGTGACTTGACCCAAGCAATATAGCCAATAAGTGTCTGAGGCCAGATTTGAACTCAGGTCTCCCTGCCTCCAGGCCCAGCATTCTATTCACTGTGCCACCTAGCTGCCTCGAGTTGCTATGTCATCGCAAAGAATGGCAATATTCAACAGTCGATAAACATTTATTAAGTACTTGTCCTTCAACAAGAAGCCAGAGCGCAGGACCCACAGAAAGGTGCTGGGGCATGTGCCCTGCTTTGTATATGTATGCTTAGAGCTTGATCAGACAATGAAGATGCCAAGGTCATCCACCACATCCAGAGCCATCGCCGGTCATCTTGGCTTGCCACCAGCCTTTGATGACTCTGGATGACTTTACACAACTCTGCCTCACTTAAGTCCAGTTCATGCACAAGTCAAGACCTCACTCCAGTGAAGTAAAAAATGGAGGACCACCACCACGACCACCACCACCTAGAACCAGACCAGTTACATCTAGACTCTATCTGGGAAGGTACTAAATAATGTATCTCAAACTATTCTCATAGAAAAGATGGTGAGATCTGGATTTAATGATGACGCAGGATGGATTTGGAATTGTTGAATGGTCTGACTCAAAGAGTAGTTGTTAATGGTTCAATGTCAGTTTGGTAGGAGGAATGGGGTGCCCTAGGGATTTGTACTTGGCTTTTTCCTATTTAATGTTTTTAAAAAATTTAATTAACTTGTATTTATCTTGATCTCTGCATTGTCTTCCTCCCACTTTCACCCCCTCCCACTGAACTGAGAAGCAATAAAAACAAAATTCTTGATCCACTGTTTGGTACTTTTATCAGTGACTTAAATAACGGCATAGATGGTGGGCTCAACAAATTTGCTGATAACCCAGACCTAAAGGGAGAGCTCCCTTACTGGATGGCAGAATCTGTATCCAAAGCAATCTTCACAGGCTATGGCACTGCTCTGAATCTAATAAAATGAAATTCAATAAAAATAAGTATGAAGTCTCGCACCTGGGCTAAAAAAAAACCACATCACAATGGTAATGCCTCTGGTTTGAGAGACAGGGGAATCTAGATTTAATTCCCATCTCTGATGCTGGGTGGTCTTGGACAAGCTCTGGGCCTCAGTTTCTTCATCGGTGAAATGGGGTTGGGGCGGCAGAGCCAAGACGGCAGCTGGAAAGCAGGGACTAGCATGAGCTCTCCACCAAGTCCCTCCAAAAGCCTATAAAAATGGCTCTGAACCAATTCTAGAACTGCAGAACCCACAAAATAGCAGAGGGAAGCAGGGCTCTAGCCCAGGACAGCCTGGATGGTCCCTGGATAAGGTCTTTTGTGCACGGAGCTGGGAGCGGAGGGGAGCGGAGCTGAGCAGAGCAGGGCCCAGTGTGGGCGGCACTGACCAACCAGACCGGGAGCCAGGTGGAGTGTGCCCTAGGGCCCTGAATGAATGAGCTGTGGCAGTTACCAGACTTCTCAACCCACAAACACCAAAGACAACAGAGACGGTTAGTGGGAAAAGCTGCTGGGGACAGAGTGAAAGAAGGAGTTCTGGTTCAGCCACCACCCTGGGGGCAGTAGAGGTGGGGCAGCTACAGAACTGCAGCTGCAGTTGCTTCTGGCCCCAGGCAACCTGGTGGGAGGAATTAAGTGGCAGATCAGAGCAGGAGTGAAGAGCGCACTGAAGATCTAAGTCCAGTCCAGGTTGGGGGTTCTTGGGGAAGGAGGAGTGCTGGTATGGCAGAGCTGGCACATTCCCCCAGGCTTGGAACATAGGACTCTTTAGTCTACAAGCAGTCACACCCCGCTGAAAAACTCAAGCGTCAAGTGAGTTGTCTGGAAACATGGCCAGGCAGTGAAAACGCACCCAGATTCAGTCTCAGACTTTGGAATCTTTCTTTGGTGACAAAGAAGACCAAAACATACAGCCAGAAGAAGTCAACAAAGTCAAAGAGCCTACATCAAAAGCCTCCAAGAAAAACATGAACTGGTCTCAGGCCATGGAGGAGCTCAAAAAGGATTTGGAAAAGCAAGTTAGAGAAGTAGAGGAAAATTGGGAAGAGAAATGAGAAGGATGCAAGAAAACCATGAAAAACAAGTCAATGACTTGCTAAAGGAGACCCAAAAAATACTGAAGAAAATAATACCTTAAAAAAATAGACTAACTCAAATGGCAAAAGAGCTCCAAAAAGCCAATAAGGAGAAGAATGCCTTGAAAAGCAGAATTAGTCAAATGGAAATGGAGGTCCAAAAGACCACTGAAGACAATACTACTTTAAAAATTAGATTGGAGCAAGTGGAAGCTAGTGACTTCAGGAGAAATCAAGATATTATCAAACAGAACCAAACGAATGAAAAAGTGAAGACTATGTGAAATATCTCATTGGAAAAACCACTGACCTGGAAAATAGATCCAGGAGAGAGAATTTAAAAATTATTGGACTACCTGAAAGCCATGATCAAAAAAAGAGCCTAGATATCATCTTTCAAAAAATTATCAAGGAGAACTGCCCTGATATTCTAGAGCCACAGGGCAAAATAGAAATTGAAAGAATCCACTGATCACCTCCTCAAATAGATCCCAAAAAGAAATCTCCTAGGGATATTGTCGCCAAATTCCAGAGCTCCCAGGTCAAAGAGAAAATACTGCAAGCAGCCAGAAAGAAACAATTTGACAACTGTGGAAACACAATCAGAATAACCCCAGATCTAGCAGCTTCTACATTAAGAGATCAAAGGGCTTGGAATATGATATCCCAGAGGTCAATGGAGCTAGAATTAAAAGCAAGAATCACCTACCCAGCAAAAGTGAGTATCATTCTCCAAGGCAAAATATGGATTTTCAATAAAATAGAGGACTTTCAAGCTTTCTCAGTGAAAAGACCAGAGGTGAATAGAAAATTTGACTTTCAAACACAAGAATCAAGAGAAGCATGAAAAGGTAATCAAGAAAAAGAAATCACAAGGGACTTACTAAAGTTGAACTGTTTTGTTTACATTCCTACATGGAAAGATGATGTGTATGATTCATGATACCTCAGTATTAGGGTAGCTGAAAGGAGTATGCATATATAAACATATATTATATATATATGTGTGTGTGTATGTATATATATGTATATATGTGAGTGTGTGTGTATATATATGTATGTGTATATATATCCGTATATCTATATGTACATGTGTATGTATGTATGTATATATATATATATATATATCTGGAGAGAGAGAGAGAGAGAGAGAGAGAGGGCACAGGATGAGTTGAAGATGAAGGGATGATACCTAAAATAAATAAAATCAAATTAAGGAATGAGAGAGGAATATATTGAGAGAGGGAGAAAGGGAGAGATAGAATGGGGTAAATTATCTCTCATAAAAGTGGCAAGAAAAAAGCAGTTCTGTAGGAAGAGAAGAGAAGGCAGGTGAGGGGGAATGAGTGAATCTTGCTCTCATCAGATTTCACCTGAGGAGGGAATACCATACACACTCAATTGGTATCTTACCCCACAGGAAAGAAGGAGGAAGAAGATAAAAAAGGGGGGATGATAGAAGGGAGGGCAGATGGGGGAGGAGGTAATCAAAAACAAACACTTTTGAAAAGGGACAGGGTCAAGGGAGAAAATTCAATAAAGGGGCATAGGAAGGAGCAAAATATAGTTAGGCTTTCACAACATGAGTATTGTGGAAGGGTTATACATAATGATACTCATGTAGCCTATGTTGAATTGCTTGACTTCTTAGGAAGGGTGGGTGGGAAGGTAAGAGGGGAGAGAATTTGGAACTCAAAGTTTTAAAAACAGATGTTCAGAAACAACAAAAAAGAAAAGTTTTTGCATGCTACTAGAAAATAAGATACACAGGCAATGAGAAATTTATCTTGCCCTACAAGAAAGGAAGGGAAAAAGGGATGGGAGGGGAATGGGGTGACAGAAGGGAGGGCTGACTCGGGAACGGGGCAACCAGAATATATGCCATCTTGGAGTGGAGGGGAGGGTAGAAATGGGGAGAAAATTTGTAATTCAAACTCTTGTGAAAATCAATGCTGAAAACTAAATATATTAAATAAATTTTTTAAAAAAAGAAATGGGGTTGGACTAGTTGACCTCCATGGTCTCTTATAGCTCTGGCTTTATGATCAACAATCAGTGAAAACAGACTTCACAGGTACAGAATGGGGAAGACATGTGGGATCAGACAGTAACTTGTCTGAAAAAGACAAGTTTGATAGAAATCAGCCTTCTAATGTGGCAGCCAAAAAAGAAAAAAAAAGCAAATGGGACTCTGAAAGGGGCACAGCTTCCAGGAAAAGGGAGGTGACATTCATTCCGTACTTCTCCCTGTTCAGACCATATCTGGAGTATTTGTTTTAATTCATTGTATCATGGTTTAGGATTATTGAAAAACTGGAGGAGGTCCGGAAGCGGGCAATAATGCGGGAGGTTAAAGGGTCTTGGAGCCAAGTAACATGAGAATCTATTGAGGGAAGGAGAGGAGCAAAGCTGGGAAGAGAGAAAATCCAGGGGGAATATGATGGCTGTGTCCAAGAATGGGAAGGGGATCTTGTGGAGGAAGGATTCCCTAGAGGGCAGAACCAGGTACAATTCTGGGAAAGTTGCCAAAAAGGAAACTTGGGTTTGATGTCGGGAAAAACTTCCTCATAATTTTTGTTGTTGAGTCGTTTTTCAGTAATGTCTGACTCTTCATAACCCCATTTGGGGTTTTCTTGGCAAAGATACTGGTTTGCCATTTCCTTCTCTGGCTCATTTTACAGATGAGGAAACCGAGGCAAACAGGGTGAAGTGATTTGCCCAGGGTCACACAGCCAGTAAGTGTCTGAGGAGGAATTGGTTGCCTTGGTGGGGGAGGTGGGTTTCTCATCTTTGGAGGTCTTCAGGCAGAGTCTGGTTGACCACTTTTTGGGTAAGTATAGTTAAGATTTATTTTCTGAGATGGATTCAATTTGGATCACTGCCAGCTCTAAATTCTGCGATACCGATTCTCTTTGTACGATGTTTTCTTGGTCTTTTTTTCTACTGATTCTCTTTTTATGTTTTCTTGGTCTTTTTTGCTGGTAAATGGGAATGCAATTTTTTTTTGTGAATTAATCCTATACCGTGTGACCTTGCTGGAGTCATTTTTGTCTCCATTATCTTTGTGGCTGGGACAGCTAGGTGTTCCATATACAGTACCATGTCATCTGTAAAAATGACATTTGACCTCTTCATTTCCAGTGCTAATATCCTCACTGCCTTCTCTTTCTTTTGGTATGATTTGCTACAGCTTCTAATTCATTGCCAAATAAAAGCCACGAGAGGGGGCGTCCTTACTTTTCACCGATTTTTAGTAAGCTTTGGGCAAATCCCTTCCTTCTGAGCATTGACTTCTTCATCTGTAAAATGGGAATAAAACACTACTTCTCTCCACAGGGTTGTTGCAAGGATTAAATGAGATGACACAGGATATTTTCCAAATTCTAAGGTGCAAATAAATGTCAGTTAGCATTGTTTGCTTTTCCCATTGGATTCCTTTTTGGACAGAACTTAAGTCAGCCCTTGAGCGTGTACAAACTGCTGCCTTGTCAAGTATACATGAATAAGCAATTACAAATCCAATCTTCCCATTACTTTGCCTTGATTTGGGTTAACACAATAATGTTGGCTCTACGAGGCTCATTTCCACCCAAGCCCATAGCTTGCCACAGCAAGGCAGTCTTTACTAGCCCACCCATTCTTTTATTTTATTGATATCTTTTGCTTCAACATTACCTAAATTGCCCCCTGTATCCTTCCTTTTTCCTCCTCCCAGAGAGCTCCCATCAAGAAAAATAGTTTTAAGCAAAAAAGAGAGAGAAAAGAACAAAATTTTAGCTAAACCAATCAATACATTGAAAAAATCTGATATACACAGAGTTCCATGCTTGTGGACCCCCGACCCCTTCTGCAAAGGAGTAGGGAGAAGAAGTTTCTCCTCATGACTTTTCTTTGGGGCCAAACTTGTTTTCAATTTTTGACATTCTTTTTTTAAAAAAATCATTTTAAACATAAAACATTCATTTAAAAATAGTAGAATTGTAACTTTTGTTTTTATATCCTCTAAACATCTCCCCCACGTTCCCCCTTCTCCTAGAGTAAGCCATTCCTTACGACAAAGAATTTTTTTCAAAAATAAAAAAGGATAAAGAAGAGGAAAAAAAACGATAATTCCTTCAAAAATTAGAATAGAGCAAACGGAAGCTAATGACTTTACAAGAAATCAAGAAACAATAAAATAAAACCAAAAGAATGAAAAAATAGAAGACATGAAATTCCTCATTGGAAAAACAACTGACCTGGAAAATAGATCCAGGAGAGATAATTTTAAAAGTATTGGGCTAAATAGGATGGAAGGAAATATAGTGAATGATAGTAACTGTGAAAAAAAACTTTGAAGCACGTTTCTCTGATAAAGGTCTCATTTCTCAAACACAGAGAAAATTGAGCCAAATTTAGAAAAATAAGAGCCATTCCCCAGTTGATAAATGATCAAAAGTTATAATCAGTTTTCAGGTGAAGTAATCAGAGTAATCAAAGCTACCTATAGCCATATGAAAAAATATTCTAACTCACTATTGATTGGAGAAATACATATTAAAACAATTCTGAGGTGCTACCTAATAGGACAGAAAAGGTAAGTGACAAATATTGGAGGGGATGTGGGAAAAATGATACATTAATGCACTGTTGGTGCAGTTGTGAACTGATTCAACCATTCTGTAGAGCAATTTGGGACTATGCTGAAAGGGATATAATATCATGCAAACCCTTTGACCTAGCAATCTAGCGAACTAGGTCTGTTTCCCAAAAGAAATAAAAAACACAAAGGAAAAAGACCTATTTGTGGAAAAATATGTATAGCGGCTCTTTTCTGGGGATAAAGAATTGGTTGAGGGGATGCTCATCAATTGGAGAAAGGGCGAACAAGTCGTGATATGTGATTATGATGGAATACTATTGTGCTATAAGAAATGACGAGCTGGGTGCCCTCAGAAAACCCTGGAGGGACTTGGGCTGACGCAAAGCGAAATGTACTGTGTACCAAGTAACGGTAATATTGTAAGATGATCAGCTCTGAATGACTTAGCTATTCTCAGCAATGCAATGGTCCAAGACAACTCTGGAGGACTTATGATGAAAAATGCTAACCATCTCCAGAGAAAGAATACACATTGAAGAATACTTTTTTGCTTTCTTTGTTTTTCTTGAGGTTCTTTTTTTCAGGGTCTATGTTTTCTTTTGCAACATGGTTAATATAGAGGGAAGTTTTGCAGGACTACACATGTATAGCTTGTGTGGAATTGCTTGCCTTCTCAATGAGGGGCATGGAGAGGGAGGAAGGGAAAGAATTTGGAACTCAAAGTTTTGGGAAAAAATGCTGAAGATTGTTCTTGCATGTAGTTAGGGAAAAATAAAATACTAAATACATTTTTTAAAAAGATAAAAAAAGAAGAATATCTTCCACCCTTCTGGGAACCTGATACTGTTTGATGTTAACTGCATGAGATAGTTTGGGCAACTCTAAGAGTTTCCATTTGGACCTATAAGAGTAATACGCATAGAGATTGCAGAAAAAGCCCCCATAAATATTAACTCTCTAGAGCCCATGCTACTCTTTCTTCCATGGTCCTCCTTCTGTAGCCTTCCTTAATCAGTACAAGGGGGGCAAGATCTTAACTGCCTTAGGCCTGTGTGCAGCAAAAGTGCCCCATAGTGCTCTGGCATTGAATTTCCTTTGATTGCTTTCTTATCAGTCCCGTGTTTCAGAAGTCACACCCAAAGAGGTGTGTTATTACCTTCTGTCCACCTAGCCAGGCAGTGAGCTCTGGTCCTCCTCCTCCACTCCATTCTCAGAGCATCTATTCACATTGACTACGATATTTGCACAAGCCACAGCTGCCCCTGCTCAATTTTTATCAGTTGCTCCAGACTACACTTGTATAGTTATATGACATGGGAGGCCATATAGGTAATGTCTGAAGCCATTCTGATGGGGCTCCACCCAGAGGGCAGGAGTTAATTTGCCCCTGAGGTAGGTTAGCCATAGTGTGTGACACGTGTTGGGATGGGGAGGACTGGGGTGGCAAGCACAGATCCAATCTATCAAACCTATTTCCTTTAGGAACTTCACCCTTATCCTTATAGGGTTGTCCCTGACCGGAGATGCTAATTGATTTAGCGGATTCTAATGCCAAGTCCTCAGAGAGGACCATGAACCTCAGTCAAGGAGATAGTCTCAGCATTTTCTCCATTAGACCATTCCCTCAGGTGCCGTTGCTCCAATGATTCATCCGATTTCTGTTTATATTTCTCATGCAACTTGCCTGGTTTAAAGGTGGTGAAAGTCTTTCCATCTCCTGCTCCCTCAGTGGAGGAAATGACTATCCTCCTGGGAGCAGTAATGAGATAAATCCTGGTCTTTTTATTTGAACCACTAGTTTGAATTGCCAAGTTTTGTTCTTAACTCCTGACTCACAACTCTAATTTCATAGGGCGGAAATGGAACATCTGGGTCAGAGACCATGTGGTGGGTTTCTAGCTATGATCTGTTAGTCCCTACCCCATCAGGAGAAATCTCTTTTCTTGCACTGTCTCCATTCCACTAGCTGCTCCACGGTTGTATTAAGAAGGCAGAATTTATGATTTCAAAGAGAATCATATATATGTCTGAACGGTTCAGAACCACAGGATATAAGGAATTCTCTAAGTAGAAGGAAGAAGAATTAAAGCATTTATTCAGGCTCCAAAGTAACAGACCCATGAACCAGCCTCCCCATTTTGATATTTTGATCAAAAGCTTCTAGGCCCAATAAGTCTGTCTCACAAGAGTAACCAGGAGGCCACAGAAAAACACGATGGTATTAAACCAAATCATATCCATGCTTCCCCACTCCGGTAAGAAGATTACCCACTGGCCTCAAGTCCTTGCTCGGCACTCCTCAGTCCACACACGGGTCGGCTCTGCTTCTGCAGCTCCTGCTTTGGCTTTGGCTTTATCTTCAGCTTCAGCTGTAGCTGTCTCTTGGCTCGCCTCTCCTCGCAGCCTCCAACCCCAACCCAGCGATCGAGCACCGGGAGCTCGCCTTCCGGGCGCCTCCTCACCTCCTCCTTAGGTCCCAGGTCTATGAAAGGCTGCTAGAGGCCGAGGCACCAGCGGGGGAAGTTTGCGCCCTCACTTTGTTCCAAGACCACTTCGTGGCTGCCGTGGTGGTGACGGTGCTGAGATGCCCTCCTCCCAGCTGAGCCCCTGGCATCATCAAGGGCTGCCTGAATGACCAGAGCCCATTGGTTCCTGAGTTG